>CM055899.1:76749573-77249573 GCA_029582155.1 Panopea generosa
AGTTATCTAGTAAAGTAATATATTGATAACGTCTGCGTTGAACCTGGCAGATTGCAGTAAAGTAACAGAGTGATAATGTCTGCCTTGTACCTGGAAGATAATAGAAAAGTAATATAGAGATAATATCTGCCTTGAACCTGGCAGATGATAGTAAAATAAGAGTGATAATGTCTGCATTGAGCATCGCAGATAACAGTAAAGTAATAAAGTAAGAATGACTGCCTTGAACCGGGCAGATAATAGTTAAGTACTATAGTGATAATATCTACCTTGTGCCTGGCAGATAATAGAAAAGTAATAGTGTAATAATGTCTGAATTGAACCTGGAAGATAATAGTAAAGTAATATAGTGATAATGTCTGCCTTGAGCCTTGCATATTGAAGTAAAGTAAAAAAGTAATGATGTCTGCCTTGAACCTGGCAGATGATAGTAAAGTAATAAAGTGATATTGTCTGCCTTGAGCCTGGGATATAACAGTTAGGTGATATAGTGAAAAAGTCTTCATCGAGCCTGGCAGATTATAGTTAAATAATATAGATAATGTCTGCCTTGAACCTGTGAGAAAATAGTAAAGGAATATAGAGATAATGTCTACATTGATGAACCTGGTAGATTATACTGAAATAAAAGAGTGATACTGTCTGCCTTGAACCTGGCAGATTATAATTAAGTAATATAGTGATAACGTCTGACTTGTGCCTGGCATATAATAATGAAGTAGTATAGTGATAATGTCAGCCTTGAGCCTTGCAGATTATAGTAAAGTAATATAATGATAATGTCTGTCTTGAGATTGGTAGATAACAGTAAACTAATAGAGTGATAATATCTGCCTTGAACCTGGCAGATTATTAGTAAGTAATATAGGGATAAAGTCTATCTTGAACCTGGCAGATGCTAGTAAAATAATTAAGTGATAATGTTTGCATTGAACATTGGGGATAATAGTAAAGAAATAAAGTGGTAATGTGTGCCTTCAACATGGCAGATAACAGTTAAGTGATATAGTGATAATGGCTGCCATGAGCCTGGCATATAATAGTGAAGTAGTATAGTGATAATGTCTGCCTTGAGCCTTAGAGATTATAGTAAAGTAATATAGTGATAATGTCTGCCTTAAACATGGCAGATTATAGTAAAGTAATAGAGTTTTAATATCTGCATTGAGCCTGGCATACGATAGAAAAGTAATATAGTGATAATATCTGCCTTGAACCTGGCAGATTATAATAAAGTAATATACTGATAATGTGTGCCTTGAGCCTGGCAAATAATAGTCAACTGATAGAGTGATTATGTCTGCCTTGAAACTTGCAGATAAAAATAAAGTAACATAGTGATAATTTCGCAGAATATTGTCTAGTAATATAGTGATCTAGTAAAGTAATAAAGTGATAATGTCAACCTTGAACCTGGAAGATAATAGTTAAGAAATAAAGTGATAATATCGGCCTTGAGCCTGGCAAATAATAATTAAGTGATATAGTGGAAATGTCGGCCTTGAACTTTGCAGATTATAGTAAAGTAATATAGTGATAATGTCTGCCTTAAACGTTGCAGATTATAGTAAAGTAATAGAGTGATAATGAGTGCATTGAGCCTTGCATACGATAGTAAGGTAAAATGGTGATAATGTCTGTCTTGAACCTGGCAGATAATAGTAAAGTAGTATACTGATAATGTCTGCCTCGAGCCTGGCAGATAAAAGTTAAGTAATATAGTGATAATGTCTACCTTGAGCCTGGCAGAAAACAGTTAAGTAATATAGTGATAATGTTTGCCTTGAGCCTGTCAGATAATAGTGAAGTAATAGAGTGATAACGTCTGCCTTGAGCCTGGCAGATTATAGTAAACTAATAGAGTGATAACATGTGCCTTGAACATGACAGCTTATAATAAAGTAATATAGTAATAATCTCTGCCTTGAGCCTCGCAGAATACAGTAAAGTAACAAAGTGATATATTAAAGTAATAAAGTGATAATGTCTGCCTTGAGCCTGGCAAATAACAGTTAAGTGATATAGTGGAAATGTCGGCATTGAGCCTGGCATATAACAGTTAAGTCATATAGTGATAATGTCTGCCTTGAGCCTCCCAGACTATAGTAAAGTAATATAGTGACAATGACTGCTTTGAAACTGGCAGATAATAGAAAAGTAATATAGTGATAATGTCTGTTTTGAGCTTTGCAGATCAAATTAAAGTAATATAGTGATCTATTAAATTAATAGAGTGATAATGTCTTCCTTGAACCTGGAAGATAATAGTAAAGTAATATAGTGATAATGTCTGCTAAGGACATGGCAGATAATAGTGAAGTAATTAAGTGATTATGTCTGCCTTGAGCCTGGCAGACAATAGTTAAGATATACAGTGAAAATGTCTATCTTGAGCGTGGCAGGTAATAGTAAATTAATATAGTGATAATGTCTGCCTTAAACTTGGCAGATAATAGTTGAGTAATATAGTAATTATGTCTGCCTTGAGCCTCGCAGAATATAGTAACGTAATATAGTGATATAGTAAAGTAATAGAGTGATAATGTCTACTTTGAACCTGGAACATAATAGTAAAGTGATATAGTAAAAATGTCTGCCTTCAGCCTGCCAGATAATAGTAAGCTACAACAGGGATAATGTCTTCCTTGAACCTGGCAGAAATTAGTAAAGTAATTTAGTCATAATATCTACCTTGAGCGTCGTAGATTATACTAAAGTAATATAGTGATAATGTCTGCCTTGAACCTGGTAGATTATACAAAAGTAATATATTGATAATGTCTGCCTTGATCCTGGTATATGATAGTAAAATAACTGTGACAATGTCTGCCTTGGACCTGCAGATAATAGTAAAGTAATATAATGGTAATGTCTGCTTTGAGCCTCGCAGATTATAGTAAAGTAATATAGTGATCTAGTAAAGTAATAGAGTGATAATGTATGCTTTGAGATTGGCAGAAAATAGGAAAGTAATATAGTGATAACCTCTGCCATTAACCTGGCAGATTGTAATAAAGACAGATAATAGAAAAGTAATAAAGTCATAATGTCTGCTTTCAGCCTGACAGGTAATAGTAAAATAATAGAGTGATAATGTTTGCCTTGAACCTGGCAGATTATTCTTATGAAATATAGTTATAATGTCTACCTTGAACCTAGAAGATAATAGTAAATTAATAAAGTGATAATGTTTGCCATGAGCCTGGCAGATAAAAGTTAAGAAATACATTGATAATGTAAAATTAGTAAAATTAACTCAAATTTTCTATAATGGTCTATTTATATCTTACAACAACATTACATATGCTGACTTAAAACATAAAAGCCTGGAGAGGAGAGGATAGATAAGTCAAAATAAAAGGGAACAGGAGAGCCTGTAAGAAAATTATCTTAAGAAACTAAGATATGTCATGTAAAAATCAGTTATGAATTTTAACATAGAACTAAACTGAATAAACTATAACAGTGCTAAAATATCTTATATATATACTTACATAAATCTACAACATCAAAATTTCAGAAGTTGATTAGGAGATTCATTTATCGATAAATTGATATATTATGTTAGAGATACATAACATAAATCACAGATTAACAATTATCAGTAAGATGAAAATTAAAATGTAAATTAGTTTATGTGATCAGGAATCCTGATACATAAAAACACCCACCAAAAGGAGTTAGACTATCTAGTCTAGACTATCTAGTCTAAAACTATAAAGTTGTCGAAAACAAACTCCATCTAGAGGTTCACTTCTGATCACAGACTGAGCTGCCACAATAGGACCTTTTGTCAGTAAATATTAAAAAGTGAGTAATCTCTTAGATAGAACTTAGTAAAGGAGTTATGGGAACTCCAGTAACATGCTCATAGGATTCGATCCTGAGAAATAGAATTCATCCAAGCAAGAGAAGACAACTTCGTGTGCTGTTTGGTTTGCTCTTGGAAGTACTACTTCTTCCACCTCATAAAACATAATTGTCCCTACAATCCATCTTGATATGGAAGCAAGAGAAATCTCTCTTGTGGCTTCTGGGTGATGAGGAACGAAAAGCCGTTTCCTGTTTTTGCGCCATGCCTTAGAGCTATCCCAGTAGATTTTAATGTTCTCACTGGACATAACACAGAAGAAGAAATCTCGTTACCTGAAGTGTTTGTAGGTAGAGCTGGAATAACCAATGGCTGAATAGCAACCGAAGGAGGTAAATTCTAAGAGAGAAACCCAGGAAAGAAAAGTAACATAATGGAAGGGCCCCCTACCTCGAAGTAAATGGAATCTTCAGTTCCTGATAATGCATGTAGCTCACTACGTCCAAGACCCGAAGTTAGAGCTAAAAGGAAAGTAGTTTTCAAAGTTAATTCCCATCTCAAACAAGATATAAGCGGTTCGGATGGAGAACCTGAAATAGTCTACAAGACCAGAAGACAGTCCCATTTAGGAGTGACATGAGAAGAAGCCGGATTCTCTGTGTTAGAAAGTAGACGACTATCGGACTTGCCTGTAACCTGCTTAAGTGTTACAGAAATGGCTGAACGATAACCTTTAACTGAAGATGGTGAAAGACCTTTATCTTTGAAAAGTGACACAAGAAATCTGATAGATAACTCAAAGTGTGATTGTGTGGATCCACTGACCCTGACTCACACTTCTCCAACCAACCTTTTCATCTGTACTCATAAAGGCATTCGTAGAAAAAATTCTAGAAGTACAGACTGTTAGTAACTCGAGTAGCAAATCCTTCTGCTTGGAGATGTCGTTAGATAAGAGACAAGCGTAAAGATGAAACATTTGTCTTGGCGTGAACTAGCCGATCTAGAGCTAGACACAGCAGGCCTCATCTGAGAGGGAGTATTACTGGAGGAGCCACTAATAGAGATATAATGTAGGAAACCAAGGATGTCCAGTCCAAAATGGTGTTATCATCATCAGCAAGCCGTCTTCCTTCTGTGCTTTCAGAAGTACCCAAGATAGAAGTTGAGGTGCAGGGTATGCATACTCGAACAAACCCTGCCAAGGAATTGACAGAGCGTCTACTGCCCTTGCCGGGGGATCTCAAACTGGAGAAACAAGGTTGGGAGTTAGTTGATCAACCGAGTAGCAAAGAGATCTATATGAGGTGTGTCCCAATGTTGGAACACCTGAGCTAGTGTAGATCGATGTAACATCCCTTCTTTGTGAACTAGCTGCGTTTTCCTGGAATGGGAATATACCAGAACATTCAGTTTTCCAAGTCAGAGTCTCCTTTGTCAAGTTCGAGAGCTCCCGAGCATGAGCACCTCCCCCCCCCCCTTCTTGTACCCATAAGATGCTAAGGTTGTGTTGTCCGTGGTTAGCGTGACCTAGTGACCTCGTACTGACACTAGAAAAGGATGTAGGGCCGGGAATACTGTCCTCATCTCCAATATGTTTATATGGCTCGTTAATGAATGATTGAATGAATGAATGATTGAATGAACGAATGAACGAACGAACGAACGAACGAACGGACGAACGAACGAACGAACGAACGAACGAATGAATGAATGGATGAGGCAGAGGGATCCAAAAAAGCTTCCTGTAGAAGGAAATGTGATCCTAGGAACGTAAATATTTGACAAGGAACCAATTCCGACTTGTCCAAATTGGGAAAGAAGTCCAGCTCTAGAATTAGACACAGAATATGTCTTCAGTGTTGCAGAGCCAAGTCCCTTGAATTGGCGGTTAGGAGCCAGTCGTCAAGATAAGTATGGAGACGAATATCCGTACAATGCACCTGGGATCATGAGCACTTTACTATTCTAGTGAAAACGTAAGGTGCTAGTGATATACTTGAAGGGAAGAGCTCGAAATTGATAGGTTGATACTTGCCAAGGGAAGCGAACGTATCGCCTGAATCTGGATATTATATATATCATATATTAGTAATGAACTTAACTGAAGCACCGACAGAAGATGCGGCACGGAAACATATATTAGTAATGAACTTAACTGAAGCACCGACAGAAGACGCGGCACGGAAACACATATTAGTTATGAATTGAACTGAAGCAAAGACAGAAGACGCGACACGGAAACATATATTAGTTATGAACTTAACTGAAGCACCGACAGAAGACGCGGCACTGAAACACATATTAGTTATGAACTTAACTGAAGCACCGATAGAAGACGCGGCACGGACACACATATTAGTAATGAACTTAACTGAAGCACCGACAGAAGACGCCGCACGGAAACACATATTAGTTATGAACTGAATTGGAATGTGAACGTAAGCAACTTATAGATCAAGAGAAGTTACCCACTCGTTCTTTTGTAGTTCTATCCGAATGGAGTTCAGGATCTTCATTTTGAAGTGGGAGTGGAAAGAACTTGTTCAGACGTGAAAGGTCGATAATGATTCTTTAGGAACTATGAAAAGACGACTGTAGAACCCCTGCTTGGGAGAGGAGGGGAGTACCGGTTCAATTGCAGCGAGAAAGAAGATTCCTTACATCTGTGTCGAAAATCTCCTGCTTCATTGGATCCCAGAGATTTACTAAGCATCTTGGGTGAAAAGAAACCGTTGAGGATTGACCCAAAAAGGAATTAGATACCCCCATCAGATCACCGAAAGTGTCCAAGGGTCTGCGAAAAAATTTTCCCCGGCCTCTTGAGGGAATGTCTAGCCTTGGGATCTTCAAATTTAAGTTGGAAGAACCCAGTAAATCTGGAAATAACCTGGAAATTTCCAGAAAGGGCACCCCTATTGGGCAGGCACTATACCTCCTCTACCCTCGCCCCTGCCTCTGTATGACTTACTTCCTTTATGGTTAAAAGTAACCCTGGAATAAAAAGCCTAAGGAAATTTGGGGGCCTTAAGACCCAACTACTGGAGTCCTACTCAATGTAGCTTGAGGAGCTATAAATGGAACTATACTGGAGGTCTAGTATGAAACTTGGCCATGGCTAACCGCTGACACGAGGGGTTCTCAAACTCTATTCTACGAATCTTAACCAACTCTTGGAAATTAGGTCCAAGAAGTGTAAGAGAGTTAAATGGTTTAACCCTCAGACTAGAAACCAGTTGTTGGTTTAGAGAACTCTGTTCCAAGAGAGAATTCCGACTCCCTAAAAATAGGAATTGTGAAAGCCTCACGAAATAATCTATCATATCGGTCGTTGTCCTTCCTCAGGGAAGCGGACACCGAGCGAGTGCTGTTGACCGGCGAACCCTCTTGAGCATGCGGAAGAATAACCTCCGCGCCCGTAATATCAGAGTGAAAACTGGCCTGAACTTCTAAACATGCATTTGAATGTAAAGAATTACGGTTATTCAAATCCGTGCCCGACCTGTCTTTCGTAATAGCCTTAGAAAAGTGAGAAGGAGCGCCACATGGGACCATCTCTTCCCCTCTCAGCTCTGCTGTAATCTTGTCATCAAATGAGGTACCTGACTACTCTGTGGTAGCGAAAGGATAGAGCTAGGCGGAGTATCAGTCTTAAATAGAATTCTAAGGCTGAGGTACCCTGAGCAGTAGTGGGAGTATAAACCACTGTGAGACAAAGTTCAGGGCCAAATCTATCACTAAGCAGAGGAAACATCTCTGAATATTGGGGAAAGGGTGTTCCCAATTTCTCGACCAAAATGTCCTTGTTGTCAATGGAAAGAGGAGCAACCATCGCCCCTGGAAAGGGGACAGGCGGTTGGTTAGCAGGGAGTGAAGGGACTTCGTGGTCAGGAGTGAAACCCCTGGAAAATTATATCTAGTTGAGTGAGAATGTACTCCGAGACCTCTGGGTTGCGGTACCAGCCCTAGCCCTTTGAGACTCATTTTAGACTGACCCGGAGGTCGAAGGTCTAACGGAGGGTGTAACACCAAAGATGCCTTCCTTCAACAGACATTGCTCCATTAGAAGGCCCTTAGAATTTTGAGGGATATCTCCTCATGGTTAATACACCATTGTTTTAAGCCCCTGGATTACCAAGATTATTTGAGCTTGTGTAGAGAATGTAATGTTTCCTCCTCCTATGACTAGATCTGTCCCTTGATTCCCTATAATAAGAAGGATAAAAGAAAACCAAAAGTCTGAGTCTCTTCCCTTAGATGAAAAACAAGAAACTTTACCTCTATTTCTTCTATGTTCCTTTTCGCTCTCACTGGAAGTCTTCCCTCGATCGCCTGCTGTTCCTGTCCTTGTGCTGCTGCTATACACTGTTGGGACAGTGATAGCTAATTTTGAGGGAAATATCTCGATCGCCTGCTGTTCCTGTTCTTGTGCTGCTGCTGTGCGCTGCTGCGACAGTGATAGCTAGCGGATGTGGAGGAGCTCCTGGAATCTGAGATATATCTCCCCATGGTTAATATACCATGGGTTTGTATATACAATGAGATACCCCTGGATTTCCAAGTTATTTGAGCTTTGTTTGGACATTTTGTACAAACGCAGGTTATACAAATATCCTGAAATATAAACAAAATGGCGAACAATATCGCCGATAAGTTTACAAATATTAATTGAAAAAACAGTGATATACCGAAGAATTTGGCCGACAATTTTACAACTGAAGAATTTAACAGTGAAATTGTTTATGAAATAAACTGAAAAATAAGACTGTATAGCGAACTAATTCGCTATTAGGAAGTAACACAAAAACAAACTAGTGAATGTGCAAACCATTAAAAAACAACTAATAACGAAGAATCCGTGGAAAATAAGCAATTTTTACAAGTGAATTTGAATAACTAAGCTACGAAAACAGAAAGAGGATGTTGCTTACGCGCGTGCGCGTATTTACAACAAAGGATAGTAACTCGTTACTTATAAGAGTATAGTTAAGTCTTTCTGTTTTCGTGGATTATGGCAAATCGAGTATTAGCACATGTAATGTTGTCGTAAGATATAAATATACCAATATAGTGAAAATGTTTACCCTGAGCGTGGCAGATAATAGTAAATTAATATAGCGATAATGTCTGTCTTGAGCCTGGCAGATAATAGAAGTAATATAGGGATAATGTCTGCCTTAAACCTAGCAGATTATAGTTAGTTATATAGGGATAATGTCTGCCTTGAGGCTGGCAAATAATAGTTAAGTTATATAGTGATAATGTCTGCCATGAGCCTAGCAGATTATAATAAAGTAGTATAGTGATCAAGTCAAGTAATAAAGTGTTAATGTCTACCTTGAGCGTGGGAGATAATAGTAAATTAATAAAGTGATAATGTCTGCCTTGAGCCAGGCATATATAGGTTAACTAATATAGAGATAATGTCTGTCTTGAGCCTGGCAGATAATAGTTAAGTAATCATTTGATAATGTTTGCCTTGAACCTTGTATATAATAGTGAAGCAATCAAGTGATAATGTCTGCCCTGAGCCTGGCAGATAATAGTTAAGTAATATTGTGATACTGTCTGCCTTGAGCCTGGCAGATAATGGTTAAATAATAGAAGGATAATGCCTGCCTTGAACCTGGCAGATTATAGTTAAGATATATAGTGATAATGTCTGCATTGAGCCTGGAAGATAATAGTTAAGCAATATAGTGAAAATGTCTGCCTTGAGCCTGGTAGATAATAGTAAAATAATGTAGTGATTATGTCTGCCTTGAGCCTGGCATATAATAGTTAGGTCATATAGAGATAATGTCTGCCTTGAACCTTGCAGATAATAGTTAAGTTATATAGTGATCAAGTAAAGTAATAGAATGATAATGTCTACCTTTAGAGTGGCAGATAATAGTATATTAATACAGTGATAATGTCTGCCTTGAGCCTCGCATATAAACGTTAAGTAATATAGAGATTATGTCTGCCTTGAGTGGCAGATAATATTTAGTAATCAATTGGTAATGTCTGCCTTGAACCTGGCATATAATAGTGAAGGAATAAAGTGATAATGTCTGCCTTGAGCCTGGCAGATAATAGTTAAGTAATATTGTGATAATATCTGCCTTGAGCCAGGCAGATAATGGTTAAATAATATAAAGATAATGTCTGCCTTGAACCTGGCAGATTATAGTTAAGTACTATAGTGATAATGTCTGCCTTGAGCCTGGCAGTTAATAGTTAAATAATATAGGGATAATGTCTGCCATGAACCTGGCAGTTGATAGTAAAATAATAGAGCAATAACGTTTGCCTTGAACATGGCAGATAATAGTTAAGTATTATAGTGATAATATCTGCCTTGAACCTGGCAGATGATATTAAAATAATAGAGTGATAATGACTGCATTGAGCATGGCAGATAATAGTAAAGAAATAAAGTGATAATGTCTGCCTTGAACCTGGCAGATTATTGTTAGGTAATATAGTTATAATGTCTACCTTGAACCTGGCAAATAATAGTTTAGTAATAAATTGATAATATCGGCCTCGAACCTGGCAGATAATAGTGAAGCGATATAGTAATAATGTCTACCTTGAACCTGGCAAATAATAGTTTAGTAATAAATTGATAATGTCTGCCTCGAACCTGGCAGATAATAGTGAAGCGATATAGTGATAATGTCTGCCTTGAGCCTGGAAGATAATAGTTAAGTAATATTGTGATAATGTCTGCCTTTAGCCTGGCAGATAATAGTCAAATAATATAGAGATAACGTCTGCCTTAAACATGGCAGATTATATTAAAATAATGGAGTGATAATGTCTCCAATGAGCATGGCAGATAATAGTAAAGCAATAAAGTGATAATGTCTGCCTTGAACCTGGCAGATTATTGTTAAGTAATATAGTGAAAATGTCTGCCTTTGGCCTGGTAGATACTAGTAAAATAATGTAGTGATTATGTCTGCCTTGAGCCTGGCATATTATAGTTAGGTCATATAGGGATAATGTCTGCCTTGAACCTTGCAGATAATAGTTAAGTTATATAGTGATCTAGTAAAGTAATAGAGTGATAATGTCTACCTTTAGCGTGGCAGATAATAGTAGATTAATACAGTAATAATGTCTGCCTTGAGCCTCGCATATAATAGTTAAGTACGAGGCATGTCCCAAAAGTACTAGGACGCATTTAGAAATATCCATTTTAGTGTTTAAATCCAAACAAAACTTGGTATGGATAATGTTTTATATCTAAACTATAAGCATGCAAAATTTCAAAATCGGACACCACCATTTAACATTGATTTTGTCAAATCAAAATGTGTATGTTACAAAGTAAGGGGGAAATTGACGTTATTTGTGTGACGTCAAGTTGACATTCAAATGAAAGTAATTCTTTCTTCGAAGTATGAACGGCTGTGCAAAACACATTTTTTTGTGGTACTGCACCCATTCTGGTACATGTCACGATACTATGATGACTCGTAGATCCTAACCACAGAATGTACACTCAGGTACATGGCCCGGAATTACTGAAAAGCGCTTTTCACGAAGATCTGTCTTGAATCCCAAGAAAAACAAATAAGATTTCGGTCGTCGAGATCGCTGATGTTCATGTACTTTTGTCTCACCATTGGAAACCCGTCTGTACCACCAATAGATAAGACTCCAGGATATGCCTTATGTTAAAGAGTAGTGTGAAATAAACTTCAGAGTATCATGTGGGGTCAGACAACACCTAACAAACATTTTTACCACGCTCCAAATTTCCACTCTAGGCGTGACGTCGTCCAATTTATTTACTATTCAAATTCACAATTGTTACTTTAAAAGTGCGCACAATATTCAAATGTTTATCGATAACTTCAAATTTTTAAATGACATTCGCACATAATCTGAAGTTACGTCCACTGTTATTTCATAACATTTGGCACAATATTGACATATTGCTTTTCAAGGCAATATTGTTCTTTTAAATGGTGTCTAATTTCAAAGTCCCCCGCACTTCAAAATTCGCGTTACTATGGTGCATTTTGCATGAACTTAACGATGACTGAAAGTTGATTGATGTTTTATGACAATAGAAGATGTGTCGATCTATCTATTGATCCCATTGGTTTGCATGTAACGCACTGAAGACAAAAAAAAAACAGGGTCGTCCTATTACTTTTGGGACATACCTCGTAATATTGTGATAATGTCTACCTTTAGCGTGGCAGATAATAGTAGATTAATACAGTGATAATGTCTGCCTTGAGCCTGGTATATAATAGTTAAGTAATATAGTGATAATGTCTGCCTTGAACCTGTCAGACAATAGTTATGTAATTTAGTGATAATGTCTGCTATGAGCATGGCAGATAATAGTAAATTAATATAAAGAAAATGTCTGCCTTGAGACGGGCATATAATAGTTAAGAAATATTGGGATAATGTCTGCCTTGAACCTGGCAGATAATAGTTAAGTAATTTAGTGATAATATCTGCCTTGAACCTGGCAGATGATAGTCAAATAATAGAGTGATAATGTCTGCATTGATCATGGCAGATAATAGTAAAGTAATTAAGTGATAATGTCTGCCGTGAACCTGGCTGATTATTGTTAAGTAATATAGTGATAATGTCTGCCATGAGCCTCGCAGATTATAGTAAATTAATATAGTGATAATGTCTGCCTTGAACTTAGCAGATCATAGTAAAGTAACAGAGTGTTAATGTGTGTCTTGAGCCAGGCAGATTATAGTAAAATAATATAGTCATCTCGTAAACTTATAGAGTATTAATGTCTGCCTTGAACCTGACAGATAATGCTGAAGTAATATAGTGATAATGTCTGCCTTGAACCTAGCAGATAACAGTTAAGTAGTGAAGTGATAATGTCTGCAGTGAGCCATGCAGATTATAGTAAAGTAATATAGTGAGAATGTCGGCCTTGAACCTGGCAGACGATAGTAAAGTAATAAAGTGATAATGTCTACCTAGAGCATGGCAGATAACAGTTAAGTGATATAGTGAAAATGTCTGCCTTAATCACGGCAGATATAAGTTAAGTAATATAGTGATAATGAATGTCTGCCTTGAGCCTGGCAGATAATGGTACAGTAATTTAGTGATATTGTCTGCCATGAGCCTCGCAGATTATAGTAAATTAATAGAGTGATAATGTCTGCCTTGAACTTAGCAGATCATAGTAAAGTAATAAAGTGATAATGTCTACCTGGAGCAAGGCAGATAATAGAAAAGAAATATAGCTATAATGTTTGCCCCTTGAGCATTGCAGATTAAAGTAAAGTAGTATAGTGATAATCTCGGCCTGAAACTTTGCAGATTATAGTTAAATAATATGGTTATTTAGTAAAGTAATATAGCGATAATGTCTACCTTGAGCCTGGCAGATAATAGTTTATTAATACATGGATAATATCTGACTTGAACCTGGCAGATAATAGTAAAGTAATATAGTGATAATGTCAGCCTTGAACCTGGCATATAATAGAAAAGTAATAAAGTGGTAATGTCTGCCTTGAGCCTGGCAGATAAAAGTAAAATATTATAGTGATAATGTCTGCCTTGAACCTGGTAGATTATACTAAAGTAATAGAGTGATAATGTCTGCATTGAACAAGGCATATAAAAGAAAAGTAATAAAGTGATAATGTCTGCCTTGAGCCTGCAGATTATAGTAAAGTAATGGAGTGATAATGTCTGCATTGAACCTGGCATGCGATAGTAAAGTTAATATATTGATCATGTCATTCCTCAACCTGGCAGATTATAGTAAATATATATACTGATAATGTCTGCTTTGAGCATGGCAGATAATAGTTAACTAATAGAGTGATAATGTCTGCCTTGAACCTGGCAAAAAATAATAAAGTAATAGAGTGATAATCTCTGCCTTGAGCCGCGCAGATTATGGTAAAGTAATAAAGTGATCTAGTAAAATAATAGAGTGATAATGTCTACCATGATAGCAGATAATAGTGAAGTAGTATAATGATAATTTCTGCCTTGAGCCTTGCAGATTATAGTAAAGTAATATAGTGATGATATCTGCCTGTAACCTGGAAGATGATAGTAAGTAATAAAGTCCTAATGTCTGGCTTCAATCTCGCAGATTACAGTAAGTGATATAGTGAAAATGTCTGTCCTGAGCGAGGAAGATAATATTCAAGTAATAAAGTGATCATGTCTGCCTAGAGCCTAGCAGATAATATATAAATAATATAGGGATACTGTCTGCCTTGAGCCTGTCAGAAATTAGTAAAGTAATATAGTCATAATGTCTACATTGAGCCTCGCACATTATAGTAAAGTAATATAGTGATAATGTCTGCCTTGAACCTGGTAGATTATACAAAAGTAATACAGCGGTAATGTCTGCCATGAGCCTCGCAGATTATAGTAAAGTAATATAGTGATAATGTCTGCCTTGAACTTGGCAGATCATAGTAAAGTAACAAAGTGTTAATGTCTGCCTTGAACCTGGCATATAACAGTAAAGTAATATAGTGATAATGTCAGCTTTGAGCCACGCATATTTTAGTAAAGTAATATAGTGATCTAGTAAAGTAATAGAGTGTTAGTGTCTGCCTTGAACCAGGAAGATAATAGGAAAGTAATTTAGTGTTAGTGTCTGCTTAGAACCTGACAGATAATGATAAAGAAATTTAGTAATCATTTCTGCTTTGTGCCTGGCAGATTATAGTTTAGTAATATAGTGAAAATGTCTACCTTGAGTGTGGCAGATAATATAAATTAATATAGTGATAATGTTTGCCTTGAGCCTGGCATATAACAGTTAAGTAATATAGGAATAATATCTGCCTTGAACCTGGCCGATAATAGTTAAGTAATATAGTGATTATATCTGCCTTGAACCTGGCAGATGCTAGTAAAATAATAGAGTGATAATGTCTGCATGGAGCATGTCAGATAATAGTAATGTAATAAAGTGATAATGTCTGCCTTGAACCTGGCAGATTATTGTTAAGTAATATAGTGATAATGTCTGCCTTGAGCGTGACAGATAATAACAAACTAATATAGTGATAGTGTCTGCCTTGAGCCTGGCATATAATAATTAAATAATATAGTGATATCTGCCTTCAACCTGACAGATGATAGTAAAATAATAGAGTGATAATGTCTGCCTTGAACCTTGCAGATTATTGTTAATTAAAATAGTGATAAAGTCTGCCTTGAACCTGGCAGGTCATAGTCAAGGAACAGAATGTTAATGTCTGCCTTGATCCTGGCAGATAATAGTAAAGTAATGTAGTGATAATGTCTGAATTAAGCCTCTCAGAATATTGTAAAGTAATATAGTGTATAGTAAAGTAATATAGTGAAAATGTCTTCCTTGATCGTGGCAGACAATAGTCAATTAATATAGTGAAAATCTCTGCCTCCAGCTTTGTATATAATAGTTAAGTAATATAGTGATAATGTGTGCCTTGAGTCTGGCAGATAATAGTTTAGTAATATAGTGACAATGTCCGTCTTGAGCATGCAGATACTAGTTAAGTAATATAGGGATAATATCTGACTTGAACCTGGCAGATAATAGTTAAGTAATATAGTGATTATATCTGCCTTGAACGTTGCAAATGATAGTAAATTATAGAGTGATAATGACTGCATTGAGCATGTCAGATAATAGGAAAGTAATCAAGTGATAATGTCTGCGTTGAACCTGGCAGATTATTGTTAAGTAATATAGTGATCTATTAAATAATATAGTGAAAATGTCTACCTTGAACGTGGCAGATGGTAGTTCATTAATATAGTGATAATGTCTGCCTTCATCCTTGCATAATTATAATTGTTAAGTAATATACTGATAATGTCAGCTTTGAGCTTGGCAGATAATAGTTACGTAATAGAGAGATAATGTCTGCCTTGAGCCTGGCAGATAATAGAAGAAATAAAGGGATTATGTCTGCCTTGAACCTGGATAATAATACTTCAGTAATATAGGTTCAATGTCAGCCTGATGACTTGCAGATAAAAGTTAATATAGTAATAATGTCTGCCTTCAGCCTGGCAGAAAATAGTTAAATAATATAGTGATTATGTCTGCCTTGAGTGTGGCAGATAACAGTAAATTAATATAATGATTATGACTGCTTGAGCCTTGCAGATTATAGTTAAATAATACCGTGATCTAGTAAAGTAATATAGTGAATGTCTACCTTGAATCTAGCAAATAATAGTGAAGTAGTGTAGTGATAATGTCTTCTTGAGCCATGCAGATTATATTAAAGTAATATAGTAATGAAGTATGCCTTGATCCTGGCAAACGATAGAAAAGTAATAAAGTGTTAATGTCTACCTTCAGCTTGACAGATAACAGTTAGCTGAACTAGTGAAAATGTCTGCCTTGAGCCTGGCAGATTATTGTACGTAATATAGTGATAATGTCTGCCTAAAGCCTGGCAGATAATAGTTAAGTGATATAGTTATGTTTACCTTGAAACTGGCAGAAAATAGTAAAATAAAAAAAGTGATTATGTCTGACTTGAGCCTAGCTGATAAAAGTTAAGTAATATAGTGATAATTTCTGTCTTGAGTCTGGCAGATAATAGTAAATTAATACAGTGAAAATGTCTACCTTGAGCCTGAGAGATAATAGTTAAGTAACAAATTGATAATGTCTGCCTTGAGTCTGGCATATAATAGTCAAGTAATGAATTGATAATGTCTGCTTTGAGTCTCGCAGATTATAGTTAAGTAATATAGTGATCTAGTAAAGTAATATAGTGAAAATGTCTACCTTGAGCGTGGCAGATAATAGTAAATAAATATAGTGATATAGTCTTTTTTGAGCCTGGCATATAAAAGTTAAGAAATATAGTGATAATGTCTACATTGAGCCTGGCAGATAATAGTGAATAAAGGGATAATGTCTGCCTTTGACCTGGCAGATAATAATTAAGTAATATAGGGATAATGTCTGCCTTGAGCATGGCAGATAATAGGTAAGTAATAAAGTATTATATCTGCCTTGAACCAGGCAGATGATAGTAAAGTAATATAGTGAAAATATCTACCTTGAGCGTGGGAGATAAAAGTAAATTAATATAGTGAAATTGTCTGCCTTGAGACTGGCAGATAATAGTGAAGTAATATAGTGATAATGTCTGTCTTGAGCCTGGCAGATAAAACTTAAGTTATATAGGGATAATTCTGTCTTGAAGCTGGCAGATAATAGTTAAGTAATTCAGTGGCTATATCTGTCTTGAACCTGGCAGATGATAGTAAAATAAAAAAGTGATAATGTCTGCATTGAGCATTGTAGATAATAGTAAAGTAATTTAGTGATAATGTTTGCTTTGAGCCTCACAGATTATAGTAAAGTAATATAGTGATCTAGTAAAGTAATATAGTGAAAATGTCTACCTTGAGCGTGGCAGATAATAGTAAATTGAAATAGTGATAATGTCTGCCTTGAGCCTGGCATATAATAGTTAAGTAATATAGTGAAAATATTTGCCTTGAGCCTGGCAAATAATAGTTCAGTAATATAGGGATACTATCTGTCTTGAGTCTGGCATATAATAGTTAAGTAATGAATTGATAATGTCTGCTTTGAGCCTCGCAGATTATAGTAAAGTAATATAGTTATAATGTGTACCTTGAGCTTGGTAGATAATAGTAAATTAATATAGTGATATAGTCTGTCTTGAGCCTGGCATATAATCGTTAAGTAATATAGTGATAATGTCTACCTTGAGTCTGGCAGATAATGGTGAATAAAGGGATATTGTCTGCCTTTGACCTTGCAGATAATAGTTAAGTAATATAGGGATAATGTTTGCCTTGAGCCTGGCAGATAATAGTTAAGTAATAAAGTATTATATCTGCCTTGAACCTGGCAGATGATAGTAAAGTAATATAGTGAAAATATCTACCTTGAGCGTGGGAGATAAAAGTAAATTAATATAGTGATATTCTCTGCCTTGAGGCTGGCAGATAATAGTGAAGTAATATAGTGATAATGTCTGTCTTGAGCCTGGCAGATAAAACTTAAGTAATATAGGGATAATTCTGTCTTGAAGCTGGCAGATAATAGTTAAGCAATTCAGTGGCTATATCTGTCTTGAACCTGGCAGATGATAGTAAAATAAAAGAGTGATAATGTCTGCATTGAGCATGGTAGATAATAGTAAAGTAATTTAGTGATTATGTTTGCTTTGAGCCTCACAGATTATAGTAAAGTAATATAGTGATCTAGTAAAGTAATATAGTGAAAATGTCTACCTTGAGCGTGGCAGATAATAGTAAATTGAAATAGTGATAATGTCTGCCTTGAGCCTGGCATATAGTAGTTAAGTAATATAATGATAATTTCTGCCTTGAGTCTGGCAGATAATAGTTATGTAATATAGGGATACTGTCCGTCTTGAGCCTAGCAAATAATAGAATACAGAGATAATGTCTGCCTTTAACCTGGTAAATAATATTAAAGTAACAGAGTGTTAATGTCTGCATTGAGACTGGCATATAATAATTAAGTAATATAGGGATAATGTCTGCATTGGCACTGGCAGATCATAGTAAAGTAATATAGTAATCTAATAAAGTAATATAGTGGAAATATCTACCTTGAGCGTGGCAGATAATAGTAAATTAATATAGTGATAATGTCTGCCTTGAGCCTGGCATATAATAGTTAAGTGATATAGTGATAATGTGTGCCTTAAGCCTGACAGATAATAGTTAAGTAATAAAGTGATAATCCTTGCAGATTATTGATAAGTAATATAGTGATAATGACTGCCTTGAGCCTGGCAGATATTAGTTAAGTAATATAGGCATACTGTCTGTCTTGAGCCTGGCAGATAATAGAATAAAGAGATAATGTCTGCCTTGAACCTGGCAAATCATAGTAAAGTAACAGAGTGTTAATGTCTGCATTGAGCCTGGCAGATAATATTTAAGTAATATCGGGATAATGTCTGCATTGGCACTGACAGATCATAGTAAAGTAATATAGTAATCTAGTAAAGTAATATAGTGGAAATATCTAACATGAGCCTGGCAGATAATAGTTAATATAGGGTTAATGTCTGCCTTGGACCTGGCAGATAAAAGTTAAGTAATATAGGGATAATATCTGCCTTGAACCTGGCAGATAATAGTTAAGTAATTAAGTGATAATGTCTGCTTTGAACCAGGCAGATTATTGTTAAGTAATATAGTGATAATATAAATGTCTGCCTTGAACCTGGCAGATGATAGTAAAGTAATATAGTGAAAATATCTACCTTGATCGTGGCAGATTAAAGTAAATTAATATAGTGATCTTTTCTGCCTTGAGTCTGGCAGATAATGGTGAAGTAATATAGGGATAATGTCTTCCTTGAAGCTGGCAGATGATAGTTTAGTAATACAGTGGTTACATATCTGCCTTGAACCTGGCATATGATACTATAACAATAGAGTGATAATGTCTGCATTGAGATAGCTGATAATAGTAAAATAATGAAGTTATAATGCCTGTCTTGAACCTGGCAGTTTATTGTTAAGTTATGTAGTTATAATGTCTACCCTGAATGTTGCAGATAATAGTAAATTAATAAAGTGATAATGCCTGCAAAAGTTAAGTAATATAGTGATAATGTCTGCTTTGAGGCTTGCAGATTATAGCAAAGTAATAAAGTGATGTAGTAAATTAATAGAGTGATAATGTCTGCCTTGAGCCTGGCAGGTAATAGTAAATTAATATAGTGATAATGTCTGCCTTGAGCCTGGCAGGTAATAGTAAATTAATGTAGTGCTAATGTCTGCCTTGAGCCTGGCATATAATAGTAAATTAATATAGCGATAATGTCTGCCTTGAGCCTGGCATATACGAGGTATGTCCCAAAAGTAATAGGACGCATTTAGAAATATGCCTTTTAGTGTTTCGATCCAAACAAAACTTGGCATGGATAATTTTCAATATCTAAACTATAAACATGCAAAATTTGAATATCATACACCACCATTTAACATTGATTTTGTCAAGTTAAAATGTATATGTTACAAAGTACGGGGGAGACTGACGTTATTTGCCTGACGTTATTTGCAAATTGACATTCAAATAAAAGTCATGCTTTTTTCGAAGTATGAACCGCTGTGCAAAACACAATTTTGATGGTACTGTAACCACTACTGGGACATGTCACGATACTATGATGACTCATAGATCCTAACCACAGAATGTACACTCCGACACATGGCCCGGAGGTACTGAAAAGCGCTTTTCACGAAGAGCTGACTTGAATCCCAGGAAAACCACACAAGCTTTCGGTTGTCCAGATCGCTGATGGTCAGTTACCTTCTCACCACTGGAAACCCGTTTTTACCACCAATAGATAAGACTCCAGGATATGCTTTCTGTTAAAGCGTTGTGTGATATAAATTTCAGAGTATCATGTGGGGTCATATTTCACCCAACACAAAATTTTACCACGCTCCAAATTTCCACTCTAGGCGTGACGTCTTCCAATTTCTTTACTATTCAAATTCGCACTTGTAATTTTAAAAGAGCGCACACTATTCAAATGTTTATCGATAACGTCAAAGTTTAAAATGACATTCGCACATGATATGAAATTACCTCCACTTTTATTTTATAACATTTGGCAAAATATTGAGGAAGTTGTCTGCTTTCCAAGGCAATATTGTTTTTTTAAATGGCGTCTAATTCCAAAGTCCCCCGTACTTCCAAACTCGCGTTACTATGGTGCCTTTTGCATGAACTAAATGATGACTGAAAGATGATATGATGTTTTATGACAATAGAAGATGTGTCGATCTATCCATTGATACCATTGGTTTGCATGTAACGCCCTCAATACAAAAATGACAGGGTTGTCCTATTACTTTTGGGACATATCTCGTAATAGTTAAGTAATATAATTATAATGTGTGCCATGAGACCATCAGATAACAGTTAAGTAATATAGTGATAATGTCTGCCTTCAGTCTAGCAGATAATAGTTCAGTATAATAAGGATACTGTCTGCCTTGAACCTGGTAGATATTAGTTGAGTAATATAGGGATAATGTCTGCCTTGAGCCTGGCAGATAATAGTTAAGTTAAATAGTGATAATGTCTGCCATGAGCCTCGCAGATAATAGTAAAGTAATATATTGATATAGTCAAGTAATAGAGTGATAATGACTACCTTGAGCGTGACAGATAATAGTAAATTAATATAGTGATAATGTCTGCCATGAGCCTCGCAGATAATAGTAAAGTAATATATTGATCTAGTCAAGTAATAGAGTGATTATGTATACCTTGAGCGCGGCAGATAATAGTAAATTAATATAGCGATAGTGTCTGCCTTGAAACTGGCAGATTATTGTTATGTAATATAGTTATATCTGCTTTGAGCCTGGAAGATAATAGTTAAGTAATAAATTGATTATGTCTGCCTTGAACCTGACAGACAATGGTGAAGCAATATAGTAATTATGTCTGCCTCGAGCCTGGCAGATAATAGTTGAATCATATAGGGATAATGTCTGCCTTAAACCTTGCAGATAAAGTTGAAGCAATATTGTGATTATGTCTGCCTTGAGCCTGGCAGATAATAGTTAAATAATATAGGGATAATGTCTGCCTTGAGCCTGGCAGATAACAGTTAAGTAATATAGTGATTATATCTGCCTTGAACCTGGCAGTTGATAGTTAAATAATAGAGTGGTAATGTCTGCATTGAGCATGTCAGATGATATTAAAGCAATAAAATGATAATGTTTGCCTTGAACCTAGCAGATTAATGTTAAGTAATATAGTGATAATGTCTGCCATGAACCTGGCAGATTATAGTAAAGTAACAGAGAGTTAATGTCTGCCTTGAACCTGGCAGATAATAGTAAAGTAATATAGTGACAATTTCTGCTTTGAGCCTCGAAGTTTATAGTAAAGTAATGTAGTGATCTAGTAAAGTAAGATAGTGAAAATGTCTGCCTTGAGCCTGGCATAAAATGGTTCAGTACTATATTGATAATGTCTGCCTTGAGCCTGGCAGATAATAGTTACGTAATAAAGGGATAATGTCTACCTTGAGTCTGGCAGATAATAGTTAAGTAATATAGTGATAATATATGACTTGAACCTGGCAGAGATAAGTTAAGTAATAAAGGGATAATGTCTGCCTTGAGCATGGCAGATAATAGTTAAGTAATGAATCGATAATTACTGCCTTGATCCGGGCATATATTAGTAAATTAATATAGTAATAATGTAAGCCTTTAGCTCGGCATATATAGTTAATATAGTGAAAGTATCTGCCTTGAGCCTAGCATATAATAGTTAAGTAATATAGGGATAGTGTCTGCCTTGAACCTGGCAGAAACTAGTTGAGAAATATAGGTATAATGGCTGCCTTGAGTCTGGTAAATAATAGTTAAGTAAGATAGTGATAATTTCTGTCATGAGCATCGCAGATTATAGTAAAGTAAAAAAGTGATCTAATAAATTAATATAGTGAAAATGTCTACCTTGAGCGTGACAGATAATAGTAAATTAATATAGTTATAATGTCTGCCTTGAGACTGGCAGATAATAGTTAAATATATAGCGAAAATCTCTAACTTGAGCGTGACAGATAATAGTTAATTAATATAGTGATAATGTCTGCCTTGAGCCTGGCAGATAACAGTAAATTAATATCGGAATAATGTCTGCCTTGAACCTGGCAGATAATAGTAAAATAATAGAGTGGTTATGTCTGCTTTAAGCATAGCAGATAACAGTAAAGTAATAAAGTGATAATGTCTGTTTTGAACCTGGCAGGTTATAGCAAAGTAATATAGTGATGCAGTAAAGTAATGTAGTAAAACTGTCTGACTTGAGCCGGGCATATGATAATTAAGTAATATAGTGATAATGTCTGCATTGAAACTGACAAATAATAGTTAAGTAATAAAGTGATAATGTTTGCCCTGAACCTGGCAGGTCATAGTAAAATAACAGAGTGTAATGTTTGCCTTGACACTGGCAGATAACAATGAAGCAATATAGTGATAATTTCTGCCTTGAGCCTGGCTGATAATAGTTAAGTAATATTGTGATAATGTCTGTCTTGAGCCTGGCAGATAATAGTTCAATGATATAGGGATAATTTCTGCCTTGAGCCTGGCATATAATGGTTAAGTAATATAGTGATAATGTCTGCCTTGAGCCTGGTAGATTATAGTTAAGTGAATTAGTGATAATGTCTACATTGATCCTGGTAGATAAAAGTGAAGTAACATAGGGATTATGTCTGCCTTGAACCTGGCAGATAATATTTAAGTAGTATAGTGGTTGTATCTGCCTAGAACCTGGCAGATGACAGTAAAATAATAGAGTGATAATGTTGGCATTGAGCATGTCATATAAAAGTTAAGTAATAAAGTGATAATGTCTGCCTTGAACATGGCAGAAAATAGTGCAGTAATATAGTGATAACGTCTGCCTTGAACTTGGCAGAGAATAGTTAATTAATAGAGAGATAATGTCTGCCTTGACCATGGCATATAATAGTTAAGTAACAAATTAATAATGTCTGCCTTGAACCTGGCAGATAATTGTGAAGCAATATAGTGACAATATCTGCCTTGAGCCTCGCAAAAAAATAGTCAAAAAATATAGTGCTAATGTCTGCCTTGAGCCTGACATATAATAGTATATTAATAAGGAGATAATGTCTGCCTTGAGCCTAGTAGATAATAGTTAAGTAATATACTGATAATGTCTGCCTTGACCATGGCAGATAATAGTTAAGTAACAAATTGATAATGTCTGCCTTGAACCTGGCAGATAATTGTGAAGCAATATAGTGACAATATCTGCCTTGAGCCTGGCAGAAAATAGTTAAGTAATATTGTGAAAATGTCTTTCATGAGCCTGACAGATAATCGTTCAATAATATTGGGATAATTTCTGCCTTGAACCTGGCAGATTATAGTTAAGTAATATAGTGATAATGTCTGCCTTGAGACTGGCAGATAATAGTTAAGTAATACAGTGATAATGTCTGCATTGAGCCTGGCATATTATAGTTAAGTAATATAGTGATATTATCTGCCTTGAGCCTAGCAAATTATAGTTAAGTAATATAGTGATAATGTCTGCCTTGAGACTGGCAGATAATAGTTAAGTAATACAGTGATAATGTCTGCATTGAGCCTGGCATATTATAGTTAAGTAATATAGTGATATTATCTGCCTTGAGCCTAGCAAATTATAGTTAAGTAATATAGTGATAATGTCTGCCTTGATCCTGGCAGATAATAGTAAAATAATTTTGGGATAATGTCTGCCTTGAACCTGGCAGATAATAGTGAAGTAATATAGTGATTATATCTGCCTAGAACCTGGCAGATGACAGTAAACGAATAGAATGATAATGTCTGCATTGAGCATGTCAGATAAAAGTAAAGTAATAAAGTGATAATGTCTCCTTTGAACCTGGCAGATCATAGTAAAGTAACAGAGTTTTAATGTCTGCCTTGAACCTGGCAGATAATCGTCAAGTAATATAGTGATAATGTCTGCTTTGAGCCTTGCAGATTATGGTAAAGTAATATAGTGATCATGTAAAGTAATATAGTGAAAATGTCTACCTTGAGCGTGGCAGATAATAGTATAGTAAATAGTGATAGTGTATGCCTTGAGCCTGGCATATGATAGGTAAGTAATATAGTGATAATGTCTGCCTTGAGCCAGGCAGAGAATACTAAATTAATACAGAGATAATGTCTGCTTTGAGCCTGGCAGATAATAGTTCAGTAATTAAGTGGTAATGTTTGCCTTGAACATGACAGATTATTGTTAAGTAATATAGTGATAATGTCTGCCTTGAACCTGGCAGATCATGGTAAAGTAACAGAATGTTAATGTCTGCCTTGAACATGGCAGATAATAGCGAATAAATATTGTGATAATGTCTGCCTTGATCCTGGCATATAATACTTAGGTAATATGTTGATAATGTCTGCCTTGAGCCTGGCAAATAATAAATCAGTCATATAGTGATAATTTCTGCCTTGAGTCTGGCAGATAATTGTTCAGTAATAAATTGATAATGTCTGCATTGAGCCTGACAGATAAAAGTGAACCAATACAGTGATAATATCTGCCTTCAACCTGGCAGATAATAGTGAAAAAAATATAGTGCTAAAGTCTGCCTTGAGCCTGGCAGGTAATAGTTAATTGATATAGTGATAATGTCTGCCTTGAGCCTGACATATAACAGTAAATTAATAAAAAAATAATGTCTGCCTTGAGCCTAGCAGATAAGAGTTAAGTAATATACTGATAATGTCTGCCTTGAGCATGGCAGATAATAGTGAAGCAATATAGTGATAATGTTTGCCTTGAGCCTGACAGATAATAGTTAAGTAATATTGTGATAATGTCTGTCTTGAACCTGGCAGATAATAGTGAAGCAATATAGTGATAATGTTTGCCTTGAGCCTGACAGATAATAGTTAAGTAATATTGTGATAATGTCTGTCTTGAACCTGGCAGATAATAGTTCAATAATATAGGGATAATTTCTGGCTTGATCTGGCAGATTATAGTTAAGTAATATAGTGATAATGTCTGCCTTGAGCCTGGCATATGAAAGTTAAGAAATATAGTGATAATGTCTGCCTGAAGCCTGGCAGATAATAATTTGATAATACAGAGATAATGTCTGCCTTGAGCCTGGAAGATAATAGTTAAGTAGTACATGGATACTATCTAGCCTTGAACTTGGCAGATAATTGTTAAGTAATATAGGGATAATGTCTGCCTTGAGCCTGGCAGCTAATAGTTAAGTAATGAAGTGATAATGTCTGCCTTGAACCTGGCAGATTATTCTTCAGTAATATAGTTATAATGTCTTCTTTTAACCTGGCAGATAACAATAAATTAATAAAGTGATAATGTCTGCCTTGAACCTGGCAGATGATAGTAAAGTAATATAGTGAAAATGTCTAACTTGAGCGTGGAAGATAAAGGAAATTAATATAGAGATATTGTCTGCTTTGCGCCTGGCAGATAATAGTGAAGAAATATAGTGATAATGTCTGCCTTTAGCCTGGCTGATAATAGTTAAGTAATATAGTTATAATGTCTGCCTTGAGCCTGGCAGATTATAGTTAAGTAATATAGTGATAATGTCTGCCTTGGTGCTGGCAGGTAATAGTTAAGTAATATAGGGATAATGTCTACCTTGAGCTTGGCAGATTATAGTTAAGTAATATAGAGGTAATGTCTGTCTTGAGCCTGGCAAATAACAGTGAAGTAATATAGTGATTATATCTGCCTTGAACCTGGCAGATAATAAAGGAAAAATATAGTGCTAATGTCTGCCTTGAGCCTAACAGATAACAATCAATTGATATAGCGATAATGTCTGCCTTTACCCTTGCATATGATAGTAAATTAATAAAGAGATAATATGCCTTGAGCCTGGCAGATAAGAGTTAAGTAATATAGCGATAATGTCTGCCTTTGGCATGGCAGACACTAGTAAAGTAATCAATTGATAATGTCTGCCATGAGCCTGGTAGATAATAGTGAAGCAATATATTGATGTCTGCCTTAAGCCTGGCAGATAATAGTTAAATAATATTGCGATAATGGCTGGTTTGAGCCTGGCAGGTAATAGTTCAATAATATAGGGATAATGTCTGCACTATAACCTGGCAGATTACAGTAAAATAATAGAGTGATATTGTCTGCATTGAGCATGTCAGATAAAAGTAAAGTAATAAAGTGATACTGTCTGCCTTGAACCTGGCAGGTAATAGTTAAGTAATAAATAGATAATGTCTGCCTTGAATCTGACAGATAATTGTTAAGTAATATAGTGATATTGTCTGCCTTGAACCTGACAGATTATTGTGAAGTAATATAGTGATAATGTCTGCCTTGAGCCTGGCAAAAATAGTTAAGTAACATAATGAAAATGTCTGCCTGGAACCTGCCAGATAATAGTTCAGAAATAGATTGATAATGTTTGCATTGAACCTGGCAAATAAATAGTGAAGCAATATAGTGATAATGTCTGCCTTGAACCTGGCAGATAATAGTGAAGAAATATAGTGATAATGTCTGCCTTGAGCTTGGTAGATAATATTTAAGTAATATTGTGATAATGTCTGTCTTGAGCCTGACAGATAATATTTCAATAATATAGGGATACTTTCTGCCTTGAGCCTGGCAGATTATAGTTAAGTAATATAGTGATAATGCCTGCCATAAGCCTGGAAGATTATAGTTAAGTAACAGAATGATAATGTCTGCCTTGAACCTGCAAGATAATAGTTCGGAAATAAATTGATAATGTATGCCTTGATCCTGGCAGATAATAGTGAAGCAATATAGTGATAATGACTGCCTTGAGCCTGGCAGAGAATAGTTAATCAATACAGAGATAATGTCTTCTTTGAGCCTGGCAGACAATAGTTAATAGAAGGATAATGTCTGCCTTACACTTGGCAGATACTAGTTAAGTAATATAGGGATAATTTCTGCATTGATCCTGGCAGATAATAGTGAAGTAATATAGGGATAATGCCGGCCTTGAACATGGCAGACAATAGTTCAATAATATAGTGATTATATCTGCATAGAACATGGCAGATGACAATAAAATAATAGAGTGATAATGTCTGACTTGAGCCTGGCAGATTATAGTGAAGTAATATAGTGATAATGTCTGCCTTGAGCCTTGCAGAGAATAGTTAATTAATACAGAGATAGTGTCTGCTTTGAGCCTAATAGATAATAGTTAATTAATAGAGGGATAATGTCTGCCTTGAACCTGGCAGATAATAGTTAGTTATATAGGGATAATGTCTGCCTTGAGCCTGGCAGATAATACTTATGTAATATAGTGGTAATGTTTGCCTAGAACATGGCAGATCATGGTTAAGTAACAGAGTGTTAATGTCTGCCTTGAAACTGGCAGATAATAGTGAATAAATATAGTGATAATGTCTGCCTTGATCTTGGCATATAATAATTAGGTAATATGGTGATAATGTCTGCCTTGAGCCTGGCAAATAGTAGTTAAGTAATATAGTGATAATGTCTGCCTTGAGCCTGGCAGATAATAGTTCAGTTATCAATTGATAATATCTGCCTTGAGCCTGACAGATAATAGTAAAGCAATATAGTGATAATGTCTGCCTTGAACAAAGCAGATAATAGTGAAAAAATATATTTTTAATGTCTGCCTTGAGTCTGGCATATAATAGTAAATTGATATAGTGATAATGTCTGTCTTGAGCCTGACATATAATAGTAAATTAATAGAGAGATAATGTCTGCCTTGAGCCTAGCAGATAAGTGTTAAGTAATATACTGATAATGTCTGCCTTGAGCATGGCAGATAATAGTTAAGTAAAAAATTGATAATGTCTGCTTTGAACCTGGCATATAATAGTGAATAAATATAGTGATAATGTCTGCCTTGATCTTGGCATATAATAATTAGGTAATATGGTGATAATGTCTGCCTTGAGCCTGGCAAATAGTAGTTAAGTAATATAGTGATAATGTCTGCCTTGAGCCTGGCAGATAATAGTTCAGTTATCAATTGATAATATCTGCCTTGAGCCTGACAGATAATAGTAAAGCAATATAGTGATAATGTCTGCCTTGAACAAAGCAGATAATAGTGAAAAAATATATTTTTAATGTCTGCCTTGAGTCTGGCATATAATAGTAAATTGATATAGTGATAATGTCTGTCTTGAGCCTGACATATAATAGTAAATTAATAGAGAGATAATGTCTGCCTTGAGCCTAGCAGATAAGTGTTAAGTAATATACTGATAATGTCTGCCTTGAGCATGGCAGATAATAGTTAAGTAAAAAATTGATAATGTCTGCTTTGAACCTGGCATATAATAGTGAAGCAATATAGTGATAATGTTTGCCTTGTGCCTGGCAGATAATAGTTAAATAATATTGTGATAATGTCTGTCTTGAGCCGGGCAGATAATAGTTCAATAATATAAGGATAATTTCTGCCTTGAACCTGGCAGATTATAATTCAGTAAAATTGTGATAATGTCTGCCTTGAGCCTGGCAGACAATTATTAAATAATATAGGGATAATGTCTGCTTTAATCCTGGTAGATAATAGTTAAGTAATACAGAGATAATGTCTGCCTTGAGCCTGGAAAATAATAGTTAAGTAATATAGTGATAATATCTGCCCTGAGCCTGGCAGATTATAGTGAAGTAATATAGTGATAATGTCTGCATTGATCCTGGCAGATAATAGTGAAGTAATATAGGGAAAATGTCTGCCTTGAACCTGGCAGATGACAGTAAAATAATAGAGTGATAATGTCTGCATTGAGCATGTCATATATTAGTTAAGTAATAAAGTAATAATGTCTGCGTTGAACCTGGCAGGTAATAGTTAAGTTATATAGTGATAATGTCTGCCTTGATCCTGGCAGAGAATAGTTAATCAATACAGAGATAATGTCTGATTTGAGCCTGGCAGATTATAGTTAATAGAAGGATAATGTCTGCCTTAAACCTGGCAGATAATAGTTAAGAAATATAGGGATAATGTCTGCACTGAGCCTGGCAGATAATAGTTATAGTTAATTAATAAAGTGATAATGTTTGCCTTGAACAAGACATATTATTGTTAATTAATATAGTGATAATGTCTTCCTTGAACCTGGCATATGATGGTAAAGTAACAAAGTTTTAATGTCTGCCTTGATCTTGGCATATAATAGTTAGGTAATTTAGTGATAATGTCGGTCTTGACCCTGTCAAATAATAGTTAAGTAATATAGTGTAATATCTGCTTTGAGCCTGGCATATGATAGTTAAGTAATATAGGGATAATGTCTACCTTGAGCCTGGTAGATAATAGTTCAGTAATAAATTGATAATGTCTGCCTTGAACATGGCAGATAATAGTGAAGCAATATAGTGGTAATGTCTGCCTTGAGCCTGGCAGGTAATAGTTAAGTAATAAATTGATTATGTCTGCATTGAACCTGACAGATTATTGTTAAGTTATATAGTGATAATGTCTGCCTTGAACCTGGCAGATCATGGAAAAGTAATAGAGTGTTAATGTCTGCCTTGAACCTGGCAGATAATAGTAAATTGATATAGTAATAATGTCTGCCATGAGCCTGGCAGATAATAGTGAAGCAATATAGTGATAATGTCTGCCTTGAACCTTGCAGATAATAGTGAAAATATATAGTCCTAATGTCTGCCTTGAGCCTGGCAGATAATGGTAAATTGTTATAGTGATAATGTCTGCCTTGAGCCTGACTAATAATAGTAAATTAATAGAGAGATAATGTCTGCCGTGAGCCTAGCATATAAGTGTTAAGTAATATACTGAAAGTGTCTGCCTTGAGTATGGCAGATAATAGTTAAGTAACTAATTGATAATGTCCCCCTTGAACCTGCCAGATAACAGTGAAGCAATATAGTGATAATGTCTGTCTTGAGCCTGGCAAGTAATAGTTCAATAATATAAGGATAATTTCTGCCTAGCAGATAATAATTCAGTAATATTGTGAAAATGTATACCTTGAGCCTGGCTTATTATAGTTAAGTAATGTTTGCATTGATCATGGCAGATAATAGTGAAGTAATATAGGGATAATGTCTGCCTTGAACCTGGCAGATATTAGTTTAATTATATAGTGATTGTATCTTTCTACAACCTGGCAGATGACCGTAAAATAATAGATTGATAATGTCTGCATTGAACATGTCAGATAAAAGTTAAGTAATAAAGTGATAATGTCTGCCTTGAACCCGGCAGATAATTGTTATGTAATATAGTGATAATGTCTGCCTTGAGACTGGCAGAGAATAGTTAATTAATACATTAATACAAAGATAATGTCTGCTTTGAGGCTGGCAGATAATGGTTAAGTAATAGAGGGATAATGTCTGCCTTTAACCTGGCAGATGATAGGTAAGTAATATAGGGATAATGTCTGCCTTGAACCTGGCAGATAATTGTTAACTAATAAATTGATAATGTCTGCCTTGTACCTGACAAATTATTGTTAAGTAATATAGTGATAATATCTGCCTTTAACATGGCAGATAATAGCTAAGTTATACAGAGGTAATGTCTGCCTTGAGCCTGGAAGATAATAGTTAAGTAATACAGGGATAATGTCTGCCTTTAGCCTGGCAGATAATAGTTAAGTAATATAGGGATACTGTCTGCCTTGAGTCTGGCAGCTAATAGTTAAGTAATAAAGTGATAATGTCTGCTTGAACGTGGCAGTTTATTCTGAAGTAATATAGTTATAATGTCTACCTTTAACCTGGAAGATAACAGTAAATTAATAAAGTGATAATGTCTGCCTTCAGCCTGGCAGATAATATTAAATTGATAAAGTGATAATGTCTGCCTTGAGCGTAGCGTATAAAAGTACATTAATAAAGAGATAATGTCTGCCTTGAGCCTGGAATATAAGAGTTAAGTAATATAGTGATAATGTCAGCCTTAAGCTTGGCAGATAATAGTAAAGTAATACAGTGACAATGTCTGCCTTTTGCCTAGCTGATAATAGTTAAGTAATATAGTTATAATGTCTGCATTCAGCCTGGCAGATAATATTATATTGATAAAGTGATAATGTCTGCCTTGAACGTAGCATATAATAGTACATTAATAAAGAGATAATGTCTACCATGCGCCTGGCAGATAGTTAAGTAAGGAATTGATTATAACTGCATTGAGCCTGGCATATAATAGTGAAGCAATATAGTGATAATGTCTGCCTTGAGTCTGGCAGATAATAGTTAAATAATATTGTGATAATGTCTGTCTTGAGCCTGGCAGATAATAGTTCAATAATATAGGGATATTGTCTGCCTTGAACCTGACAGATAATAGTTAAGTAATAAAGTGATAATGTCTGCCTTAACCATGACAGATTATTGGTAATATAGTGATAATGTCTGCCTTGAGCTTGGCAGATGATAGTAAAGTAATATAGTGAAAATATCTATCTTGAGCGTGGCAGATAAAGTAAATTAATAAAGTGATATTGTCTGCATTGAGCCTGACAGATAATAGCAAAGAAATATAGTGATGATGTCTGCCTTAAGCCTGGCAGATACTAGTGAAGCAATACAGTGATAATGTCTGCCTTGAGTATGGTAGATAATAGTAAAGTAATAAAGTGATAATATCTGCCTTGAGCCTGGCAGATAATAGTTCAGTAATAAAGTGATCATGTCTGCCTTGAGACTGCCAGATCATAGTTAAGAAATATAGGGATAATGTCTACCTTGAGCCTGGCAGAAAATAGTTAAGTAATATAGTGATTATATCTGCTTTGAGCCTGGCAGATGACAGTAAAATAATAGAGTGATAATGTCTACATTGAACATGTCAGATAAAAGTAAAGTAATAAAGTGATAATGTCTGCCTTGAACCTGGCAGATAATTGTGAAGCAATATAGTGATAATGTCTGCCTTGAGCCTGGCAGATAATAGTTAAGTAATATTGTGACAATGTCAGTCTTGAGCCTGGCAGATAATAGATCAATAATATAGTGATAATTTTTGCCTCGAACCTGGTAGATAATAGTTAAGATATACAGGGATAATGTCTGCCTTGAGAATGGCAGATTATAGTTAAGTAATAAAGTGATAATGTCTGCCTTGAGCCTGGCAGATAATAGTTCAGTAATCAATTGGTAATGTCTGCCTTGAACCTGGCAGGTAATAGTGAAGTAATAGAGGGATAATGTCTGCCTTGAACCTTGCAGATAATAGTTAAGTGATATAGTGATAATATCTGCCTTTTGCCTGGCTGATAATAGTTAAGTAATATAGTTATAATGTCTGCCTTGAGCCTGGCAGATAACAGTTAAGTTATATAGTGATAATGTCTGCCTTGAGCCTGGCAGATAATAGTTAAGTAACAAATTGATAATGTCTGCCTTGAACCTGGCAGATAATTGTGAAGCAATATAGTGATAATGTCTGCCTTGAGCCTGGCAGATAATAGTTAAGTAATATTGTGACAATGTCAGTCTTAAGCCTGGCAGATAATAGTTCAATAATATAGTGATAATTTTTGCCTCGAACCTGGTAGATAATAGTTAAGTAATACAGGGATAATGTCTGCCTTGAGAATGGCAGATTATAGTTAAGTAATATAGAGATAATGTCTGCCTTGAGCCTGGCAGATAATAGTTCAGTAATCAATTGGTAATGTCTGCCTTGAACCTGGCAGGTAATAGTGAAGTAATAGAGGGATAATGTCTGCCTTGAACCTTGCAGATAATAGTTAAGTAATATAGTGATAATATCTGCCTTTAGCCTGGCTGATAATAGTTAAGTAATATAGTTATAATGTCTGCCTTGAGCCTGGCAGATAACAGTTTAGTTAAAAAGTGATCATGACTGTCTTGATCCTGGCAGATAATAGTTAAGTAATATAGGGATAATGTCTACCTTGAGCCTGGCAGATAATAGTTCAATAATATAATGGTAATGTTTGCCTTGAGCCTGGCAGATAATAGTTCAGTAATAAATTGATAATGTCTGCCTTGAGCCTGGCAAATGATAGGTAAGTAATATAATGATAATTTCTGCCTTGATCCTGACAGATAATAGTTAAGTAATAAAGTTACTATATCTGCCTTTATCATGGCAGATAACTGTTAAGTAATAAAGTGATCATGCCTGCCTTGATCCTGGCAGATAATAGTTAAGTAATAAAGGGATAATGTCTACCTTGAGCCTGGCAGATAATAGTTAAGTAAAAAATTGATAATGTCTGCCTTGAGCCTAGCAAATAATAGTAAAGTAATATAATGATAATGTCTGCCTTGAGCCTGGCAGATAATAGTTCAGTAATAAATTGATAATGTCTTCCTTGAGCCTGGCAGACAATAGTAAAGCTATATAGTGATAATGTCTGCCTTGAGCCTGGCAGATGATAGTTAAGTAATATTGTGATAATGTGCGCCTTGAGCCTGGCAGATAATAGTTCTGTAATATAGGGATAATTTCTGCCTTGAACCTGGCAGATTATAGTTATGTAATATAATGATAATGTCTGCCTTGAGCCTGACAGATTATAGTTAAGTAATATAGTGATAATATCTGCCTTGAGCCTGGCAGATAACAGTAAATTAATTTAGTGATAATGTTTGCCCTCAGCCTGGCAGATAATATTAAATTAATATAGTGATAATGTCTGCCTTGAACCTAGCATATAATAATAATTTTTTACAGACATAATGTCTGCATTGAGCCTTGAAGATAAGAGTTAATTAATATAGCGATACTATCTGCCTTGAGCCTGGCAAATAATAGTCAAGTAATAAATTGATAATGTCTGCCTAGAGTCTGGCAGATAACAGTGATGCAATATAGTGATAATGTCTGCCTTGAGCCTGGCAGATAATAGTTAAGTAATATTGTGATAATGTCAGTCTTGAGCCTAGCAGATAATAATTCAATAATATAGGGACAATTTCTGCCTTGAGCCTGGCAGATTATAGTTAAGTAATATAGTGATAATTTCTGCCTTGAACCTGGCAGATTATAGTTAAGTAATATAGTGATAATGTCTGCATTGATCCTGGCAGATAATAGTGAAGTAATATAGGGATAATGTCTGCCTTGAATCTGACAGATAATAGTTAAGTAATATAATGATTATATCTGCCTAGAACCTGACAGATGACATTAAAATAATAGAGTGATAATGTCTGCATTGGGCATGTGAGATAAAATTTAAGTATTAAAGTGATAATGTCTGCCTTGATCCTGGCATATGATAGTTAAGCAATATAGTGATAATGTCTGCCTTGAGCCTGGCAGATGATAGTTAAGTTATACAGAGATAATGTCTGCCTTGAGCTTGGAATATAATAGTTGCTTAAAACAGGGATAATGTCTGCCTTGAACCTGGCAGATAATAGTTAAGTAATATTGGGATAATGTCTGCCTTAAGCCTGCCAGCTAATAGTTAAGTAATATAGTGATAATGTCAGCCTTGAACCTGGCAGAAAATAGTTAAGTAATATAGGGATAATGTCTGCCTTGAGTCTGGCAGCTAATAGTTATGTAATACAGTGATAATATCTGCCTTGAACGTGGCAGATCATTCTAAAGTAATTTAGTTATAATGTCTACCATTAACCTGGCAGATAACAGTAAATTAATAAAGTGATAATGTTTGCCTTCAGCCTGGCAGATAATATTAAATTCATATAGTGATAATGTCTGCCTTGAGCCTAGCATATAATAGTAAATTAATAAAGAGATAATGTCTGCATTAAGCCTTAAAGATAAGAGTTAAGTAATACAGCGATAATGTCTGCCTTGAGCCTGGCAGATAATAGTTAAGCAATAAAGTGATAATGTCTGCCTTGAGCGTGGCAGATAATAGTGAAGCAATATAGTGATAATGTCTGCCTTGAGCCTGGCAGATAATAGTGAAGCAATATATTGATAATGTCTGCCTTGAGCCTGGCAGATAATAGTTAAGTAATATAGTGGTAATGTCTGCCTTGAGCATGGCAGATAATAGTCAGTAATAAATTGATAATGTCAGCCTTGAGCCTGGCAAATAATAGTTAAGTAATATAATTATAATGTCTGCCTTGAACCTGACAGATAATAGTTCAGTAATAAATTGATAATGTCTGCCTTGAGCCTGGCTGACAATAGTATGCAATATAGTGATAACGTCTGCCTTGAACTTGGCAGATAATAGTTAAGTAATATTGTGATAATGTGCGTCTTGAGCCTGGCATATAATAGTTAAGTAATATAGTGATAATATCAGCTTTGAGCCTGGCAGATTATAGTTAAGTAATATAGTGATAATGTCTGCCTTGAGCCTGGCAAATAATAGTAAAGTATTATAATGATAATGACTGCCTTGAGCCTGGCAGATAATAGTGAAGTAATATAGGGGTACTGTCTGCCTTGAGCCTAGCAAATAATAGTTAAGTATTATAATGATAATGCCTGCCTTGAGCCTGGCAGATAATAGTGAAGTAATATAGGGATAATGTCTGCCTTGAACCTTGCAGAAAATAGTTAAGTAATTAAGTGATAATGTCAGCCTTGAACCTGGCATATAATAGTTAAGTAATATAGTGATAATGTCTGCCTTGAGTCTGGCAGCTAATAGTTAAGTTATCAAGTGATAATATCTGCCTTCAACGTGGCCGATTATTCTGAAGTAATACAGTTATAATGTATATCTTTAACCTGGCAGATGACTGTAAATTAATAAAGTGATAATGTTTGCCTGCAGCCTGGCAGATAATATTAAATTAATATAGTGTTAATGTCTGCCTTGAACTTAGCATATAATAATAAATTTAAACAGAGATAATGTCTGCATTGAGCCTGGAAGATAAGAGCTAAGTAATATAGCGATAATATCTGCCTTGAGCCTGGCAGATAATAGTTAAGTAATAAATTGATAATGTCTGCCTTGAGCCTGGCAGATAATAGTTAAGTAATATTGTGACAATGTCTGTCTTGAGCCTGGCAGATAATAATTCAATAATATATGGATAATTTCTGCCTCGAGCCTGGCAGATTATAGTTAAGTAATATAGTGATAATGTCTGCCTTGAGCCTGGCAGATTATAGTTAAGTAATATAGTGATAATGTCTGCATTGATCCTGGCAGATAATAGTGAAGTTATATAGGGATAATGTCTGCCTTGAACCTGGCAGATAATAGTTAAGTTATATAGGGATAATGTCTGCCTTGAGCCTGGCAGTTAATAGTAAAGTAATAAAGTGATAATGTCAGCCTTGAACCTGGCATATAATAGTTAAGTTATATAGGGATAATGTCTGCCTTGAGTCTGGCAGCTAATAGTTAAGTAAAAAAGTGATAATATTTGCCTTGAAGGTGGCAGATTATTCTGAAGTAATATAGTTATAATGTATAGTTTTAACCTGGCAGATAACAGTAAATTAATTAAGTGATAATGTTTGCCTTCAGCCTGGCAGATAATATTAAATTAATATAGTGATAAGGTCTGCCTTGAAACTAGCATATAATAATAAATTTATACAGAGATAATGTCTGCATTGAGCCTGGAAGATAATAGTTAAGTAATATAGCGATATTATCTGCCTTGAGCCTGGCAAATAATAGTTAAGTAATAAATTGATAATGTCAGCCTTGAGCCTGTCATATAATAGTGAATCAATATAATGATAATGTCTGCCTCGAGCCTGGCAAATAATAGTGAAGTAATATTGTGATAATGTATGTCTTGAGCCTGGCAGATAATTATTCAATAATATAGGGATAATTTCTGCCTTGAGCATGGCAGATTTTAGTAAAGTAATATAATGATAATGTCTGCTTTGAGCCTTGCAGATTATAGTTTAGTAATATAGTGATATTGTCTGCATTGATCCCGGCAGATAATTGTGAAGTAATATAGGGATAATGTCTGCCTTGAACCTGGCAGATAATAGTTAAGTAATATAATGATTATATCTGCCAAGAAACTGGCAGATGACATTTAAATAATGGCGTGATAATGTCTGCATTGGGAATGTCAGATAAAATTGAAGTAATAAAATGATAATGTCTGCCTTGAACCTGGCAGATAATTGTTTAGTTATAAAGTGATAATGTCTGCCTTGACCCTGGCAGATAATAGTTTAGTAACAAATTGATAATGTCTGCCTTGAACCTAGTGAATAATTGTGAAGCAATATAGTGATAATGTCTGCCTTGAGCCGGGCAGATAATAGTTATGTAATATTGTGATAATGTCAGTCTTGCGCCTGGAAGATAATAGTTCAATAATATAGGGATAATGTCTGCCTTGAACCTGGCAAATTATAGTTTAGTAATATAGTGATTATATCTGCCTTGAACCTGGCACATGACAGCAAAATAATAGAATGATAATGTCTTCATTGAGCATGTCAGATAAAAGTAAAGTAATAAAGTGATAATGTCTGCTTTGAACCTGGCAGATCATAGAAAATTAAAAGAGTGTTAATGTCTGCCTTGAATCTGGCAGATAATAGTCAAGTAATATTGTGATAATGTCTGCTTTGAGCCTCGCAGATGATAGTTAAGTAATATAGAGATTTAGAAAAGTAATATATTGAAAATGTCTACCTTGAGCATGGCAGATAATAGTAAAGTAATATAGTGATAATGTCTGCCTTTAGCCAGGCTGATAATAGTTAAGTAATATAGTTATAATGTCTGCCTTGAGCCTGGCAGATAATAGTAAAGTAATAAAGTGATTATATCTGCCTTGAACCTAGCAGATAACAGTAAATTAATAAAGTGATAATATCTGCCTTCATCGTGGAAGATAAAACATAATTAATATAGTAATAATGTCTGCTTAGAACCTGGAAGATAATGATAAAGTAATATAGTGATAATGTCTGCCTTGAACCTGGCAGATGATAATAAAGTAATATAGTGAAAATGTCTAACTTGAGCGTAGCAAATAAAGTAAATTAATATAGAGTTATTGTCTGCTTTGCGCCTGGCAGATAATAGTGTAGAAATATAGTGATAATATCTGCCTTTAGCCTGGCTGATAATAGTTAAGTAATATAGTTATAATGTCTGCCTTGAGCCTGGAAGATAATAGTCAAGTAAAATTGTGATAATGTCTGCTTTGAGCTTCGCAGATTATAGTCAAGTAATAGAGATATTTAGTAAAGTAATATAGTGATAATGTCTACCATGAGCATGGCATGTAATAGTAAAGTAATATAGTGTAATGTTTGCCTTGAGCCTGGCATATGATAGTTAAGTAATATAGTGATAATATCTGCCTTGAGCCTGGCAGATAATAGTTAAGTTATATTGTGACAATGTCTGTCTTGAACCTGGCAGATGATAATTAAATAATATAGGGATAATTTCTGCCTTTAGCCTGGCAGATTATAGTTAAGTAATATAGTGATAATGTCTGCCTTGATCATGGCAGATTATAGTTAAGTAATATAGTGATAATGTCTGCATTGATCCTGGCAGATAATAGTGAAGTTATATAGGGAAAATGTCTGCCTTGAACCTGGCAGATAATAGTTAATTAATATAGTGATTTTATCTGCCTTGAACCTGGCAGATGACAGTAAAATAATATTGTGATAATGTCTGCATTGAGCATGTCAGATAAAAGTTAAGGAATAAAGTGATAATGTCTGCCTTGAGCCTGGCAGATAATAGTTAATTTATACAGAGATAATGTCTGTCTTCAACCTGGCATATTATAGTTAAGTAATAAAGTGATAATATCTGCCTTGAACGTGGCAGATTATTCTCAAGTAATATAGTTATAATGTCTACCTTTAACCTGGCAGATAACAGTAAATTAATGAAGTGATAATGTTTGCCTTCAGCCTCGCTGATAATATTAAATTAATATAGTGATAATGTCTGCCTTGAGCCTAGCATATAATAGAAAATTAATAAAGAGATAATGACTGCATTGAGCCTGGAAGATAAGAGTTAAGTAATATAGCAATAATGTCTGCCTTGAGCATGGCAGATAATAGTTAAGTAATAAATTCATGATGTCTGTCTTGAGCCTGGTAGATAATAGTGAAGCAATATAGTGATAATGTCTGCCTTGAGCCAGGCAAATAATAGTTAAGTAATATTGTGGTAATGTCTGTCTTGAGCCTAGCAGATAATGGTTCAATAATAAAGGGATAATTTCTGCCTTGAGCCTGGCAGATTATATTTTAATATAGTAATAATGTCTGCCTTGAGCCTGGCAGATTATAGTTAAGTAATATAGTGATAATGTCTGCACTGATCCTGGCAGATAATAGTGAAGTAATATAGGGATAATGTCTGCCTCGAATCTGGCAGATAATAGATAAGTAATATAGTGATTATATCTGCCTAGAACCTGGCATATGACAGTAAAAAAATAGAGTGATAATGTCTACATTGAGCATGTCAGATAAAATTTAAGTAATAAAGTGATAATGTCTGCCTTGAACTTGCCAGATAATTGTGAAGTTATATAGTGATAATGTCTGCCTTGAGCCTGGCAGATAATAGTTAAGTAACAAATTGATAATGTCTGCCTTGAACCCGGCAGATAATTGTGAAGCAATATAGTGATAGTGTCTGCCTTGAGGATGGCAGATAATAGTTAAGTAATATTGTGATAATGTCAGTTTTGAGCCTGGCAGATAATAGTTCAATAATATAGTGATAATTTCTGCCTTGAACCTGGCAGATAATAGTAAAGTTATACAGGGATAATGTCTGCCTTGAGCCTGGCAGATTATAGTAAAGTAATATAGTGATAATGTCTGCCTTGAACCTGGCTGATAATAGTTCAGTAATCAATTGAAAATGTCTGCCTTGAACCTGGAAGATAATAATTAAGTAATATAGTGATTATATCTTCATTGAACCTGGCAGATGAGAGTAAAATAATAGAGTGATAATGTCTACATTGAGCATGTCAGATAAAGGTAAAGTAATAAAGTGATACTGTCTGCCTTGAACCTGGCAGATCATAGTAAAGTAACAGAATGTTAATGTCTGTCTTGAACCTTGCAGATAATAGTCAAGTAATATTGTGAAAATGTCTTCTTTGAGCCTCGCAGATTATAGTAAAGTATTATAGAGATTTAGTAAAGTAATATGGTGAAAATATTTAAAATGAGCATGGCAGGTTATAGTAAAGTAATATAGTGATAATATCTGCCTTTAGCCAGGCTGATAATAGATAAGTAATCTAGTTATAATGTCTGCCTTGAGCCTGGCAGATAATAGTAAAGTAATAAAGTGATTATATCTGCCTTGAACCTAGCAGATAACAGTAAATTAATAAAGAGACAATGTCTGCCTTCATCGTGGCAGATAAAGCATAATTAATATAGTAATAATGTCTGCTTAGAACCAGGAAGATAATGATAAAGTAATATAGTGGTAATGTCTGCCTTGAACCTGGCAGATGATAGTAAAGTAATATAGTGAAAATGTCTAAATTTAGCGTGGCAGATAAAGTAAATTAATATAGAGATATTATCTGCCTTGCTCCTGGTAGATAATAGTGAAGAAATATAGTTATAATATCTGCCATTAACCTGGCTGATAATAGTTAAGTAATATAGTTAAAATGTCTTCCTTGAGCCTGGCAGATAATAGTAAAGTAATAAAGTGATTATATCTGCCTTGAGCATGGCAGATAACAGTTAAGTAATAAAATGATCATGTCTGCCTTGATCCTGGCAGATAATAGTTAAGTAATATAGGGATAATGTTTACCTTGAGCCTGGCAGACAATAGTGAAGCAATGTAGTGATAATGTCTACCTTGAGCCTGGCAGATGATAGTTAAGTAATATGGTGATAATATGCGTCTTGAGCCTGGCAGATAATAGTTCTATAATATAGGGATAATGTATGCCTTGAGCCTGGCAGATTATAGTTAAGTAATATAGTGATTATGTCTGCTTTGAGCCTGGCAGATTATTAACTCAAGTAATATAGTGATAATGTCTGCCTTGAGCCTGGCAGATAACATTAAATTAATAAAATAATCATGTTTGCCTTCAGCCTGGCAGATAATATTAAATTAATATAGTGATAATGTCTGCCTTGAACCTAGCATATAATAATAAATTGATACAGAGATAATGTCTGCATTGAGCCTGGCAGATAATAGTTAAGTAATAAATTGATAATGTCTGCCTTGAGCCTGGCAGATAATAGTGATGCAATATAGTGATAATGTCTGCTTTGAGCCTGGGAGATAATAGTTAAGTAATATAGGGACAATTTCTGCCTTGAGCCTGGCAGATTATAATTAAGTGATATAGTGGTAATGTCTGCCTTGAGCCTGGCAGATTAAAGTTAAGTAATATAGTGATTATGTCTACATTGAGCATGTCAGATAAAAGTAAAGTAATAAAGTGATAATGTCTGCCTTGGACCTGGCAGATAATAGTCAAGTAATTTTGTGATAATGTCTGCTTTGAGCCTCGCAGATGATAGATAAGTAATATAGAGATTTAGTAAAGTAATATATTGGAAATGTCTACCTTGAGCATGGCAGATAATAGTAAAGTAATATAGTGATAATGTCTGCCTTTAGGCAGGCTGATAATAGTTAAGTAATATAGTAATAACGTCTGCCTTGAGCCTGGCTGGTGATAGTTAAGTAATATTGTGATAATGTCTGCTTTGAGCCTCGCAGATGATAGTTAAGTAATATAGAGATTTAGTAAAGTTATCTATTGGAAATGTCTACCTTGACCCTGGCAGATAATAGTGAAGTAATATAGTGATAATGTTTGCCTTGAGCCTGGCAGATTATAGTTAAGATATACAGAGATAATGTCTGCCTTGAGCCTGGAATATAATAGTTGAGTAATACAGGGATAATGTTTGCCTTGAACCTGGCAGATAATCGTTAAGTAATATAGGGATAATGTCTGCCTTGAGCCTGGCAGCTCATAGTTATGTAATAAAGTGATAATGTCAGCCTTGAATCTGGCAGATAATCGTTAAGTAATATAGAGATAATGTCTGCCTTGAGCCTGGCAGCTAATAGTTATGTAATAAAGTGATAATGTCAGCCTTGAACCTGGCAGATAATAGTTTAGTAATAAAGTGATAATATCTGCCTGGCAGATAACAGTAAATTAATGAAGTGATAATGTTTGCTTTCAGCCTTGCAGATAATATTAAATTAATACAGTGATAATGTCTACCTTGAGCCTAGCATATAATAGTAAATTAATAAAGAGATAAAGTTTGCATTGAACCTGGAAGATAAGAGTTAAAGTAATATAGCGATAATGTCTGCCTTGAGCCTGGCATATAATAGTTAAGTAATCAAGTGATTATGTCTGCCTTGATCCTGGCAGATAATAGTGAAGCAATATAGTGATAATGTCTGCCTTGAGCCTGGCAGATAATAGTGAAGCAATATAGTGATAATGTCTGCCTTGAGCCTGGCAGATAATAATTAAGTAATATAGTGGTAGTTTCTGCCTTGAACCTGGCAGATAATAGCCAGTAATAAATTGATAATGTCTGCCTTGAGCGTGGCAGCTCATAGTTATGTAATAAAGTGATAATGTCAGCTTTGAAACCTCGCAGATAATCGTTAAGTAATAAAGGGATAATGTCTGCCTTGAGCCTGGCAGCTAATAGTTATGTAATAAAGTGATAATGTCAGCCTAGAACCTGGCAGATAATAGTTTAGTAATAAAGCGATAATATCTGCCTTGAACGTGGCAGATTATTCTAAAGTAATATAGTTATAATGTCTACCATTAACCTGGCAGATAACAGTAAATTAATGAAGTGATAATGTTTGCCTTCAGCCTTGCAGATAGTATTAAATTAATATAGTGATAATGTCTGCCTTGAGCCTAGCATATAATAGTAAATTAATAAAGAGATAATGTCTGCATTGAGCCTGGAAGATAAGAGTTAAGTAATATAGCGATAATGTCTGCCTTGAGCCTGGCATATAATAGTTAAGTAATCAAGTGGTTATGTCTGCCTTGAGCCTGGTAGATAATAGTGAAGCAATATAGTGATAATGTCTGCCTTGAGTCTGGCAGATAATAGTGAAGCAATATAGTGATAATGTCTGCCTTGACCCTGGCAGATAATAGTTAAGTAATATAGTGGTAATTTCTGCCTTGAGTCTGGCAGATAATAGTCAGTAATAAATTGATAATGTCTGCCTTGAGCCTGGCAAATAATAGTTAAGTAATATAATGATTATGTCTGCCTTGAGCCTGACAGATAATAGTTAAGTAATAAATTGATAATATCTGCCTTGAGCCTGGCAGACAATAGTGAAGCAATATAGTGATAATGTCTGCCTTGAGCCTGGCAGATAATAGTTTAAAAATATTGTGATAATGTGCGTCTTGAGCCTGGCAGATAATAGTTAAGTAATATAGTGATAATATATGCCTTGAGCCTGGCAGATTATAGTCAAGAAATATAGTGATAATGTCTGCCTTGAGGTTGGCAGATAATAGTTTAGTAATAAATTGATAATGTCTGCCTTGAGCATGTCAACTAATAGTTAAGTAATATAGTGATAATATATGCCTTCTGCCTGGCAGATTATAGTTATGTAATAAAGTGATAATGTCATCCTTGAACCTGGCAGATAATAGTTTAGTAATAAGTGATAATATCTGCCTTGAACGTGGCAGATTATTCTAAAGTAATATAGTTATAATGTCTACCATTAACCTGGCAGATAACAGTAAATTAATAAAGTGATAATGTTTGCTTTCAGCCTTGCAGATAATATTAAATTAATATAGTGATAATGTCTGCCTTGAACCTAGCATATAATAGTAAATTAATAAAGAGATAATGTCTGCATTGAGCCTGGAAGATAAGAGTTAAGTAATATAGCGATAATGTCTGCCTTGAGCCTGGCATATAATAGTTAAGTAATCAAGTGATTATGTCTGTCTTGAGCCTGGCAGATAATAATGAAGCAATATAGTGATAATGTCTGCCTTGAGCCTGGCAGATAATAGTGAAGCAATATAGTGATAATGTCTGCCTTGAGCCTGGCAGATAATAGTGAAGTAATATAGTGGTAATTTCTGCCTTGAGCCTGGCAGATAATAGTGAAGCAATATAGTGATAATGTCTGCCTTGAGCCTGGCAGATAATAGTGAAGTAATATAGTGGTAATTTCTGCCTTGAACCTGGCAGATTATAGTTAGTAATAAATTGATAATGTCTGCCTTGAGCCTGGCAGCTCATAGTTATGTAATAAAGTGCTAATGTCAGCCTTGAACCTGGCAGATAATCGTTAAGTAATAAAGGGATAATGTCTGCCTTGAGCCTGGCAGCTAATAGTTAAGTAATATAATGATTATGTTTGCCTTGAGTCTGACAGATAATAGTTCAGTAATAAATTGATAATATCTGCCTTGAGCCTGGCAGACAATAGTGAAGCAATATAGTGATAATGTCTGCCTTGAGCCTGGCAGATAATAGTTAAGTAATATTGTGATAATGTGCCTCTTGAGCCTGGCAGATAATAGTTAAGTAATATAGTGATATTATATGCCTTGAGCCTGGCAGATTATAGTTAAGTAATATAGTGATAATATCTGCCTTGAGCCTGGCAGATAATAGTTCAGTAATAAATTGATAATGTCTGCCTTGAGCATGGCAAATAATAGTTAAGTAATATAGTGATAATATATGCCTTGAGCCTGGCAGATTATAGTTATGTAATAAAGTGATAATGTCAGCTTTGAACCTGGCAGATAATAGTTTAGTAATAAAGTGATAATATCTGCCTTGAACGTGGCAGATTATTCTAAAGTAATATAGTTATAATGTCTACCATTAACCTGGCAGATAACAGTAAATTAATGAAGTGATAATGTTTGCTTTCAGCCTTGCAGATAATATTAAATTAATATAGTGATAATGTCTGCCTTGAGTCTAGCATATAATAGTAAATTAATAAAGAGATAATGTCTGCATTGAGCCTAGAATATAAGAGTTAAAGTAATATAGCGATAATGTCTGCCTTAAGCCTGGCATATAATAGTTAAGTAATCAAGTGATTATGTCTGCCTTGAGCCTGGCAGATAATAGTGAAGCAATATAGTGATAATGTCTGCCTTGAGCCTGGCAGATAATAGTGAAGCAATATAGTGATAATGTCTGCCTTGAGCCTGGCAGATAATTGTTAAGTAATATTGTGGTAATTTCTGCCTTGAGTATGGCAGATAATAGTCAGTAATAAATTGCTAATGTTTGCCTTAAGCCTGGCAAATAATTGTTAAGTAATATAATGATTATGTCTGCCTTGAGCCTGAAAGATAATAGTTCAGTAATAAATTGATAATATCTGCCTTGAGCCTGGCAGACAATAGTGAAGCAATATAGTGATAATGTCTGCCTTGAGCCTGGCAGATAATAGTTAAGTAATATTGTGATAATATGCGTCTTGAGCCTGGCAGATAATAGTTAAGTAATATGGTGATAATATATGCCTTGAGCCTGGCAGATTATAGTTAAGTAATATTGTGATAATGTCTGCCTTGAGCCTGGCAGATAATAGTTCAGTAATAAATTGATCATGTCTGCCTTGAGCATGGCAAATAATAGTTAAGTATTATAATGATAATGTCTGCCTTGAGCCTGGCAGATAATAGTTCAGTAATAATTTGATAATGTCTGCCTTGAGCCTGGCAGATAATAGTGAAGTAATATAAGGATAATGTCTGCCTTAAACCTGGCAGATAATAGTGATGTAATAAAGTGATAATGTCAGCCTTGAACTTGGCAGATTATAGTTAAGTAATACAGGGATAATGTCTGCATTGAGTCTGGCAGCTAATAGTTAAGTTATAAAGTGATAATATCTGCCTTGAACGTGTCAGATTATTCTGAAGTAATATAGCTATAATGTATACATTAAACATGGCAGATAACAGTAAATTAATAAAGTGATAATGTTTGCCTTCAGCCTGGCAGATAATATTAAATTAATATAGTGATAATGTCTGCCTTGAACCTAGCATATAATAATAAATTGATACAGAGATAATGTCTGCATTGAGCCTGGAAGATAAGAGTTAAATAATAAATTGATAATGTCTGCCTTGAGCCTAGCAGATAAGAGTTAAGTAATATTGTGATAATGTCTGTCTTGACCCTGGCATATAATAATTCAATAATATAGGGATGATTTCTGTCTTGAGCCTGGCAGATTATAGTTAAGTAATATACTGATAATGTCTGCCTTGAACCTGGCAGATAATTGTTAAGTAATATAATGGTTATATCTGCCTAGAACCTGGCAGATGACATTAAAATAATAGAGTAATAATGTCTGCATTGGGCATGTCAGATAAAATTTAAGTAATAAAGTGATAATGTCTGCTTTGAACCTGGTAGATAATTGTTAAGTTATATAGTGATAATGTCTGCCTTGAGCCTGGCAGATAATAGTTAAGTAACAAATTGATAATGTCTGCCTTGAACCTGGCAAATAATTGTGAAGCAATATAGTGATAATGTCTGCCTTGAACTTGGCAGATAATAGTTAAGTAATATTGTGATAATGTCTGTCTTGAGCCTGGCAGATAATAGTTTAATAATATAGGGATAATGTCTGCCTTGAAACTGGCAAATTATAGTTAAGTAATATAGTGATTATATCTGCCTTGAACCTGGCAGATGACAGTAAAATAAGAGAGTGATAATGTCTACATTGAGCATGTCAGATAAAAGTATAGTAATAAAGTGATAATTTCTGCATTGAACTTGGGAGATAATAGTTCAGTAATAAATTGATAATGTCTGCCTTGAGCCTGGAAGACAATAGTGAAGCAATATAGTGATAATGTCTGCCTTGAACCTGGCAGATAATAATCAAGTAATATTGTGATAATGTCTGCTTTGAGCCTCGCAGATTATAGTAAAGTATTATAGAGATTTAGTAAAGTAATATGGTGAAAATATCTAAAATGAGCATGGCAGGTAATAGTAAAGTAATATAGTGGTAATGTCTGCCTTTAGGCAGGCTGATAATAGTTAAGTAATATAGTTATAATGTCTGCATTGAGCCTGGCAGATAATAGTAAAGTAATCAAGTGATTATATCTGCCTTGAACCTAGCAGATAACAGTAAATTAATAAAGTGACAATGTCTGCCTTCATCGTGGCAGATAAAGCATAATTAATATAGTAAAAATGTCTGCTTAGAACCTGGAAGATAATGATAAAGTAATATAGTGATAATGTATACCTTGAACCTGGCAGATGATAGTAAAGTAATTTATTGAAAATGTCTAACTTGAGCGTGGCATATAATGTAAATTAATATAGAGATATTATCTGCCTTGCTCCTGGCAGGTAATATTGAAGAAATATAGTGATAATATCTGCCTTTAGCCTGGCAGATAATAGTTAAGTAATATAGTTATAATGTGTGCCTTGAGCCTTGCAGATAATAGTAAAGTAATAAAGTGATTATATCTGGTTTGAGCCTGGCAGATAACAGTTAAGTAATAAAGTGATCATGTCTGCCTTGATCCTGGCATATATTAGTTAAGTAATATAGTGGTAATGTCTGACTTGAGCTTGGCAGATAATAGTTCAGTAATAAATTGATAATGTCTGCCTTGAGCCTGGCAAATGATTGTTAAGTAATATAATGATAATGTCTGCCTTGAGTCTGATACATAATAGTAAAGTAATAAAGTGACTATATCTGCCTTAAGCCTGGCAGATAATAGTTAAGTAATAAATTGATAAAGTCTGCCTTGAGCCTGGCAAATAATAGTTAAGTAATATAATGATAATGTCTGCCTTGAGCCTGGCAGACAAAAGTGAAGCTGTATAGTGATAATGTCTGCCTTGAGCCTGGCAGATGATAAGTAATATGATGATAATGTGCGTCTTGAGTCTGGCAGATAATCGTTCTATAATATAGTGATAATTTCCGCCTTGAACGTGGCAGAATATAGTAAAGTAATATGATAATGTGTGCCTTGAGCCTGGCAGATTATAGTTAAGTAATATAGGGAAAATGTCTGCTCTGAGCCTGGCAGATTATTAACTTAAGTAATATAGTGATAATGTCTGCCTTTAGCCTGGCAGATAACAGTATATTAATAAAGTGATAATGTTTGCCTTCAGCCTGGCAGATAATATTAAATTAATATAGTGATAATGTCTGCCTTGAACCTAGCATATAATAATAAATTTATACAGAGATAATGTCTGCATTGAGCCTGGAAGATAAGAGTTAAGTAATATAGCGATAATATCTGCCTTGAGCCTGGCAGATAATAGTTAAGTAATAAATTGATAATGTCTGCCTTGAGCCTGGCAGATAATAATGATGCAATATAGTGATAATGTCTGCCTTGAGCCTGGCAGATAATAGTTAAGTAATATTGTGATAATGTCTGTCTTGAGCCTGGTAGATAATAGTCAGTAATAAATTGATAATGCCTGCCTTGAGCCTGGCAGACAATAGTGAAGCAATATAGTGATAATGTCTGCCTTGAGCCTGGCAGATAAAAGTTAAGTAATATTGTGATAATGTGCGTCTTCAGACTGGCAGATAATAGTTAAGTAATATAGTGATAATATATGCCTTGAGCCTGGCAGATTATAGTTAATTAATATAGTGATAATGTCTGCCTTGAGCCTGGCAGATAATAGTTCAGTAATAAATTGATAATGTCTGCCTTGAGCATGGCAAATAATAGTTAAGTATTATAATGATAATGTCTACATTGAGCCTGGCAGATAATAGTTCAGTAATAATTTGATAATGTCTGACTTGAGCCTGGCAGATAATAGTGAAGTAATATAGGGATAATGTCTGCTTTGAACCTGGCAGATAATATTTATGTAATAAAGTGATAATGTCAGCCTTGAACCTGGCAGATACTAGTTAAGTAATATAGGGATTATGTCTGCCTTGAGACTGGCAGCTAATAGTTAAATAATATAGTGATAATGTCTGCCTTGAGCCTGGCAGACAATAGTGAAGCAATATAGTGATAATATCTGCCTTGAACGTGGCAGATTATTCTGAAGTAATATAGCTATAATGTATACATTTAACCTGGCAGATAACAGTAAATTAATAAAGTGATAATGTTTGCCTTTAGCCTGGCAGATTATATTAAATTAATATAGTGATAATGTCTGCCTTGAGCCTGGCAAATAATAGTTAAGTATTATAATGATAATGTCTGCCTTGAGCCTAGCAGATAATAGTTCAGTAATAATTTGATAATGTATGCCTTGAGCCTGGCAGACAATACTGAAGCAATATAGTGATAATGTCTGCCTTGAGCCTGGCAAATAATAGTTAAGTATTATAATGATAATGTCTGCCTTGAGCCTAGCAGATAATAGTTCAGTAATAATTTGATAATGTATGCCTTGAGCCTGGCAGACAATACTGAAGCAATATAGTGATAATGTCTGCCTTGGGCCTGGCAGATAATAGTTCAGTAATAAATTGATAATGTCTGCCTTGAGCATGGCAAATGATAGTTAAGTATTATAATGATAATGTCTACATTGAGCCTGGCAGATAATAGTTCAGTAATAATTTGATAATGTCTGACTTGAGCCTGGCAGATAATAGTGAAGTAATATAGGGATAATGTCTGCTTTGAACCTGGCAGATAATATTTATGTAATAAAGTGATAATGTCAGCCTTGAACCTGGCAGATACTAGTTAAGTAATATAGGGATTATGTCTGCCTTGAGACTGGCAGCTAATAGTTAAATAATATAGTGATAATGTCTGCCTTGAGCCTGGCAGACAATAGTGAAGCAATATAGTGATAATATCTGCCTTGAACGTGGCAGATTATTCTGAAGTAATATAGCTATAATGTATACCTTTAACCTGGCAGATAACAGTAAATTAATCAAGTGATAATGTTTGCCTTTAGCCTGGCAGATTATATTAAATTAATATAGTGATAATGTCTGCCTTGAACCTAGCATATTTTAATAAATTTATACAAAGATATTGTCTTCATTGAGCCTGGAAGATTAGAGTTAAGTAATATAGCGATAATATCTGCCTTGAGCCTGGCAGATAATAGTTAAGTAATCAATTGATAATGTCTGCCTTGAGCCCGGCAGATAATAGTTAAGTAATATTGTGATAATGTCTGTCTTGAGCCTGGCAGATAATAATTCAATAATATAGGGACATTTTCTGTCTTGAGCCTGGCAGATTATAGTTAAGTAATATAGTGATAATGTCTGCCTTGAGCCTGGCAGATTATAGTTAAGTAATATAGTGATAATGTCTGCCTTGAACCTGGCAGATAATTGTTAAGTAATATAATGATTACATCTGCCTAGAACGTAGCAGATGACATTAAAATAATAGAGTGATAATGTCTGCATTGGGCATGTCAGATAAAATTTAAGTAATAAAGTGATTATGTCTGCCTTGAACCTGGTAGATAATTGTTAAGTTATATAGTGATAATGTCTGCCTTGAGCCTGGCAGATAATAGTTAAGTAACAAATTGATAATGTCTGCCTTGAACCTGGCAAATAATTGTGAAGCAATAATGTGATAATGTATGCCTTGAACCTGGCAGATAATAGTTAAGTAATATTGTGATAATGTCTATCTTGAGCCTGGCAGATAATAGTTTAATAATATAGTGATTATATCTGCCTTGAACCTGGCAGATGAGAGTAAAATAATAGAGTGATAATGTTTACATTGAGCATGTCAGATAAAAGTATAGTAATAAAGTGATAATGTCTGCCTTGAACCTGGCAGATAATAGTTCAGTAATAAATTGATAATGTCTGCCTTGAGCCTGGAAGACAATAGTGAAGCAATATAGTGATAATGTCTGCCTTGAGCCTGGCAGATAATAGTTCAGTAATATTGTGATAATGTGCGTCTTGAGCCTGGCAGATAATAGTTAAGTAATATAGTGATAATGTCTGCCTTGAGCCTGGCAGATTATAGTTCAGTAATAATTTGATAATGCCTGCCTTGAGCCTGGCCGATAATAGTTAAGTAATATTGTGATAATGTGCGTGTTGAACCTAGCAGGTAATAGTTCTATAATATAGGGATAATTTCTGCCTTGAACCTTGCAGATTAAAGTTAAGTAATATAGTGATAATATCTGCCTTGAGCCTGGCAGATAACAGTAAAGTAATAAAGTGATTATATCTGCCTTGAGCCTGGCAGATTATAGTTAAGTAATATAGTGATAATGTCTGCCTTGAGCCTTGCAGATAATAGTGAAATAATATAGGGATACTGTGTGCCTTGAACCTGGCAGATAATAGTTAAGTAATATAGTGATTATATCTGCATTGAACCTGGCAGATGACAGTAAAATACTAGATTGACATTGTCTACATTGAGCATGTCAGATAAAAGTAAAGTATTAAAGTGATACTGTCTGCCTTGAACCTGGCAGATCATAGTAAAGTAACAGAGTGTTAATGTCTGCCTTGAACCTGGCAGATAATAGTCAAGGTATATTGTGATAATGTGTGCATTGAGCCTCGCACATTATAGTAGAGTAATTTAGATATTTATTAAAGTAATATAGTGAAAATGTCTACAATGAGCATGGCAGATAATAGTAAAGTAATATAGTGTAATGTCTGCCTTGATCCTGGCATATGACAGTTAAGTAATATAGTGATAATGTCTTCCTTGAGCCTGGAATATAATAGTTGAGTAATACAGGGATAATGTCTGCCTTGAACCTGGCAGATAATAGTTAAGTAATATAGGGATAATGTCTGCCTTGAGCCTGGCAGTTAATAGTTAAGTAATAAAGTGATAATGTCTGCCTTGAACCTGGCAGATAATTGTTAAGTTATATAGTGATAATGTCTGCATTGATCCTTGCAGATAATAGTTAAGTAATATAATGATAATATCTGCCTAGAACCTGGCAGATGACATTAAAATAATAAAGTGATAATGTCTGCATTGGGCATGTCAGATAAAATTTAAGTAATAAATTGATAATGTCTGCCTTGAGCCTGGCAGACAATAGTGAAACAATATAGTGATAATGTCTGCCTTTAGCCAGGCTGATAATAGTTAAGTAATATAGTTATAATGTATGCCTTGAGTCTGGCAAATAATAGTAAAGTAATATAATGATAATGTATGCCTTGATCCTGGCAGATAATAGTTCAGTAATATAGTGATAATGTCTGCCTTGAGCCTGGCAGACAATAGTTAAGCAATATAATAATAATGTCTGCCTTGAACCTGGCAGATAATAGTTAAGTATTATTGTGATAATGTGCATCTTGAGCGTGGCAGATAACAGTTCTATAATATAGGGATGATTTCTGCCTTGAACCTGGCAGATTATACTTAAGTAATATTGTGATAATGTCTGCCTTGAGCCTGGCAGATTATAGTTATGTAATATAGTGATAATGTCTGCATTCAGCATGGCAGATTATAGTTAAGTAATATAGTTATAATGTCCGCCTTGAGTCTGGCAGATAATAGTGCAGTAATATATGGATAATGTCTGCCTTGAACCTGGCAGATAATAGTTAAGTAATATAGTGATTATATCTGCATTGAATCTGGCAGATGACAGTAAAATATTAGAGTGACAATGTCTACATTGAGCGTGTCAAATAAAAGTAAAGTAATCAAGTGATACAGTCTGCCTTGAACCTGGCAGATCATAGTAGAGTAACAGAGTGTTAATGTCTGCCTTTAACCTGGCAGATAATAGTCAAGTAAAAGTGTGATCATGTCTGCTTTGAGCCTCGCAGATTATAGTCAAGTAATATAAAGATTTAGTAAAGTAATATAGTGAAAATGTCTACAATGAGCATGGCAGGTAATAGTAAAGTAATAAAGTGTAATGTCTGCCTTGAGCCTGGCATATGATAGTTAAGTAATATAGTGGTAATGTCTGCCTTGAGCGTGGCAGATAATAGTAAAGTAATGAAGTGATTATATCTGCCTTGAGCCTGACAGATAACAGTTAAGTAATAAAGTGATCATGTCTGCCTTGATCCTGGCAGATAATAGTTAAGTAATATAGGGATAATGTCTACCTTGAGCCTGGCAGATAATAGTTAAGTAATAAAGTGGTAATGTCAGCCTTGATCCTGGCAGGTAATAGTTAAGTAATATAGTGATAATGTCTGCCTTGAGCCTGGCAGATTATAGTTAAGTAATAGAGTAATAACGTCTGCCTTGAGCCTGGCAGATAATAGTTCAGTAATCAATTGATAATGTCTGCCTTGAGCCTGGCAAATAATAGTTAAATAATATAATGATAATGTCTGCCTTGAGCCTGGCAGATTATAGTACAGTTATAAATTGATAATGTCTGCCTTGAGCCTGGCAGACTATAGTTAAGTAATATTGTGATAATGTGCGTCTTAAGGCTGACAGATAATAGTTCTATAATATAGCGATAATTTCTGCCTTGAACCAGGAAGATTTTAGTTAAGTAATATAGTGATAATGTCTGTCTTGAGCCTGGCAGATTATAGTTAAGTAATATAGTGATAATGTCTGCCTTGAGCCTGGCAGATAATAGTGAAGTAATATAGGGATAATGTCTGCCTTGAACCTGACAGATAATAATTAAGTTATATAGTGATTATATCTTCGTTGAACCTAGCAGATAACAGTAAAATAATAGAGTGACAATGTCTACATTGAGCATGTCAGATAAAAGTAAAGTAATACAGTGATACTGTCTGCCTTGAACCTGGCAGATCATAGTTAAGTTACAGAGTGTTAATGTCTGCCTTAAACCTGGCAGGTTATAGTCAAGTAATATTGTGATAATGTCTGCTTTGAGCCTCGCAGATTATTGTAAAGTATTATAGAGATTTAGTAAAGTAATATAGTGAAAATATCTACAATGAGCATGGCAGGTAATAGTAAAGTAATATAGTGATAATGTCTGCCTGTAGCCAGGCTGATAATAGTTAAGTAATATAGTTAAAATGTCTGCCTTGAGCCTGGCAAATAAAAGTAAAGTAATCAAGTGATTATACATGCCTTGAACGTAGCAGATAACAGTTAATTAATCAAGTGATAATGTCTGCCGTCATCGTGGCAGATAAAACATAATGAATATAGTAATAATGTCTGTTTAGAACCTGGAAGATAATGATAAAGTAATATAGTGTTAATTTCTGCCTTGAACCTGGCAGATTATAGTTAAATAATATAGTGATAATGTCTGCATTGAGCCTAGCAGATTATAGTTAAGTAATATAGTGATAATGTCTGCCTTGAGCCTGGCAGATAATAGTGAAGTAATATAGGGATAATGTCTGCCTTGATCCTGGCAGATAATAATTAAGTTATATATTGATTATATCTGCGTTGAACCTGGCAGATGACAGTAAAATAATAGAGTGATTATATCTGCCTTGAGCCTGGCAGATAATAGTTCAGTAATATAATGATAATGTCTGCCTTGAGCCTGGCAGATAACAGTTAAGCAATAAAGTGATCATTTCTGCCTTGATCCTGGCAGATAATAGTTAAGTAATATAGGGATAATGTCTACATTGAGCCTGGCAGATAATAGTTAACTAATATAGTGGTAATGTCTGCCTTGCGCCTGGCAGATAATAGTTCAGCAATAAATTGATAATGTCTGCCTTGAGTCTGGCAAATAATAGTTAAGTAATATAATGATAATGTCTGCCTTGAGCCTGGCAGATAATAGTTCATTACTTATTTGATAATGTCTGCCTTGAGCCTGGCAGATTATAGTTAAGTAAGATAATGTCTGCCTTGAGCCTGGCAGATTATGGTTAATATAGTGATAATGTCTGCCTTGAGCCTGGCAGATTATAGTTAAGTAAGATAATGTCTGCCTTGAGCCTGGCAGATTATAGTTAAGTAATATAGTGATAATGTCTGCCTTGAGCCTAGCAGATAATAGTGAAGTAATATAGGGATAATGTCTGCCTTGAACCTGGCAGATAATAGTTAAGTAATATAGTGATTATATCTGCAATGAACCTGGCAGATGACAGTAAAATAATATATTGACAATGTGTACATTGAGCATGTCAGATAAAAGTAAAGTAATAAAGTGATACTGTCTGCCTTGAACCTGGTAGATCATATTAAATTAACAGAGTGTTAATGTCTGCCTTTAACTGGCAGATAATAGTCAAGTAATATTGTGATAATGTCTGCTTTGAGCCTCGCAGATTATAGTAAAGTAATATAAAGATTTAGTAAAGCAATATAGTGAAAATGTCTGCATTGGGCATGTCAGATAAAATTTAAGTAATAAATTGATAATGTCTGCCTGGAACCTGACAAATAATTGTTAAGTTATATAGTGATAATGTCTGCCTTGAGCCTGGCAGATAAAAGTTAAGTTACAAATTGATAATGTCTGCCTTGAACCTGGCAAAAAATTGTGAAGCAATATAGTGATAATGTCTGCCTTGAGCCTGGCAGATAATAGTCAAGTAATATTGTGATAATTTCTGCCTTGAACCTGGCAAATTATAGTTCAGTAATATAGTGATTATTTCTGCCTTGAACCTGGCAGATGACAGTAAAATATTAGAGTGATAATGTATACATTGAGCATGGCATATAAAAGTTAAGTAATAATGTGATCATGTCTGCCTTGATCCTGGCAGATAATAGATAAGTAATATAGGGATAATGTCTACCTAGAGCCTGGCAGATAATTGTTAAGTAATAAAGTGGTAATGTCTGCCTTGAGCCTGGCAGGTAATAGTTACATGTAAGTAATATAGTGATCATGTCTGCCTTGAGCCTGGCAGATTATAGTTAAGTAATATAGTAATAATGTCTGTCTTGAGCCTGGCAGATAATAGTTCAGTTATCAATTGATAATGTCTGCCTTGAGCCTGGCAAATAATAGTTAAGTAATATAATGATAATTTCTGCCTTGAGCCTGGCAGATTATAATTCAGTAATCAATTGATAATGTCTGCCTTGAGCCTGGCAGACAATAGTGAAGCAATATAGTGATAATGTCTGCCTTGAGCCTGACAGATAATAGTTAAGTAACATTGTGATAATATGCGTCTTGAGCCTAGCAGATAATAGTTCTATAATATAGGGATAATTTCTGCCTTGAACCTGGCAGATTATAGTTAAGTAATATAGTGATAATGTCTGCCTTGAGCCTTGCAGATAATAGTGAAGTAATATAGGGATAATGTCTGCCTTGAACCTGGCAGATAATAATTAAGTTATATAGTGATTATATCTGCGTTGAACCTGGCAGATGACAGTAAAATAATAGAGTGTCAATGTCTACATTGAGCGTGTCAGATAAAAGTAAAGTAATAAAGTGATACTGTCTGCCTTGAACCTGGCAGATCATAGTTAAGTAACAGAGTGTTAATGTCTGCCTTAAACCTGGCAGGTAATAGTCAAGTAATATTGTGATAATGTCTGCTTTGAGCCTCGCAGATTATTGTAAAGTATTATAGAGATTTAGTAAAGTAATATAGTGAAAATATCTACAATGAGCATGGCAAGTAATAGTAAAGTAATATAGCGATAATATCTGCTTTTAGCCAGGCTGATAATAGTTGAGTAATATAGTTATACTGTCTGCCTTGAGCCTGGAAAATAATAGTAAAGTAATAAAGTGATTATATATGCCTTGAACCTAGCAGATAACAGTTTAATAATTAATCAAGTGATAATGTCTGCCTTCATCGTGGCAGATGAAACATAATTAATATAGTAATAATGTCTGCTTAGAACCTGGCAGATAATGATAAAGTAATATAGTGATAATTTCTGCCTTGAACCTGGCAGATGATAGTAAAGTAATATAGTGAAAATGTCTAACTTGAGCGTGGCAGATAAAGTAAATTAATATAGAAATATTGCCTGCCTTGCGCCTGGCAGATAATAATGAAGAAATATAGTGATAATATCTGCCTTTAGCCTGGCTGATAATAGTTAAGTAATATAGTTATAATACCTGCCTTGAGCCTGGCAGATAATAGTTAAGTAATATAGGGATAATGTCTACCTTGAACCTGGGGTATAATAGTTAAGTAATATAGTGGTAATGTCTGCCTTGAGCCTGGCAGATAATAGTTTAGTAATAAATTGATAATGTCTGCCTTGAGCCTGGCAAATGATAGTAAAGTAATATAATGATAATGTCTGCCTTGACCCTGGCAGATAATAGTAAAGTAATAAAGTGATTATATCTGCCTTGAGCCTGGCAGATAACAGTTAAGCAATCAAGTGATCATGTCTGCCTTGATCCTGGCAGATAATAGTTAAGTAATATAGGGATAATGTCTACCTTGAGCCTGGCAGATAATAGTTGACTAATATAGTGGTCATGTCTGCCTTGCGCTTGGCAGATAATAGTTCAGTAATCAATTGATAATGTCTGCCTTGAGCCTGGCAAATAATAGTTAAGTAATATAATGATAATGTCTGCCTTGAGCCTGGCAGATAATATTTCAGTAATAAATTGATAATGTCTGCCTTGAGCCTGGCAGATGATAGTTAAATAATATTGTGATAATGTGCGTCTTGAGCCTGGCAGATAATAGTTCTATAATATAGCGATACTTTCTTCCTTGATCCTGGCAGATTATAGTTAATATAGTGATAATGTCTGCCTTGATCCTGGCAGATTATAGTTAAGTAAGATAATGTCTGCCTCGAGCCTGGCAGATTATAGTTAAGTAATATAGTGATAATGTCTGCCTTGAACCTGGCAGATAATAGTGAAGTAATATAGGGATAATGTCTGCCTTGAACCTGGCAGATAATAGTTAAGTTATATAGTGATAATGTCTGCTTTGAGCCTCGCAGATTATAGTAAAGTAATATAGAGATTTAGTAAAGCAATATAGTGAAAATGTCTGCATTGGGCATGTCATATAAAATTTAAGTAATAAAGTGATAATGTATTCCTTGAACCTGGCAGATAATTGTTCAGTTATATAGTGATAATATCTGCCTTGAGCCTGGCAGATAAAAGTTAAGTAACAAATTGATAATGTCTGCCTTGAACCTGGCAAATAATTGTGAAGCAATATAGTGATAATGTCTGCCTTGAGCCTGGCAGATAATAGTTAAGTAATGAAGTGATAATTTCTGCCTTGAACCTGGCAGATGACAGTAAAATAATAGAGTGATAATGTCTACATTGTGCATGTCAGATCAAAGTAAATAATAAAGTGATATTTTCTGCCTTGAACCTGGCAGATCATAGTAAAATAACAGAGTGTTAATGTCTACCTTGAACCTGGAAGATAATAATCAAGTTATATTGTGATAATGTCTGCTTCGAGCCTCGCAGATGATAGTAATGTAATATAGAGATTTAGTAAAGTAATATATTGAAAATGTCTACCTTGAGCATGGCAGATAATAGTAAAGTAATATAGTGATAATGTCTGCCTTGAGCCTGGCAGATAATTGTAAAGTAATAAAGTGATTATATCTGCCTTGAACCTAGCAGATAACAGTAAATTAATGAAGTGATAATGTCTGCCTTCATCATGGCAGATCAAACATAATTAATATAGTAATAATGTCTGCTAAGAAACTGGAAGATAATGATAAAGTAATATAGTGATAATGTCTGCCTTGATCCTGGCAGATGACAGTAAAGTAATATAGTGAAAATGTCTAACTTGAGCGTGGAAGATAAAGTAAATTAATATAGAGATATTGTCTGCCTTGAGCCTGGCAGATAATAGTGAAGAAATATAGTGTTAATATCATCTGCCTTTAGCCTGGCTGATAATGGTTAAGTAATACAGTTATAATGTCTGCCTTGAGCCTGGCAGATAATAGTAAAGTAATAATGTGATTATATCTGCCCTGCGCCTGGCAGTTAACAGTTAAGTAATAAAGGGATCATGTCTTCCTTGATCCTGGTAGATAATAGTTAAGTAATATATGAATAATGTTTACCTTAAGCCTGGCAGATAATAGTTAAGTAATACAGAGGAAATGTCTGCCTTGAGCCTGGCAGATAATAGTTTAGTAATAAATTGATAATGTCTGCCTTGAGCCTGGCAAATAATAATTCAGTAATGAATAGATAATGTCTGCCTTGAGCCTGGCAGACAATAGTGAAGCAATATAGTGATAATATCTGCCTTGAGCCTGGCAGATAATGGTTAAGTAATAGTGTGATAATGTGCGTCTTGAACGTGGCAGATAATAGTTCTATAATATAGGGATAATTTCTGCCTGGAACCTGGCAGATTATAGTTAAGTAATATAGTGATAATGTCTGCCTTGAGCCTGGCAGATTATAGTTATGTAATATAGGGATAATGTCTGCTTTGAGCCTGGCAGATAATAGTGAAGTAATATAGTGATTATATCTACCTAGAACCTGGCAGATGACAGTAAAATAATAGAATGATAATGTATGCATTGAGCATGTCATATAAAAGTTAAGTAATAAAGTGATACTGTCTGCCTTGAACCTTGCAGATAATTGTTAAGTTATATAGTGATAATGTCTGCCTTGAGCCTGGCAGATAATAGTTAAGTAACAAATTGATAATGTCTACCTGGAACCTGGAAGATAATTGTGAAGAAATATAGTGATAATGTCTGCCTTGAGCCTGGCAGATAATTGTAAATTTATATAGTGATAATGTCTGCCTTGAGCCTGGCAGATAATAGTTAAGTAACAAACTGATAATGTCTGCCTTGAACCTGGCATATAATTGTGAAGCAATATAGTGATGTCTGCCTTGAGCCTGGCAGATAATAGTTAAGTTATATAGTGATGATGTCTGCCTTGAGCCTGGCAGATAATAGTTAATTAACAAATTGATAATGTCTGCCTTTAACCCTGCAGAAAATTGTGAAGCAATATAGTGATAAAGTCTGCCTGGAGCCTGGCAGATAATAATTAAGTAATATTTTGATAATGTCTGTCTTGAGCCTGGCAGATAATAGTTCAATAATATAGTGATAATGTCTGCCTTGAGCCTTGCAGATAATAGTTAAGTTATACAGAGATAATGTCTGCCTTGAGCCTAGAATATAATAGTTGAGTAATACAGGGATAATGTCTGCCTTGAACCTGGCAGATAATAGTTAAGTGATATAGATATAATGTCTGCCTTGAGCCTGGCAGCTAATAGTTAAGTAATAAAGTGATAATGTCAGCCTTGAACCTTGCAGATAATAGTTGAGTAATATAGGGATAATGTCTGCCTTGAGTCTGGCAGCTAATAATTAAGTAATAAAGTGATAATATCTGACTTGAACGTGTCAGATTATTCTGAAGTAATATAGTTATAATGTCTACCTTTGCAGATAACAGGAAATTAATGAAATGATAATGTTTGCCTTCAGCCTGGCAGATAATATTAAATTAATATAGCGATAATGTCTGCCTTGAGCCTAGCATATAATAGTTAATTAATAAAGAGATAATGTCTGTATTGAGCCTGGAAGATAAGAGTTAAGTAATATAGCGATAATGTCTGCCTTGAGCCAGGCAGATAATAGTTAAGTAATGAATTGATAATGTCTGCCTTAAGCCTGGCAGACAGCAGTGAAGCAATCTATTAATAATGTCTGCCTTGAGCCTGGCAGATAATAGTTAAGTAATATTGCGATAATGTCTGTTTTGAGCCTGGCAGATAATAGTTCAATAATATAGAGATATTTTCTACCTTGAGCCTGGCATATTTTATTCAAGTAATGTAGTGATATTGTCTGCCTTGAACCTGGCAGATTATAGGTAAGTAATATAGGTATAATATCTACCTTGAGCCTGGCAGATAATAGTTAAGTAATATAGTTATTATATCTGCCTTTAGCCTGGCTGATAATAGTTAAGTGATATAGTTATAATGTCTGCCTTGAGTCTGGCAGGTAATAGTAAAGTAATAAAGTGATTATATCTGCCTTGAGCCTTGCAGATAACAGTAATGCAATAAAGTGATAATGCAGATAATAGTTCAATAATGAATTGATAATGTCTGCCTTGAGCATAGTAAATAATAGTTAAGTATTATAATGATAATGTCTGCCTTGAGCCTGGCAGATAATAGTTCATTAATAATTTGATAATGTATGCCTTGAGCCTGGCAGACAATAGTGAAGCAATATAGTGATAATGTCTGCCTTGAACCTGGCAGATAATAGTTAAGTAATATATTGATTATATTTGCATTGAACATGGCAGATGACAGTAAATAATAGATTGACAATGTGTACATTGAGAATGTCAGATAAAAGTAAAGTAATAAAGTGATACTGTCTGCCTTGAACCTGGCAGATCATAGTAAAGTAACAGAGTGTTAATGTCAGCCTTGAACCTGGCAGATAATAGTCAAGTAAAATTGTGATAATGTCTGCTTTGAGCCTCGTAGATTACAGTAAAGAAATATACAGATTTAGTAAAGTAATAAAAAGTAATATAGTGTAATGTCTGCCTAGGGCCTGGCATATGATAGTTAAGTAATATAGTGATAATGTCTGCTTTGAGCCTCGCAGATGATAGTAAAGTAATATAGAGATTTAATAAAGTAATATATTGAAAATGTCTACCTTGAGCATAGTGTTAATAGTAAAGTAATATAGTGATAATGTCTGCCTTAAGCCAGGCAGATAATAGTTAAGTAATATAGTTATAATGTATGCCTTGAGCCTGACAGATAATAGTAAAGTAATAAATTTATTATATCTGCCTTGAACCTAGCAGATAACAGTTAATTAATCAAGTGATAATGTCTGCTTTCATTGTGGCAGATAAAACATCATTAATATAGTAATAATGTCTGCTTAGAACCTGGAATATAATGATCAAGTAATATAGTGATAATGTGTGCCTTGAACCTGGCAGATGATAGTAAAGTTATATAGTGAAAATGTATAACTTGAGCGTTGCAGATAAAGTAAATTAATATAGAGATATTATCTGCATTGCGCCTGGCAGATAAAAGTGAAGAAATATAATGATAATATCTCCCTTTAGCCTGGCTGATAATAGTTAAGTAATATAATTATAATATCTGCCTTGAGCCTGGCAGATAATACTAAAGTAATATAGTGATTATATCTGCCTTTAATGTAGCAGATAACAGTAAATTAATAAAGTGATAATGTCTGCCTTCATCGTGGCAGATAAAACATAATTAATATAGTAATATTGTTTGCTTAGAACCTGAAAGGTAATGATGAAGTAATATATTGATAATGTCTGCCTTGAACCTGGCAGATGATAGTAAAGTAATAAACTGAAAATGTCTAATTTGAGTGTGGCAGATAAAGTAAATTAATATAGAGATATTATCTGCTTTGCGCCTGGCAGATAATAGTGAAGAAATAGAGTGATAATTTCTACCTTTAGCCTGGCTGATAATAGTTAAGTAATATAGTTATAATGTCTGCCTTGAGCCTGGCATGTAATAGTAAAGTAATAAAGTGATTATATCTGCCTTGAGCCTTGAAGATAACAGTAAAGTAATATAGGGATAATATCTACCTTGAGCATGGCAGATAGTAGTTAAGTTATATAGTGGTAATGTCTGCCTTGAGCCTGGCAGATAATAGTTCAATAATATAGTGATAATGTCTGCCTTGAGCCTGGCAGATTAAAGTTAAGTAATATAGTGATAATGTCTGCCTTGAACCTGGCAGATCATAGTAAAGTAACAGAGTGTTAATGTCAGCCTTGAACCTGGCAGATAATAGTAAAGTAATAAAGTGATAATATCTGCCTTGAGCCTTGCATATAACAGTAAAGTAATATAGGGATAATATCTACCTTGAGCCTGGCAGATAATAGTTAAGTAATATAGTGGTAATGTCTGCCTTGACACTGGCAGATAATAGTTCAGTAATAAATTGATAATGTCTGACTTGAGCCTGGCAAATAATAGTTAAGTATTATAATGATAATGTCTGCCTTGAGCCTAGCAGATAATAGTTCAGTAATAATTTGATAATGTATGCCTTGAGCCTGGCAGACAATACTGAAGCAATATAGTGATAATGTCTGCCTTGAGCCTGGCAGATAATAGTTAAGTAATATTGTGATAATGTGCGTTTTGAGCTTGGCAGGTAATAGTTCTATAATATAGGGATAATTTCTGCCTTGAACCTGGCAGATTATAGTTAAGTAATATAGTGATAATTTCTGCCTTGAGCCTGGCAGATTATAGTTAAGTAATATAGTGATAATGTCTGCCTTGAGCCTGGCAGATTATAGTTAATTAATGTAGTGATAAAGTCTGCCTTGAGCCTGGCAAATAATAGTGAAGTAATATAGGGATAATGTCTGCCTTGAACCTGGCAGATAATAGTTAAGTAATATAGTGATTATATCTGCATTGAACATGGCAGATGACAGTAAAATAATAGATTGACAATGTCTACATTGAGCATGTCAGATAAAAGTAAAGTAATAAATTGATACTGTCTACCTTGAACCTGGCAGATCATAGTAAAGTAACAGAGTGTTAATGTCAGCCTTGAACCTGGCAGGTAATAGTCAAATAATATTGTGATTATGTCTGCTTTGAGCCTCGCAGATTACAGTAAAGTAATATACAGATTTAGTAAAGTAATATAGTGAAAATGTCTACAATGAGCATGGCAGGTAATAGTAAAGTAATATAGTGTAATGTCTGCCTTCAGCCTGGCATATGATAGTTAAGTACTATAGTTATAATGTCTGCTTTGAGCCTGTCAGATAATAGTAGAGTAATAAAGTGATTATATCTGCCTTGAACCTAGCAGATAACTATAAATTAATAAAGTGATAATGTCTGCCTTCATCATGGCAGATAAAACATAATTAATATAGTAATAATGTCTGCTTAGAACCTGGAAGATAATGATAAAGTAATATAGCGATAATGTCTGCCTTGAACCTGACAGATGATAGTAAAGTAATAAACTGAAAATGTCTAACGTGAGCTTGGCAGATAAAGTAAATTAATATAGAGATATTGTCTGTTTTGCGCCAGGCAGATAATATTGAAGAAATATAGTGATAATATCTGCCTTTAGCCTGGCTGATAATAGTTAAGTAATATAATTATAATATCTAACTTGAGCCAGGCAGATAACAGTCAAGTAATAAAGTGATCATGTCTGCCTTGATCCTGCCAGATAATAGTTAAGTCATATAGGGGAAATATCTACCTTGAGCCTGGCAGATAATAGTTAAGTAATCGATTGATAATGTCTGCCTTGAGCTTGGCAAATAATAGTTAAGTATTATAATGATAATGTCTGCCTTGAGCCTGGAAGATAATAGTTAAGTAATAATTCGATAATGTTTGCCTTGAGCCTGGCAGACAATAGTGAAGCAATATAGTGATAATGTCTGCCTTGAACCTGGCATATAATAGTTAAGTTATATTGTGATAATGTACGTCTTGAGCCTGGAAGGTAATAGTTCTATAATATAGGAATAATTTCTGCTTTGAACCTGGCAGATTATAGTTAAGTAATATAGTGATAATGTCTGCCTTGAGCCTGGCAGATTATAGTTAAGTAAAATAGTCATAATGTCTGCCTTGAGCCTTGCAGATTATAGTTAAATAATATAGTGATAATGTCTGCCTTGGGCTTGGCAGATAATAGTTAAGTTATATTATGATGATGTGCGTCTTGATCCTGGCAGGTAATAGTTCTATAATATAGGGATAATTTCTGCCTTGAACCTGGCAGATTACAGTTAAGTAATATAGTGATAATGTCTGCGTTGAGTCTGGCAGATTATAGTTAAGTAATATAGTGATAATGTCTGCCTTGCGCCTGGCAGATTATAGTTAAGTAATATAGTGATAATGTCTGCCTTGGGCTTGGCAGATAATAGTTAAGTAATATAGGGATAATGTCTGCCTTGAGCCTGGCATATGATAGTTAAGTAATATAGGGTTGATGTCTGCCTTGAGCCTGGCAGATAATTGTTAAGTTATATAGTGATAATGTCTGCCTTGAGCCTGGAATATAATAGTTGAGTAATACAGGGATAATGTCTGCCTTGAACCTGGCAGATAATAATTAAGTAATATAGGGATAATGTAGAACTTGAGCCTGGCAGCTAATAGTAAAGTAATAAATTGATAATGTCTGCCTTGAGCCTGGCAGATTATAGTGAAGCAATATAGTGATAATGGCTGCCTTGAGCCTGGCAGATAATAGTTCAGTAATCAATTGATATTGTCTGCCTTGAGCTTGGCAAATAATAGTTAAATATTATAATGATAATGTCTGCCTTGAGCCTGGCAGGTAATAGTTCAGTAATAATTTGATAATGTCTGCCTTGAGCCTGGCAGACAACAGTGAAGCAATATAGTGATAATGTCTGCCTTGAACCTGGCAGATAATAGTTAAGTTATATTGTGATAATGTGCGTCTTGAGCCTGGCAGGTAATAGTTCTATAATATAGGGATAATTTCTGCTTTGAACCTGGCAGATTAAAGTTAAGTAATATAGTGATAATGTTTGCCTTGAGCCTGGCAGATTATAGTTAAGTTATATAGTGATAATGTCTGCTTTGAGCCTTGCAGATTATAGTTAAATAATATAGTGATAATGTCTGCCTTGGGCTTGGCAGATAATAGTTAAGTTATATTTTGATCATGTGCGTCTTGAGCCTGGCAGGTAATAGTTCTATAATATAGGGATAATTTCTGCCTTGAACCTGGCAGATTACAGTTAAGTAATATAGTGATAATGTCTACCTTGAGCCTGGCAGATTATAGTTAAGTAATATGATGATAATGTCTGCCTTGAGCCTGGCAGATTATAGTTAAGTAATATAGTGATAATGTCTGCCTTGAGCCTGGCAGATTATAGTTAAGTAATATAGTGATAATGTCTGCCTTGGGCTTGGCAGATAATAGTTAAGTAATATAGGGATAATGTCTGCCTTGAGCCTGGCATATGATAGTTAAGTAATATAGGGATGATGTCTGCCTTGAGCCTGGCAGATAATTGTTAAGTTATATAGTGATAATGTCTGCCTTGAGCCTGGAATATAATAGTTGAGTAATACAGGGATAATGTCTGCCTTGAACCTGGCAGATAATAATTAAGTAATATAGGGATAATGTAGGCCTTGCGCCTGGCAGCTAATAGTTAAGTAATAACTTGATAATGTCTGCCTTGAGCCTGGCAGATTATAGTGAAGCAATATAGTGTTAATGGCTGCCTTGAGCCTGGCAGATAATAGTTCAGTAATCAATTGATATTGTCTGCCTTGAGCTTGGCAAATAATAGTTAAATATTATAATGATAATGTCTGCCTTGAGCCTGGCAGGTAATAGTTCAGTAATAATTTGATAATGTCTGCCTTGAGCCTGGCAGACAATAGTGAAGCAATATAGTGATAATGTCTGCCTTGAGCCTGGCAGATAATAGTTAAGTAATCAATTGATAATGTCTGCCTTCAGCTTGGCAAGTAATAGTTAAGTATTATAATGATAATGTCTGCCTTGAGCCTGGAAGATAATAGTTCAGTAATAATTCGATAATGTTTGCCTTGAGCCTTGCAGACAATAGTGAAGCAATATAGTGATAATGTCTGCCTTGAACCTGGCTTATAATAGTTAAGTTATATTGTGATAATGTGCGTCTTGAGCCTGGAAGGTAATAGTTCTATAATATAGGAATAATTTCTGCTTTGTACCTGGCAGATTATAGTTAAGTAATATAGTGATAATGTCTGCCTTGAGCCTGGCAGATTATAGTTAAGTCAAATAGTCATAATGTCTGCCTTGAGCCTTGCAGATTATAGTTAAATAATATAGTGATAATGTCTGCCTTGGGTTTGGCAGATAATAGTTAAGTTATATTATGATGATGTGCGTCTTGATACTGGCAGGTAATAGTTCTATAATATAGGGATAATTTCTGCCTTGAACCTGGCAGATTACAGTTAAGTAATATAGTGCTAATGTCTGCCTTGAGTCTGGCAGATTATAGTTAAGTAATATAGTGATAATGTCTGCATTGCGCCTGGCAGATTATAGTTAAGTTATATAGTGATAATGTCTGCCTTGGCCTTGGCAGATAATAGTTAAGTAATATAGGGATAATGTCTGCCTTGAGCCTGGCATATGATAGTTAAGTAATATAGGGATGATGTCTGCCTTGAGCCTGGCAGATAATTGTTAAGTTATATAGTGATAATGTCTGCCTTGAGCCTGGAATATAATAGTTGAGTAATACAGGGATAATGACTGCCTTGGTCCTGGCAGATAATAATTAAGTAATATAGGGATAATGTAGAACTTGAACCTGGCAGCTAATAGTTAAGTAATAAATTGATAATGTCTGCCTTGAGCCTGGCAGATTATAGTGAAGCAATATAGTGATAATGGCTGCCTTGAGCCTGGCAGATAATAGTTCAGTAATCAATTGATATTGTCTGCCTTGAGCTTGGCAAATAATAGTTAAATATTATAATGATAATGTCTGCCTTGAGCCTGGCAGGTAATAGTTCAGTAATAATTTGATAATGTCTGCCTTGAGCCTGGCAGACAACAGTGAAGCAATAGAGTGATAATGTCTGCCTTGAGCCTGGCAGATAATAGTTAAGTTATATTGTGATAATGTGCGTCTTGAGCCTGGCAGGTAATAGTTCTATAATATAGGGATAATTTCTGCCTTGAACCTGGCAGATTAAAGTTAAGTAATATAGTGATAATGTCTGCCTTGAGCCTGGCAGATTATAGTTAAGTAATATAGTGATAATGTCTGCCGTGAGCCTTGCAGATTATAGTTAAATAATATAGTGATAATGTCTGCCTTCGGCTTGGCAGATAATAGTTAAGTTATATTTTGATCATGTGCGTCTTGAGCCTGGCAGGTAATAGTTCTATAATATAGGGATAATTTCTGCCTTGAACCTGGCAGATTACAGTTAAGTAATATAGTTATAATGTCTACTTTGAGCCTGGCAGATTATAGTTAAGTAATATGATGATAATGTCTGCCTTGAGCCTGGCAGATTATAGTTAAGTAATATAGTGATAATGTCTGCCTTGAGCATGGCAGATTATAGTTAAGTAATATAGTGACAATGTCTGCCTTGGGCTTGGAAGATAATAGTTAAGTAATATAGGGATAATGTCTGCCTTGAGCCTGGCATATGATAGTTAAGTAATATAGTGATGATGTCTGCCTTGAGCCTGGCAGATAATTGTTAAGTTATATAGTGATAATGTCTGCCTTGAGCCTGGAATATAATAGTTGAGTAATACAGGGATAATGTCTGCCTTGAACCTGGCAGATAATAATTAAGTAATATAGGGATAATGTAGGCCTTGCGCCTGGCAGCTAATAGTTAAGTAATAAATTGATACTGTCTGCCTTGAGCCTGGCAGATTATAGTGAAGCGATATAGTGATAATGGCTGCCTTGAACCTGGCAGATAATAGTTCAGTAATCAATTGATATTGTCTGCCTTGAGCTTGGCAAATAATAGTTAAATATTATAATGATAATGTCTGCCTTGAGCCTGGCAGGTAATAGTTCAGTAATAATTTGATAATGTCTGCCTTGAGCCTGGCAGACAACAGTGAAGCAATATAGTGATAATGTCTGCCTTGAGCCTGGCAGATAATAGTTAAGTTATATTGTGATAATGTGCGTCTTGAGCCTGGCAGGTAATAGTTCTATAATATTGGGATAATTTCTTCCTTGAAACTGACAGATTAAAGTTAAGTAATATAGTGATAATGTCTGCCTTGAGCCTGACAGATTATAGTTAAGTAATATAGTGATAATGTCTGCCTTGAGCCTTGCAGATTATAGTTAAATAATATAGTGATAATGTCTGCCTTGGGCTTGGCAGATAATAGTTAAGTTATATTGTGATCATGTGCGTCTTGAGCCTGGCAGGTAATAGTTCTATAATATAGGGATAATTTCTGCCTTGAACCTGGCAGATTACAGTTAAATAATATAGTGATAATGTCTACCTTGAGCCTGGCAGATTATAGTTAAGTAATATGATGATAATGTCTGCCTTGAGCCTGGCATATGATAGTTAAGTAATATAGTGATAATGTCTGCTTTGGGGCTGGCAGATAATAGTTAATTAATATAAGTATAATGTCTGCCTTGAGCCTGGCATATGATAGTTAAGTAATATAGTGATAATGTCTGCCTTGAGCCTGGCAGATAATAGCCAAGTAATACAGAGATAATCTCTGCCTTGAGCCTGAAATATAATAGTTGAGTAATACAGGTATAATGTCTGCCTTGAACCTGGCACATAATAATTAAGTTATATAGGGATAATGTCTCCCTTGAGCCTGGCAGCTAATTGTTAAGTAATAAAGTGATCATGTCAGCCTTGAACCTGGCAGATACTAGTTAAGTAATATAGGGATAATGTATGCATTGATCCTCTCATATAATAGTGAAGTAATATAGGGATAATGTTTGCCTTGAACCTGGCAGATTATAGTTAAGTAATATAATGATTATTTCTGTCTAGAACCTGGCAGATGACATTAAAATAAAAGAGTGATAATGATTGTCTGCAGATAATAGTTAAGTAATATTGTGATAATGTCTCTCTTGAGCCTGGCAGATAATAGTTCAATAATATAGGGATAATTTCTGCCTTGAACCTGGCAGATAATAGTCAAGTAATATTGTGATAATGTCTTCTTTGAGCCTCGCAGATGATAGTAAAGTAATATAGAAATTTAGTAAAGTAATATATTGGAAATGTCTACCTTGAGCATGGCAGATAATAGTAAAGTAATATAGTGAAAATGTCTGCCATTAGCCAGGCTGATAACAGTTAAGTCATATAGGTATAATGTCTGCCTTGAGCCTGGCCGATAATAGTAAAGTAATAAAGTGATTATATCTGCCTTGAACCTAGCAGATAACAGTAAATTAATAAAGTGATAATGTCTGCCTTCAACGTGGCAGATAAAACATAATTAATATAGTAATAATCTCTGCTTAGAACCTGGAAGATAATGATGAAGTAATATAGTGATAATGTCTGCCTTGGCCCTGGCAGTTGATAGCAAAGTAATATAGTGAAAATGTCTAACTTGAGCGTAGCAGATAAAGTAAATTAATATAGAGATCTTGTCTGCCTTGCGCCTGGCAGATAATAGTGAATAAATATAGTGATAATATCTGCCTTTTGCCTGGCTGATAATAGTTAAGTAATATAGTTATAATGTCTGCCTTGAGCCTGGCAGATAATAGTAAAGTAATAAAGTGATTATATCTGCCTTGAGCCTGGCAGATAACAGTAAATTAATAAAGTTATAATGTCTGCCTTCAACGTGGCAGATAAAACATTATTAATATAGAAATAATGTCTGCTTAGAACCTGGAAGATAATGATGAAGTAATAGAGTGATAATGTCTGCCTTGAACCTGGCAGTTGATAGTAAAGTAATACAGTGAAAATGTCTAACTTGAACGTAGCAGATAAAGTAAATTAATATAGAAATATTGTTTGCCTTGCGCCTGGCAGATAATAGTGAAGAAATATAGTGATAATATCTGCCTTTAGCCTGGCACATAATAGTTAAGTAATAAAGTGATCATGTCTGCCTTGATCTTGGCAGATAATAGTTAAGTAATATAGGAATAATGTCTACCTTGAGCCTGGCAGATAATAGTTAAGAAATATAGTGGTAATGTTTGCCCTGAGCCTGGCAGATAATAGTTCAGTAATAAATTGATAATGTTGGCCTTGAACCTGGCAAATAATAGTTAAGTAATATAATGATAATGTCTGCCTTGAGCCTGGCAGATAATAGTTCAGAAATAAATTGATAATATCTGCCTTGAGCCTGGTAGACAATAGTTAAACAATTTAGTGATAAAGTCTGCCTTGAGCCTGGTAGATAATAGTTAAGTAATATTGTGATAATGTGCGTCTACAGCCTGGAAGATAATAGTTCTATAATATAGGGATAATTTCTGCCTTGAACATGGCAGATTATAGTTAAGTAATATAGTGATAATGTCTGCCTTGAGCCTGGCAGATTATAGTCAAGTAATATTGTGATAATGTCTGCTTTGAACCTTGCAGATTATAGTAAAGTAATATAGAGATTTAGTAAAGTAATAGAGTGAAAATGTCTAAAATGAGCATGGCAGGTAATAGTAAAGTAAGTAATACAGTGATAATGTCTGCCTTTACCCAGGCTGATAATAGTTAAGTGATATAGTTATCATGTCTGCCATGAGCCTGGCAGATAATAGTTAAGTAATAAAGTGATTATATCTGCCTTGAACCTAGCAGATAACAGTCAATTAATAAAGTGATAATGTCTGCCTTCATCGTGGCAGATGAAACATAATTAATATAGTAATAATGTCTGCATAGAAACTGGAAGATAATGATAAAGTAATATAGTGATTATGTCTGCCTTGAACCTGGCAGATGATAGTAAAGTAATATAGTGAAAATGTCTAACTTGAGCGTGGCAGATAATGTAAATTAATATAGAGATATTGTCTGCCTTGCAACTGGCAGATAATACTGAAGAAAGATAGTGATAATATCTGCCTTTAGCCTGGCTGATAATAGTTAAGTAATATAGGTATAATGTCTGCCTTGAGACTGGCAGATAATAGTAAAGTAATAAAGTGATTATATCAGCCTTGAGCCTGGCAGATAACAGTTAAGTAATAAAGTGATCATGTATGCCTTGATCCTGGCAGATAACAGTTAAGAAATATAGGGATAATGTCTGCCTTGAGCCTGGCAGATAATAGTTAAGTAATATAGTGGTAATGTCTGCCTAGAGCCTGGCAGATAATAGTTCAGTAATAAATTGATAATGTCTGCCTTGATCCTGGCAAATAATAGTTAAGTAATATAATGATAATATCTGCCTTGAGCCTGACAAATAATAGTTCAGTAATAAAATGATAATGTCTGCCTTGAGCCTGGCAGACAATAGTGAAGCAATATAGTGATAATGTCTGGCTTGAGCCTGGCAGATAATAGTTAAGTAATATTGTGATAATATGTGTCTTGAGCCTGTCAGATAATAGTTCTATAATATAGGGATAATTTCTGCCTTGAACATGGCAGATTCTAGTTAAGTAAAATAGTGATAATGTCTGCCTTGAGCCTGGCAGATTATAGTTAAGTAATATAGTGATAATGTCTGCCTTGAGCTTGGCAGATAATAGTGAAGTAATATAGGGATAATGTCTGCCTTGAACCTGGCAGATAATCGTTAAGTAATATAGTGATTATATCTGAATTGAACCTGGCAGATGACAGTAAATTAATAGAGTGACAATGTCTGCATTGAGCATGTCAGATAAAAGTAAAGTAATAAAGTGATACTGTCTGCCTCGAACCTGGCAGATCATAGTAAAGTTCGGAGTTTTAATGTCTGCCTTGAACCTGGCAGAAAATAGTCAAGTAATATTGTGATAATGTCTGCTTTGAGCCTCGCAGATTATAGTAAAGTAATATAGAGATTTAGTCAAGTAATAAAGTGAAAAAATCTAAAATGAGCATGGCAGGTAATAATAAAGTAATATAGTGTAATGTCTGCCTTGAGCCTGGCATATGATAGTTAAGTAATATAGTGAAAATGTCTAACTTGAGTTTGGCAGATAAAGCAAATTAATTAAGAGATATTGTCTGCCTTGCGCCTGGCAGATATAGTGAAGAAATATAGTGATAATATCTGCCTTTAGTCTGGCTGATAATAGTTAAGTAATATAGTTATAATGTCTGCCTTGAGCCTGGCAGGTAATAGTAGAGTAATAAAGTGATTATATCTGCCTTGAGCCTTGCAGATAACAGTAAAGTAATATAGGGATAATATTTACCTTGAGCCTGGCAGATAATAGTTAAATAATATAGTGGTAATGTCTGCCTTGAGCCTGGCAGATAATAGTTCAGTAATAAATTGATAATGACTGCCTTGAGCCTGGCAAATAATAGTTAAGTATTATAATGATAATGTCTGCCTTGAGCCTGGCAGATTATATTTCAGTAATAATTTGATAATGTATGCCTTGAGACTGGCAGACAATAATGAAGCAATATAGTGATAATGTCTGCCTTGAGCCTGGCAGATAATGATTAAGTAATATTGTGATAATGTGCGTCTTGAGCCTTGCAGGCAATAGTTCTATAATATAGGGATAATTTCTGCCTTGAACCTGGCAGATTATAGTTAAGTAATATAGTGATAATGTCTGCCTTGAGCCTGGCAGATTATAGTTAAGTAATATAGTGATAATGTCTGCCTTGAGCCTGGCAGATTATAGTTAAGTAATATAGTGATAATGTCTGCCTTGAGCCTGGCAGATTATAGTTAATCAATATAGTGATAATGTCTGCCTTGAGACTGGCAGATTATAGTTAAGTAATATAGTGATAATGTCTGCCTTGAGCCTGGCAGATAAAAGTGAAGTTATATAGGGATAATATCTGCTTTGAACCTGGCAGATAAAAGTTAAGTAATATAGTGATTTTATCTGCATTGAACATGGCAGATGACAGTAAAATGATAGATTGACAATGTCTACATTGAGCATGTCAGATAAAAGTAAAGTAATAAAGTGATACTGTCTGCCCTGAACCTGGCAGATCATAGTAAAGTAATAGAGTGTTAATGTCAGCCTTGAACCTGGCCGATAATAGTCAAATAATATTGTGATAATGTCTGCTTTGAGCCTCGCAGATTTTAGTAAAGTATTATAGAGATTTAGTAAAGTAATATAGTAAAAATGTATACAATAAGCATGGCAGGTAATAGTAAAGTAATATAGTGTAATGTCTGCCTTGAGCCTGGCTGATAATAGTTAAGTAATATAGTTATAATGTCTGCCTTGAGCCTGGCAGACAATAGTGAAGCAATATAGTGATAATGTCTGCCTTGAACCTGGCATATTATAATTAAGTAATATAGTGATAATGTCTGCCTTGAGCCTGGCAGATTATAGTTAAGTAATATCGTGATAATGTCTGCCTTGAGCCTGGCAGATTATAGTTAAGTAATAAAATGATAATGTCTGCCTTGATCCTGGCAAATAATAGTTAAGTAATAATTTGATAATGTACGCCTTGAGATTGGCAGACAATAGTGAAGCAATATAGTGATAATGTCTGCCTTGAGCATGGCAGATAATAATTAAGTAATATTGTGATAATGTTTATCTTGAGCCTGGCAGATAATAGTTAAATAATATAGGGATAATTTCTGCCTTGAACCTGGCAGATTATAGTTAAGTAATATAGTGATAATGTCTGCCTTGAGCCTGGCAGATTATAGTTAAGTAATATAGTGATAATGTCTGCCTTGAGACTGGCAGATTATAGTTAAGTAATATAGTGATAATGTCTGCCTTGAGCCTGGCAGATAAAAGTGAAGTTATATAGGGATAATGTCTGCTTTGAACCTGGCAGATAATAGTTAAGTAATATAGTGATTATATCTGCATTGAACATGGCAGATGACAGTAAAATGATAGATTGACAATGTCTACATTGAGCATGTCAGATAAAAGTAAAGTAATAAAGTGATACCGTCTGCCCTGAACCTGGCAGATCATAGTAAAGTAATAGAGTGTTAATGTTAGCCTTGAACCTGGCCGAAAATAGTCAAGTAATATTGTGATAATGTCTGCTTTGAGCCTCGCAGATTTTAGTAAAGTATTATAGAGATTTAGTAAAGTAATATAGTAAAAATGTATACAATAAGCATGGCAGGTAATAGTAATGTAATATAGTGTAATGTCTGCCTTGAGCTTGGCTGATAATAGTTAAGTAATATAGTTATAATGTCTGCCTTGAGCCTGGCAGACAATAGTGAAGCAAAATAGTGATAATGTCTGCCTTGAACATGGCATATTATAATTAAGTAATATAGTGATAATGTCTGCCTTGAGTCTGGCAGATTATAGTTAAGTAATATAGTGATAATGTTTGCCTTGAGCCTGGCAGATTATAGTTAGGTAATAAATTGATAATGTCTGCATTGATCCTGACAAATAATAGTTAAGTAATATAATGATAATATCTGCCTTGAGCCTGGCAGATAATAGTTCAGCAATAAATTGATAATGTCTCCCTTGAGCCTGGCAGACAATAGTGAAGCAATAAAGTGATAATATCTGCCTTGAACGTGTCAGATTATTCTGAAGTAATATAGCTATAATGTAAACATTAAACATGGCAGATAACAGTGAATTAATAAAGTGATAATGTTTGCCTTCAGCCTGGCAGATAATATTAAATTAATATAGTGATAATGTCTGCCTTGAACCTAGCATATAATAGTAAATTGATACAGAGATAATGTCTGCATTGAGCCTGGAAGATAAGAGTTAAGTAATAAATTGATAATGTCTGCCTTGAGCCTGGCAGATAAGAGTTAAGTAATATTGTGATAATGTGTGTCTTGACCCTGGCATATAATAATTCAATAATATAGGGATAATTTCTGTCTTGAGCCTGGCAGATTATAGTTAAGTAATATAGTGATAATGTCTGCCTTGAGCCTGGCAGATTATAGTTAAGTAATATACTGATAATGTCTGCCTTGAACCTGGCAGATAATTGTTAAGTAATATAATGGTTATATCTGCCTAGAACCTGGCAGATGACATTAAAATAATAGAGTAATAATGTCTGCATTGGGCATGTCAGATAAATTTAAGTAATAAAGTGATAATGTCTGCTTTGAACCTGGTAGATAATTGTTAAGTTATATAGTGATAATGTCTGCCTTGAGCCTGGCAGATAATAGTTAAGTAACAAATTGATAATGTCTGCCTTGAACCTGGCAAATAATTGTGAAGCAATATAGTGATAATGTCTGCCTTGAACTTGGCAGATAATAGTTAAGTAATATTGTGATAATGTCTGTCTTAAGCCTGGCAGATAATAGTTTAATAATATAGGGATAATGTCTGCCTTGAAACTGGCAAATTATAGTTAAGTAATATAGTGATTATATCTGCCTTGAACCTGGCAGATGACAGTAAAATAAGAGAGTGGTAATGTCTACATTGAGCATGTCAGATAAAAGTATAGTAATAAAGTGAGAATTTCTGCCTTGAACTTGGCAGATAATAGTTCAGTAATAAATTGATAATATCTGCCTTGAGCCTGGAATACAATAGTGAAGCAATATAGTGATAATGTCTGCCTTGAACCTGGCAGATAATAGTCAAGTAATATTGTGATAATGTCTGCTTTGAGCCTCGCAGATTATAGTAAAGTATTATAGAGATTTAGTAAAGTAATATGGTGAAAATATCTAAAATGAGCATGGCAGGTAATAGTAAAGTAATATAGTGATAATGTCTGCCTTTAGGCAGGCTGATAATAGTTAAGTAATATAGTTATAATGTCTGCCTTGAGCCTGGCAGATAATAGTAAAGTAATCAAGTGATTATATCTGCCTTGAACCTAGCAGATAACAGTAAATTAATAAAGTGACAATGTCTGCCTTCATCGTGGCAGATAAAGCATAATTAATATAGTAAAAATGCCTGCTTAGAACCTGGAAGATAATGATAAAGTAATATAGTGATAATGTCTGCCTTGAACCTGGCAGATGATAGTAAAGTAATTTAGTGAAAATGTCTAACTTGAGCCTGGCATATAAAGTAAATTAATATAGAGATATTATCTGCCTTGCTCATGGCAGATAATAGTGAAGAAATATAGTGATAATATCTGCCTTTAGCCTGGCTGATAATAGATGAGTAATATAGTTATAATGTGTGCCTTGAGCCTGGCAGATAATAGTAAAGTAATAAAGTGATTATATCTGCTTTGAGCCTGGCAGATAACAGTTAAGTAATAAAGTGATCATGTCTGCCTTGATCCTGGCATATATTAGTTAAGTAATATAGTGGTAATGTCTGACTTGAGCTTGGCAGATAATAGTTCAGTAATAAATTGATAATGTCTGCCTTGAGCCTGGCAAATGATTGTTAAGTAATATAATGATAATGTCTGCCTTGAGTCTGATACATAATAGTAAAGTAATAAAGTGACTATATCTGCCTTAAGCCTGGCAGATAACAGTTAAGTAATAAATTGATAATGTCTGCCTTGAGCCTGGCAAATAATAGTTAAGTAATATAATGATAACGTCTGCCTTGAGCCTGGCAGACAATAGTGAAGCTGTATAGTGATAATGTCTGCCTTGAGCCTGGCAGATGATAAGTAATATGGTGATAATGTGCGTCTTGAGCCTGGCAGATAATAGTTCTATAATATAGGGATAATTTCCCCCTTGAACCTGGCAGATTATAGTTAAGTAATATAATGATAATGTGTGCCTTGAGCCTGGCAGATTATAGTTAAGTAATATAGTGATAATGTCTGCCTTTAGCCTGGCAGATAACAGTAAATTAATAAAGTGATAATGTTTGCCTTCAGGCTGGCAGATAATATTAAATTAATATAGTGAAAATGTCTGCCTTGAACCTAGCATATAATAATAAATTTATACAGAGATAATGTCTGCATTGAGCCTGGAAGATAAGAGTTAAGTAATATAGCGATAATATCTGCCTTGAGCCTGGCAGATAATAGTTAAGTAATAAATTGATAATGTCTGCCTTGAGCCTGGCAGATAATAATGATGCAATATAGTGATAATGTCTGCCTTGAGCCTGGCAGATAATAGTTAAGTAATATTGTGATAATGTCTGTCTTGAGCCTGGTAGATAATAGTCAGTAATAAATTGATAATGCCTGCCTTCAGCCTGGCAGACAATAGTGAAGCAATATAGTGATAATGTCTGCCTTGAGCCTGGCAGATAAAAGTTAAGTAATATTGTGATAATGTGCGTCTTGAGACTGGCAGATAATAGTTAAGTAATATATTGATAATATATGCCTTGAGCCTGGCAGATTATAGTTAATTAATATAGTGATAATGTCTGCCTTGAGCCTGGCAGATAATAGTTCAGTAATAAATTGATAATGTCTGCCTTGAGCTTGGCAAATAATAGTTAAGTATTATAATGATAATGTCTACATTGAGCCTGGCAGATAATAGTTCAGTAATAATTTGATAATGTCTGCCTTGAGCCTGGCAGATAATAGTGAAGTAATATAGGGATAATGTCTGCTTTGAACCTGGCAGATAATATTTATGTAATAAAGTGATAATGTCAGCCTTGAACCTGGCAGATACTAGTTAAGTAATATAGGGATTATGTCTGCCTTGAGACTGGCAGCTAATAGTTAAATAATATAGTGATAATGTCTGCCTTGAGCATGGCAGACAATAGTGAAGCAATATAGTGATAATATCTGCCTTGAACGTGGCCGATTATTCTGAAGTAATATAGCTATAATGTATACTTTTAACCTGGCAGATAACAGTAAATTAATAAAGTGATAATGTTTGCCTTTAGCCTGGCAGATAATATTAAATTAATATAGTGATAATGTCTGCCTTGAACCTAGCATATTTTAATAAATTTATACAGAAATATTGTCTGCATTGAGCCTGGAAGATAAGAGTTAAGTAATATAGCGATAATATCTGCCTTGAGCCTGGCAGATAAGAATTAAGTAATAAATTGATAATGTCTGCCTTGAGCCCGGCAGATAATAGTTATGTAATATTGTGATAATGTCTGTATTGAGCCTGGCAGATACTAATTCAATAATATAGGGACAATTTCTGTCTTGAGCCTGGCAGATGATAGTTAAGTAATATAGTGATAATGTCTGCCTTGAGCCTGGCAGATTATAGTTAAGTAATATAGTGATAATGTCTGCCTTGAACCTGGCAGATGACATTAAAATAATAGAGTGATAATGTCTGCATTGGGCATGTCAGATAAAATTTAAGTAATAAAGTGGTTATGTCTGCCTTGAACCTGGTAGATAATTGTTAAGTTATATAGTGATAATGTCTGCCTTGAGCCTGGCAGATAATAGTTAAGTAACAAATTGATAATGTCTGCCTTGAACCTGGAAAATAATTGTGAAGCAATATAGTGATAATGTCTGCCTTGAACCTGGCAGATAATAGTTAAGTAATATTGTGATAATGTTTATCTTGAGCCTGGCAGATAATAGTTAAATAATATAGGGATGATGTCTGCCTTGAACCTGGCAAATTATAGTTAAGTAATATAGTGATTATATTTGCCTTGAACCTGGCAGATGACAGTAAAATAATAGAGTGATAATGTTTACATTGCCCATGTCAGATAAAAGTATAGTAATAAAGTGATAATTTTTGCCTTGAACCTGGTAGATAATAGTTCAGTAATAAATTGATAATGTCGGCCTTGAGCCTGGAAGACAATAGTGAAGCAATATAGTGATAATGTCTGCCTTGAGCCTGGCAGATAATAGTTAAGTAATATTGTGAAAATGTGCGTCTTGAGCCTGGCAGATAATAGTTAAGTAATATAGCGATAATGTCTGCCTTGAGCCTGGCAGATTATAGTTAAGTTATAGAGTGATAATGTCTGCCTTGAGCCTGGCAAATAATTGTTAAGTATTATAATGATAATGTCTGCCTTGAGCCTGGCAGTTAATAGTTCAGTAATAATTTGATAATGCCTGCCTTGAGACTGACCGACAATAGTTAAGTAATATAATGATAATGTGCGTCTTCAACCTGGCAGGTAATAGTTCTATAATATAGGGATAATTTCTGCCTTGAACCTGGCAGATTAAAGTTAAGTAATATAGTGATAATGTCTGCCTTGAGACAGGCTGATAACAGTTAAATAATAAAGTGATAATGTCTGCCTTGAGCCTGGCAGATTATAGTTAAGTAATATAGTGGTAATGTCTGCCTTGAGCCTGGCAGATTAAAGTTAAGTAATATTGTGATAATGTCTGCCTTGAGCCTTGCAGATAATAGTGAAATAATATAGGGATACTGTGTGCTTTGAACCTGGCAGATAATAGTTAAGTAATATAGTGATTATATCTGCATTGAACCTGGCAGATGACAGTAAAAAAATAGATTGACATTGTCTACATTGAGCATGTCAGATAAAAGTAAGGTAATAAAGTGATACTGTCTGCCTTGAACCTGGCAGATCATAGTAAAGTAACAGAGTGTTAATGTCTGCCTTGAACCTGGCAGATAATAGTCAAGTAATATTGTGATAATGTCTGCATTGAGCCTCGCAGATTATAGTAAAGTAATTTAGATATTTAGTAAAGTAATATAGTGAAAATGTCTACAATGAGCATGGCAGGTAATAGTAAAGTAATATACTGTAATGTCTGCCTTGAGCCTGGCACATGACAGTTAAGTAATATAGTGATAATGTCTGCCTTGAGCCTGGCAAATAATAGTTAATTGATACGGAGATAATGTCTTCTTTGAGCCTGGAATATAATAGTTGAGTAATACAGGGATAATGTCTGCCTTGAACCTGGCAGATAATAGTTAAGTAATATAGGGATAATGTCTGCCTTGAGCCTGGCAGTTAATAGTTAAGTAATAAAGTGATAATGTCTGCCTTGAACCTGGCAGATAATTGTTAAGTTATATAGTGATAATGTCTGCATTGATCCTGACAGATAATAGTTAAATAATATAATGATAATATCTGCCTAGAACCTGGCAGATGACATTAAAATAATAAAGTGATAATGTCTGCATTGGGCATGTCAGATAAAATTTAAGTAATAAAGTGATAATGTCTGCCCTGAACCTGGCAGATAATAGTTCAGTAATATATTGATAATGTCTGCCTTGAGCCTGGCAGACAATATTGAAGCAATATAGTGATAATGTCTGCCTTTAGCCAGGCTGATAATAGTTAAGTAATATAGTTATAATGTATGCCTTGAGCCTGGCAGATAATAGTAAAGTAATATAATGATAATGTATGCCTTGAACCCGGCAGATAATAGTTCAGTAATAAATTGATAATGTCTGCCTTGAGCCTGGCAGACAATAGTGAAGCAATATAATAATAATGTCTGCCTTGAGCCTGGCAGATAATAGTTAAGTATTATTGTGATAATGTGCGTCTTGAGCGTGGCAGATAACAGTTCTATAATATAGGGATGATTTTTGCCTTGAACCTGGCAGATTATACTTAAATAATATTGTGATAATGTCTGCCTTGAGCCTGGCAGATTATAGTTATGTAATATAGTGATAATGTCTGCATTCAGCATGGCAGATTATAGTTAAGTAATATAGTGATAATGTCTGCCTTGAGTCTGGCAGATAATAGTGAAGTAATATATGGATAATGTCTGCCTTGTACCTGGCAGATAATAGTTAAGTAATATAGTGATTATATCTGCGTTGAATCTGGCAGATGACAGTAAAATATTAGAGTGACAATGTCTACATTGAGCGTGTCAGATAAAAGTAAAGTAATCAAGTGATACAGTCTGCCTTGAACCTGGCAGATCATAGTAGAGTAACAGAGTGTTAATGTCTGCCTTTAACCTGGCAGATAATAGTCAAGTAAAATTGTGATCATGTCTGCTTTGAGCCTCGCAGATTATAGTCAAGTAATATAAAGATTTAGTAAAGTAATATAGTGAAAATGTCTACAATGAGCATGGCAGGTAATAGTAAAGTAATAAAGTGTAATGTCTGCCTTGAGCCTGGCATATGATAGTTAAGTAATATAGTGATAATGTCTGCCTTGAGCCTGGCAGATAATAGTAAAGTAATGAAGTGATTATATCTGCCTTGAACCTGGCAGATAACAGTTAAGTAATAAAGTGATCATGTCTGCCTTGATCCTGGCAGATAATAGTTAAGTAATATAGGGATAATGTCTACCTTGAGCCTGGCAGATAATATTTAAGTAATAAAATGGTAATGTCAGCCTTGAGCCTGGCAGGTAATAGTTAAGAAATAGAGTGATAATGTCTGCCTTGAGCCTGGCAGATTATAGTTAAGTAATAGAGTAATAACGTCTGCCTTGAGCCTGGCAGATAATAGTTCAGTAATCAATTGATAATGTCTGCCTTGAGCCTGGCAAATAATAGTTAAATAATATAATGATAATGTCTGCCTTGAGCCTGGCAGATTATAGTTCAGTTATAAATTGATAATATCTGCCTTGAGCCTGGCAGACAATAGTGAAGCAATATAGTGATAATGTCTGCCTTGAGCCTGGCAGATAATAGTTAAGTAATATTGTGAAAATGTGCGTCTGAAGGCTGACAGATAATAGTTCTATCATATAGCGATAATTTCTGCCTTGAACCAGGTAGATTTTAGTTAAGTAATATAGTGATAATGTCTGCCTTGAGCCTGGCAGATTAAAGTTAAGTAATATAGTGATAATGTCTGCCTTGAGCCTGGCAGATAATAGTAAAGTAATGAAGTGATTATATCTGCCTTGAACCTGGCAGATAACAGTTAAGTAATAAAGTGATCATGTCTGCCTTGATCCTGGCAGATAATAGTTAAGTAATATAGGGATAATGTCTACCTTGAGCCTGGCAGATAATATTTAAGTAATAAAATGGTAATGTCAGCCTTGAGCCTGGCAGGTAATAGTTAAGAAATAGAGTGATAATGTCTGCCTTGAGCCTGGCAGATTATAGTTAAGTAATAGAGTAATAACGTCTGCCTTGAGCCTGGCAGATAATAGTTCAGTAATCAATTGATAATGTCTGCCTTGAGCCTGGCAAATAATAGTTAAATAATATAATGATAATGTCTGCCTTGAGCCTGGTAGATTATAGTTCAGTTATAAATTGATAATATCTGCCTTGAGCCTGGCAGACAATAGTGAAGCAATATAGTGATAATGTCTGCCTTGAGCCTGGCAGATAATAGTTAAGTAATATTGTGAAAATGTGCGTCTGAAGGCTGACAGATAATAGTTCTATCATATAGCGATAATCTCTGCCTTGAACCAGGTAGATTTTAGTTAAGTAATATAGTGATAATGTCTGCCTTGAGCCTGGCAGATTAAAGTTAAGTAATATAGTGATAATGTCTGCCTTGAGCCTGGCAGATAATAGTGAAGTAATATAGGGATAATGTCTGCCTTGAACCTGGCAGATAATAATTAAGTAATATAGTGATTATATCTTCGTTGAACCTGGCAGATGACAGTAAAATAATAGAGTGACAATGTCTACATTGAGCATGTCAGATAAAAGTAAAGTAATACAGTGATACTGTCTGCCTTGAACCTGGCAGATCATAGTTAAGTTACAGAGTGTTAATGTCTGCCTTAAACCTGGCAGGTTATAGTCAAGTAATATTGTGATGATGTCGGCTTTGAGCCTCGCAGATTATTGTAAAGTCTTATAGAGAATTAGTAAAGTAAAATAATGAAAATATCTACAATGAGCATGGCAGGTAATACATGTAGTAAAGTAATATAGTGATAATGTCTGCCTGTAGCCAGGCTGATAATAGTTAAGTAATATAGATATACTGTCTGCCTGGAGCCTGGCAAATAATAGTAAATTAATCAAGAGATTATACATGCCTTGAACCTAGCAGATAACAGTTAATTAATCAAGTGATAATGTCTGCCGTCATCGTGGCAGATAAAACATAATTAATATAGTAATAATGTCTGTTTAGAACCTGGAAGATAATGATAAAGTAATATAGTGATAATTTCTGCCTTGAACCTGGCAGATTATAGTTAAGTAATATAGTGATAATGTCTGCATTGAGCCTAGCAGATTATAGTTAAGTAATATAGTGATAATGTCTGCCTTGAGCCTGGCAGATAATAGTGAAGTAATATAGGGATAATGTCTGCCTTGATCCTTGCAGATAATAATTAAGTTATATAGTGATTATATCTGCGTTGAACCTGGCAGATGACAGTAAAATAATAGAGTGATTATATCTGCCTTGAGCCTGGCAGATAATAGTTCAGTAATAAATTGATAATGTCTGCCTTGAGCCTGGCAAATGATAGTTAAGTAATATAATGATAATGTCTGCCTTGAGCCTGGCAGATAACAGTTAAGCAATAAAGTGATCATTTCTGCCTTGATTCTGGCAGATAATAGTTAAGTAATATAGGGATAATGTTTACCTTGAGCCTGGCAGATAATAGTTAACTAATATAGTGGTAATGTCTGCCTTGCGCCTGGCAGATAATAGTTCAGCAATAAATTGATAATGTCTGCCTTGAGCCTGGCAAATAATAGTTAAGTAATATAATGCTAATGTCTGCCTTAAGCCTGGCAGATAATAGTTCATTAATTATTTGATAATGTCTGCCTTGAGCCTGGCAGATTATAGTTAAGTAAGATAATGTCTGCCTTGAGCCTGGCTAATTATAGTTAATATAGTGATAAAGTCTGCCTTGAGCCTGGCAGATTATAGTTAAGTATGATAATGTTTGCCTTGAGCCTGGTAGATTATAGTTAAGTAATATAGTGATAATATCTGCCTTGAGCCTAGCAGATAATAGTGAAGTAATATAGGGATAATGTCTGCCTTGAACCTGGCAGATAATAGTTAAGTAATATAGTGATTATATCTGCAATGAACCTGGCAGATGACAGTAAAATAATATATTGACAATGTGTACATTGAGCATGTCAGATAAAAGTAAAGTAATCAAGTGATACTGTCTGCCTTGAACCTGGTAGATCATATTAAATTAACAGAGTGTTAATGTCTGCCTTTAACTGGCAGATAATAGTCAAGTAATATTGTGATAATGTCTGCTTTGAGCCTCGCAGATTATAGTAAAGTAATATAGAGATTTAGTAATGCAATATAGTGAAAATGTCTGCATTGGGCATGTCAGATAAAATTTAAGTAATAAATTGATAATGTCTGCCTGGAACCTGACAAATAATTGTTAAGTTATATAGTGATAATGTCTGCCTTGAGCCTGGCAGATAAAAGTTAAGTTACAAATTGATAATGTCTGCCTTGAACCTGGCAAAAAATTGTGAAGCAATATTGTGATAATGTCTGCCTTGAGCCTGGCAGATAATAGTTAAGTAATATTGTGATAATTTCTGCCTTGAACCTGGCAAATTATAGTTAAGTAATATAGTAATTATTTCTGCCTTGAACCTGGCAGATGACAGTAAAATAATAGAGTGATAATGTATACATTGAGCATGGCATATAAAAGTTAGGTAATAATGTGATCATGTCTGCCTTGATCCTGGCAGATAATAGATAAGTAATATAAGGATAATGTCTACCTAGAGCCTGGCAGATAATTGTTAAGTAATAAAGTGGTAATGTCTGCCTTGAGCCTGGCAGGTAATAGTTACATGTAAGTAATATAGTGATCATGTCTGCCTTGAGCCTGGCAGATTATAGTTAAGTAATATAGTAATAATGTCTGTCTTGAGCCTGGCAGATAATAGTTCAGTTATCAATTGATAATGTCTGCCTTGAGCCTGGCAAATAATAGTTAAGTAATATAATGATAATGTCTGCCTTGAGCCTGGCAGATTATAATTCAGTAATAAATTGATAATGTCTGCCTTGAGCCTGGCAGACAATAGTGAAGCAATATAGTGATAATGTCTGCCTTGAGCCTGGCATATAATAGTTAAGTAACATTGTGATAATATGCCTCTTGAGCCTGGCAGATAATAGTTCTATAATATAGGGATAATTTCTGCCTTGAACCTGGCAGATTATAGTTAAGTAATATAGTGATAATGTCTGCCTTGAACCTGGCAGATTATAGTTAAGTAATATAGTGATAATGTCTGCCTTGAGCCTTGCAGATAATAGTGAAGTAATATTGGGATAATGTCTGCCTTGAACCTGGCAGATAATAATTAAGTTATATAGTGATTCTGCGTTGAACCTGGCAGATGACAGTAAAATAATAGAGTGTCAATGTCTACATTGAGCGTGTCAGATAAAAGTAAAGTAATAAAGTGATACTGTCTGCCTTGAACCTGGCAGATCATAGTTAAGTAACAGAGTGTTAATGTCTGCCTTAAACCTGGCAGGTAATAGTCAAGTAATATTGTGATAATGTCTGCTTTGAGCCTCGCAGATTATTGTAAAGTATTATAGAGATTTAGTAAAGTAATATATTGAAAATATCTTCAATGAGCATGGCAAGTAATAGTAAAGTAATATAGTGATAATATCTGCTTTTAGCCAGGCTGATAATAGTTAAGTAATATAGTTATACTGTCTGCTTTGAGCCTGGAAAATAATAGTTAAGTAATAAAGTGATTATATATGCCTTGAACCTAGCAGATAACAGTTAATTAATAAAGTGATAATGTCTGCCTTCACCGTGGCAGATGAAACATAATTAATATAGTTATAATGTCTTCTTAGAACCTGGAAGATAATGATAAAGTAATATAGTGATAATTTCTGCCTTGGCCCTGGCAGTTGATAGCAAAGTAATATAGTGAAAATGTCAAACTTGAGCGTAGCAGATAAAGTAAATTAATATAGAGATATTGCCTGCCTTGCGCCTGGCAGATAATAATGAAGAAATATAGTGATAATATCTGCCTTTAGCCTGGCTGATAATAGTTAAGTAATATAGTTATAATATCTGCCTTGAGCCTGGCAGATAATAGTTAAGTAATACAGGGATAATGTCTACCTTGAGCCTGGGGTATAATAGTTAAGTAATATAGTGGTAATGTCTGCCTTGAGCCTGGCAGATAATAGTTTAGTAATGAATTGATAATGTCTGCCTTGAGCCTGGCAAATGATAGTAATGTAATATAATGATAACGTCTGCCTTGACCCTGGCAGATAATAGTAAAGTAATAAAGTGATTATATCTGCCTTGAGCCTGGCAGATTATAGTTAAGCAATAAAGTGATCATGTCTGCCTTGATCCTGGCAAATAATAGTTAAGTAATATAGGGATAATGTCTACCTTGAGCCTGGCAGATAATAGTTGACTAATATAGTGGTCATGTCTGCCTTGCGCCTGGCAGATAATAGTTCAGTAATAAATTGATAATTTCTGCCTTGAACCTGGCAAATAATAGTTAAGTAATATAATGATAATGTCTGCCTTGAGCCTGGCAGATAATATTTCAGTAATAAATTGATAATGTCTGCCTTGAGCCTGGCAGATGATAGTTAAGTAATATTGTGATAATGTGCGTCTTGAGCCTGGAAGGTAATAGTTCTATAATATAGGAATAATTTCTGCTTTGAACCTGGCAGATTATAGTTAAGTAATATAGTGATAATGTCTGTCTTGAGCCTGGCATATTATAGTTAAGTAAAATAGTCATAATGTCTGCCTTGAGCCTTGCAGATTATAGTTAAATAATATAGTGATAATGTCTGCCTTGGCCCTGGCAGTTGATAGCAAAGTAATATAGTGAAAATGTCTAACTTGAGCGTAGCAGATAAAGTAAATTAATATAGAGATCTTGTCTGCTTTGCGCCTGGCAGATAATAGTGAAGAAATATAGTGATAATATCTGCCTTTAGCCTGGCTGATAATAGTTAAGTAATATAGTTATAATGTCAGCCTTGAGCCTTGCAGATAATAGTAAAGTAATAAAGTGATTATATCTGCCTTGAGCCTGGCAGATAACAGTAAATTAATAAAGTGATAATGTCTGCCTTCAACGTGGCAGATAAAACATAATTAATATAGAAATAATGTCTGCTTAGAACCTGGAAGATAATGATGAAGTAATATAGTGATAATTTCTGCCTTGAACCTGGCAGTTGATAGTAAAGTAATATAGTGAAAATGTCTAACTTGAACGTAGCAGATAAAGTAAATTAATATAGAAATATTGTCTGCCTTGCGCCTGGCAGATAATAGTGAAGAAATATAGTGATAATATCTGCCTTTAGCCTGGCACATAATAGTTAAGTAATAAAGTGATCATGTCTGCCTTGATCTTGGCAGATAATAGTTAAGTAATATAGGGATAATGTCTACCTTGAGCCTGGCAGATAATAGTTAAGTAAAATAGTGGTAATGTCTGCCTTGAGCCTGGCAGATAATAGTTCAGTAATAAATTGATAATGTTGGCCTTGAACCTGGCAAATAATAGTTAAGTAATTTAATGATAATGTCTGCCTTGAGCCTGGCAGATAATAGTTCAGAAATAAATTGATAATATCTGCCTTGAGCCTGGTAGACAATAGTTAAGCAATATAGTGATAAAGTCTGCCTTGAGCCTGGTAGATAATAGTTAAGTAATATTGTGATAATGTGCGTCTACAGCCTGGAAGATAATAGTTCTATAATATAGGGATAATTTCTGCCTTGAACATGGCAGATTATAGTTAAGTAATATAGTGATAATGTCTGCCTTGAGCCTGGCAGATTATAGTCAAGTAATATTGTGATAATGTCTACTTTGAACTTCGCAGATTATAGTAAAGTAATATAGAGATTTAGTAAAGTAATAGAGTGAAAATGTCTACAATGAGCATGGCAGGTAATAGTAAAGTAAGTAATACAGTGATAATGTCTGCCTTTAGCTAGGCTGATAATAGTTAAGTGATATAGTTATCATGTCTGCCATGAGCCTGGCAGATAATAATTAAGTAATAAAGTGATTATATCTGCCTTGAACCTAGCAGATAACAGTCAATTAATATAGTGATAATGTCTGCCTTCATCGTGGCAGATGAAACATAATTAATAAAGTAATAATGTCTGCATAGAAACTGGAAGATAATGATAAAGTAATATAGTGATTATGTCTGCCTTGAACCTGGCAGATGATAGTAAAGTAATATAGTGAAAATGTCTAACTTGAGCGTGGCCGATAATGTAAATTAATATAGAGATATTGTCTGCCTTGCACCTGGCAGATAATACTGAAGAAATATAGTGATAATATCTGCCTTTAGCCTGGCTGATAATAGTTAAGTACTATAGGTATAATGTCTGCCTTGAGCCTGGCGGATAATAGTAAAGTAATAAAGTGATTATATCAGCCTTGAGCCTGGCAGATAACAGTTAAGTAATAAAGTGATCATGTATGCCTTGATCCTGGCAGATAACAGTTAAGAAATATAGGGATAATGTCTGCCTTGAGCCTGGCAGAAAATAGTTATGTAATATAATGGTAATGTCTGCCTTGAGCCTGGCAGATAATAGTTCAGTAATAAATTGATAATGTCTTCCTTGATCCTGGCAAATAATAGTTAAGTAATATAATGATAATATCTGCTTTCAGCCTGGCAGATAATAGTTCAGTAATAAAATGATAATGTCTGCCTTGAGCCTGGCAGACAATAGTGCAGCAATATAGTGATAATGTCTGCCTTGAGCCTGGCAGATAATAGTTAAGTAATATTGTGATAATGTGTGTCTTGAGCCTGGCAGATAATAGTTAAGTAATATAGTGATTATATCTGCATTGAACCTGGCAGATGACAGTAAATTAATAGAGTTACAATGTCTGCATTGAGCATGTCAGATAAAAGTAAAGTAATAAAGTGATACTGTCTGCCTCGAACCTGGCAGATCATAGTAAAGTTCGGACTTTTAATTTCTGTCTTGAACCTGGCAGAAAATAGTCAAGTAATATTGTGATAATGTCTGCTTTGAGCCTCGCAGATTATAGTAAAGTAATATAGAGATTTAGTCAAGTAATAAAGTGAAAAAGTCTAAAATGAGCATGGCAGGTAATAATAAAGTAATATAGTGTAATGTCTGCCTTGAGCCTGGCATATGATAGTTAAGTCATATAGTGAAAATGTCTAACTTGAGTTTGGCAGATAAAGTAAATTAATTAAGAGATATTGTCTGCCTTGCGCCTGGTAGATATAGTGAAGAAATATAGTGATAATATCTGCCTTAAGTCTGGCTGATAATAGTTAAGTAATATAGTTATAATGTCTGCCCTGAGCCTGGCAGGTAATAGTAGAGTAATAAAGTGATTATATCTGCCTTGAGCCTTGCAGATAACAATAAAGTAATATAGGGATAATATTTACCTTGAGCCTGGCAGATAATAGTTAAATAATATAGTGGTAATGTCTGCCTTGAGCCTGGCAGATAATAGTTCAGTAATAAATTGATAATGACTGCCTTGAGCCTGGCAAATAATAGTTAAGTATTATAATGATAATGTCTGCCTTGAGCCTGGCAGAAAATAGTTCAGTAATAATTTGATAATGTATGCCTTGAGACTGGCAGACAATAGTGAAGCAATATAGTGATAATGTCTGCCTTGAGCCTGGCAGATAATGATTAAGTAATATTGTGATAATGTGCGTCTTGAGCCTTGCAGGCAATAGTTCTATAATATAGGGATAATTTCTGCCTTGAACCTGGCAGATTATAGTTAAGTAATATAGTGATAATGTCTGCCTTGAGCCTGGCAGATTATAGTTAAGTAATATAGTGATAATGTCTACCTTGAGCCTGGCAGATTATAGTTAATTAATATAGTGATAATGTCTGCCTTGAGACTGGCAGATTATAGTTAAGTAATATAGTGATAATGTCTGCCTTGAGCCTGGCAGATAAAAGTGAAGTTATATAGGGATAATGTCTGCTTTGAACCTGGCAGATAATAGTTAAGTAATATGGTGATTATATCTGCATTGAACATGGCAGATAACAGTAAAATGATAGATTGACAATGTCTACATTGAGCATGTCAGATAAAAGTAAAGTAATAAAGTGATACTGTCTGCCCTGAACCTTGCAGATCATAGTAAAGTAATAGAGTGTTAATGTCAGCCTTGAGCCTGGCAGACAATAGTGAAGCAATATAGTGATAATGTCTGCCTTGAACCTGGCATATTATAATTAAGTAATATAGTGATAATGTCTGCCTTGAGCCTGGCAGATTATAGTTAAGTAATATCGTGATAATGTCTGCCTTGAGCCTGGCAGATTATAGTTAAGTAATAAAATGATAATGTCTGCCTTGATCCTGGCAAATAATAGTTAAGTAATAATTTGATAATGTATGCCTTGAGATTGGCAGACAATAGTGGAGCAATATAGTGATAATGTCTGCCTTGAGCCTGGCAGATAATAATTAAGTAATATTGTGATAATTTGCGTCTTAAGCCTTGCAGGCAATAGTTCTATAATATAGCGATAATTTCTGCTTTGAACCTGGCAGATTATAGTTAAGTAATATAGTGATAATGTCTGCCTTGAGCCTGGCAGATTATAGTTAAGTAATATAGTGATTATATCTGCATTGAACATGGCAGATGACAGTAAAATGATAGATTGACAATGTCTACATTGAGCATGTCAGATAAAAGTAAAGTAATAAAGTGATACTGTCTGCCCTGAACCTGGCAGATCATAGTAAAGTAATAGAGTGTTAATGTCAGCCTTGAACCTGGCCGAAAATAGTCAAGTAATATTGTGATAATGTCTGCTTTGAGCCTCGCAGATTTTAGTAAAGTATTATACAGATTTAGTAAAGTAATATAGTAAAAATGTATACAATAAACATGGCAGGTAATAGTAAAGTAATATAGTGTAATGTCTGCCTTGAGCTTGGCTGATAATAGTTAAGTAATATAGTTATAATGTCTGCCTTGAGCCTGGCAGACAATAGTGAAGCAATATAGTGATAATGTCTGCCTTGAACATGGCATATTATAATTAAGTAATATAGTGATAATGTCTGCCTTAAGCCTGGCAGATTATAGTTAAGTAATATAGTGATAATGTCTGCCTTGAGCCTGGCAGATTATAGTTAGGTAATAAATTGATAATGTCTCCCTTGATCCTAGCAAATAATAGTTAAGTAATATAATGATAATATCTGCCTTGAGGCTGGCAGATAATAGTTCAGTAATAAATTGATAATGTCTCCCTTGAGCCTGGCAGACAATAGTGAAGCAATATAGTGATAATATCTGCCTTGAACGTGGCAGATTATTCTGAAGTAATGTAGCTATAATGTATACCTTTAACCTGGCAGATAACAGTAAATTAATAAAGTGATAATGTTTGCCTTCAGCCTGTCAGATAATATTATAAATTATTATAGTGATAATGTCTGCCTTGAACCTAGCATATTATAATAAATTTATACAGAGATAATGTTTGCATTGAGCCTGGAAGATAAGAGTTAAGTAATATAGCGATAATATCTGCCTTGAGCCTGGCATATAATAGTTAAGTAATAAATTGATAATGTCTGCCTTGAGCCGGGCACATAATAGTTAAGTAATATTGTGATAATGTCTGTCTTGAGCCTGGCAGATAATAATTCAATAATATAGGGATAATTTCTGTCTTGAGCCTGGCAGATTATAGTTAAGTAATATAGTGATAATGTTTGCCTTGATCCTGGCAAATAATAGTTCAGTAATAATTTGATAATGTCTGCCTTGAGCCTGGCAGATAATCGTGAAACAATATAGTGATAATATCTGCCTTGAGCCTGGCCGATTATAGTTAAGTAATATTGTGATAATGTTCGTCTTCAACCTGGCAGGTAATAGTTCTATAATATAGGGACAATTTCTGCCTTGAACCTGGCAGATTAAAGTTAAGTAATATAGTGATAATGTCTGCCTTGAGCCTGGCAGATAATAGTAAAGTAATAAAGTGATTATATCTGCCTTGAGACTGGCTGATAACAGTTAAGTAATGAAGTGATAATGTCTGCATTGAGCCTGGCAGATTATAGTTAAGTAATATAGTGGTAATGTCTGCCTTGAGCCTGGCAGATTATAGTTAAGTAATATAGAGATAATGTCTGCCTTGAGCCTTGCAGATAATAGTAAAATAATATAGCGATACTGTGTGCCTTGAACCTGGCAGATAATAGTTAAGTAATATAGTGATTATATCTGCCTTGAACCTGACAGATGACAGTAAAATAATAGATTGACATTGTCTACATTGAGCATGTCAGATAAAAGTAAAGTAATAAAGTGATACTGTCTGCCTTGAACCTGGCAGATCATAATAAAGTAACAGAGTGTTAATGTCTGCCTTAAACCTGGCAGATAATAGTCAAGTAATATTGTGATAATGTCTGCATTGAGTCTCGCAGATAATAGTAAAGTAATATAGATATTTAGTAAAGTAATATAGTGAAAATGTCTACAATGTGCATGGTAGGTAATAGTAAAGTAATATAGTGTAATGTCTGCCTTGAGCATGGCATATGATAGTTAAGTAATACAGTGATAATGTCTGCCTTGAGCCTGGCAAATAATAGTTAAGTTATACAGAGATAATGTCTACCTTGAGCCTGGAATATAATAGTTGAGTAATACAGGGATAATGTCTGCCTTGAACCTGGCAGATAATAGTTAAGTAATATAGGGATAATGTCTGCATTGAGCCTGGCAGTTAACAGTTAAGTAATAAAGTGATAATGTCAGCCTTGAACCTGGCAGATAATTGTTAAGTTATATAGTGATAATGTCTGCATTGATCCTGGCAGATAATAGTTAAGTAATATAATGATAATATCTGCCTAGAACCTGGCAGTTGACATTAAAATAATGAATTGATAATGTCTGCATTGGGCATGTCAGATAAAATTTAAGTAATAAAGTGATAATGTCTGCCTTGAACCTGGCAGATAATAGTTCAGTAATACATTGATAATGTCTCCCTTGAGCCTGGCAGCCAATAGTGAAGCAATATAGTGATAATGTCTGCCTTTAGCCAGGCTGATAATAGTTAAGTCATATAGTTATAATGTATGCCTTGAGCCTGGCAGATAATAGTAAAGTAATCAAGTGATTATATCTGCCTTGAACCTAGCAGATAACAGTCAATTAATAAAGTGATAATGTCTGCCTCATCGTGGCAGATAAAACATAATTAATATAGTAATAATGTCTGCTTAGAACCTGGAAGATAATGATAAAGTATTAAAGTGATAATGTCTGCCTTGAACCTGGCAGATGATAGAAAAGTAATATAGTGAAAATGTCTAACTTGAGCGTAGCAAATAAAGTCAATTAATATAGAGATATTGTCTGCCTTGCGCCTTGCAGATAATAGTGAAGAAATATAGTGATAATATCTGCCTTTAGCCTGGCTGATAATAGTTAAGTAATGAAGTGATAATGTCTGCCTTGAGCCTGGCAGATTATAGTTAAGTAATATAGTGGTAATGTCTGCCTTGAGCCTGGCAGATTATAGTTAAGTAATATAGAGATAATGTCTGCCTTGAGCCTTGCAGATAATAGTGAAATAATATAGCGATACTGTGTGCCTTGAACCTGGCAGATAATAGTTAAGTAATATAGTGATTATATCTGCCTTGAACCTGACAGATGACAGTAAAATAATAGATTGACATTGTCTACATTGAGCATGTCAGATAAAAGTAAAGTAATAAAGTGATACTGTCTGCCTTGAACCTGGCAGATCATAATAAAGTAACAGAGTGTTAATGTCTGCCTTAAACCTGGCAGATAATAGTCAAGTAATATTGTGATAATGTCTGCATTGAGTCTCGCAGATAATAGTAAAGTAATATAGATATTTAGTAAAGTAATATAGTGAAAATGTCTACAATGAGCATGGTAGGTAATAGTAAAGTAATATAGTGTAATGTCTGCCTTGAGCCTGGCATATGATAGTTAAGTAATACAGTGATAATGTCTGCCTTGAGCCTGGCAAATAATAGTTAAGTTATACAGAGATAATGTCTACCTTGAGCCTGGAATATAATAGTTGAGTAATACAGGGATAATGTCTGCCTTGAACCTGGCAGATAATAGTTAAGTAATATAGGGATAATGTCTGCTTAGAACCTGGAAGATAATGATAAAGTATTAAAGTGATAATGTCTGCCTTGATCCTGGCAGATAATAGTTAAGTAATATAATGATAATATCTGCCTAGAACCTGGCTGTTGACATTAAAATAATAAATTGATAATGTCGGCATTGGGCATGTCAGATGAAATTTAAGTAATAAAGTGATAATGTCTGCCTTGAACCTGGCAGATAATAGTTCAGTAATACATTGATAATGTCTCCCTTGAGCCTGGCAGACAATAGTGAAGCAATATAGTGATAATGTCTGCCTTTAGCCAGGCTGATAATAATTAAGTAATATAGTTATAATGTCTGCCTTGAGCCTGGCAGATAATAGTAAAGTAATAAAGTGATTATAACTGCCTTGAGACTGGCTGATAACAGTTAAGTAATAAAGTGATAATGCCTGCCTTGATCCTGGCAGATAATAGTTAAGTAATATAGGGATAATGTCTACCTTGAGCCTGGCAGATACTAGTTAAGTATTATAGTGGTAATGTCTGCCTTAAGCCTGGCAGATAATAGTTCAGTAATAAATTGATAATGTTTGAATTGAGCCTGGCAATTAATAGTTAAGTAATATAATGATAATGTATGCCTTGATCCTGGCAGATAATAGTTCAGTAATAAATTGATAATGTCTGCCTTGAGCCTGGCAGACAATAGTGAAGTAATATAATTATAATGTCTGTCTTGAGCCTGGCAGATAATAGTTAAGTAATATTGTGATATTGTGCGTCTTGTGCGTGGCAGATAACAGTTCTATAATATAAGGATGATTTCTCCCTTGAACCTGGCAGATTATACTTAAGTAATATAGTGATAATGTCTGCCTTGAGCCTGGCAGATTATAGTTATGTAATATAGTGATAATGTCTGCATTTAGCTTGGCAGATTATAGTTAAGTAATATAGTGATAATGTCTGCCTTGAGTCTGGCAGATAATAGTGAAGTAATATATGGATAATGTCTGCCTTGTACCTGGCAGATAATAGTTAAGTAATATAGTGATTATATCTGCATTGGATCTGGCAGATGACAGTAAAATATTAGAGTGACAATGTCTACATTGAGCGTGTCAGATAAAAGTAAAGTAATCAAGTGATACAGTCTGCCTTGAACCTGGCAGATCATAGTAGAGTAACAGAGTGTTAAATGTCTGCCTTTAACCTGGCAGATAATAGTCAAGTAAAATTGTGATAATGTCTGCTTTGAGCCTCGCAGATTATAGTCAAGTAATATAAAGATTTAGTAAAGTAATATAGTGAAAATGTCTACAATGAGCAGGGCAGGTAATAGTAAAGTAATGAAGTGTAATGTCTGCCTTGAGCCTGGCATATGATAGTTAAGTAATATAGGGATAATGTCTGCCTTGAGCCTGGCAGATAATAGTAAAGTAATGAAGTGATTATATCTGCCTTGAGCCTGGCAGATAACAGTTAAGTAATAAAGTGATCATGTCTGCCTTGATCCTGGCAGATAATAGCAAAGTAATATAGGAATAATATCTACCTTGAGCCTGGCAGATAATAGTTAAGTAATAAAGTGGTAATGTCAGCCTTGAGCCTGGCAGGTAATAGTTAAGTAATAGAGTGATAATGTCTGCCTTGAGCCTGGCAGATTATAGTTAAGTAATAGAGTAATAATGTCTGCCTTGAGCCTGGCAGATAATAGTTCAGTAATCAATTGATAATGTCTGCCTTGAGCCTGGCAAATAAAAGTTAAGTAATATAAGATAATGTCTGCCTTGAGCCTGGCAGATTATAGTTCAGTTATAAATTGATAATGTCTGCCTTGAGCCTGGCAGATAATAGTGAAGCGATACAGTGATAATGTCTGCTTTGAGCCTGGCAGATAATAGTTAAGTAATATTGAGATAATGTGCGTCTTGAGCCTGACAGATAATAGTTCTATTATATAGGGATAATGTCTGCCTTGAGCCTGGCAGATAATAGTTAAGTAATATAGTGATAATATCTGCCTCGAACCTGGCATATAATAATTAAGTTATATAGTGATTATATATGCGTTGAACCTGGCAGATGACAGTAAAATAATAGAGTGACAATGTCTACATTGAGCATATCAGATAAAAGTAAACTAATACAGTGATACTGTCTGCCTTGAACCTGGCAGATCATAGTTAAGTAACAGAGTGTTAATGTCTGCCTTAAACCTGGCAGGTAATAGTTAAGTTATATTGTGATAATGTCTGCATTGAGCCTCACAGATTATTGTTAAGTATTATAGAGATTTAGTAAAGTAATATAGTGAAAATATCTACAATGAGCATGGCAGGTAATAGTAAAGTAATATAGTGATAATGTCTGCCTGTAGCCAGGCTGATAATAGTTAAGTAATATAGTTATAATGTCTGCCTTGAGCCTGGCAAATAATAGTAAAGTAATAAAGTGATTATATATGACTTGAACCTAGCAGATAACAGTTAATTAATCAAGTGTTAATGTCTGCCGTCATCGTGGCAGATAAAACATAATTAATATAGTAATAATGTCTGCTTAGAACCTGGAAGATAATGATCAAGTAATATAGTGATAATTTCTGCCTTGAACCTGGCAGATTATAGTTAAGTAATATAGTGATAATGTCTGCCTTGAGCCTGGCAGATTATAGTTAAGTAATATAGAGATAATATCAGCCTTGAGCCTGGCAGATAATAGTGAAGTAATATAGGGATAATGTCTGCGTTGAACCTGGCAGATAATAATTAAGTTATATAGTGATTATATCTGCGTTGAACCTGGCAGATGACAGTAAAAAATAGAGTGATTATATCTGCCTTGAGCCTGTCAGATAATAGTTAAGTAATACAGTGATTATATCTGCCTTGAGCCTGGCAGATAACAGTTAAGTAATAAAGTGATTATATCTGCCTTGAGCCTGGCAGATAACAGTTAAGTAATAAAGTGATCATGTCTGCCTTGATCCTGGCAGATAATAGTTAAGTAATATAGGGATAATGTCTACCTTGAGCCTTGCAGATAATAGTTAAGTAATATAGTGGTAATGTCTGCCTTGAGCCTGGCAGGTAATAGTTCAGTAAAAAATTGATAAGGTCTGCCTTGAGCCTGGCAAATGATAGTTAAGTAATATAATGATAATGTCTGCCTTGAGCCTGGCAGATAACAGTTAAGCAATTAAGTGATCATTTCTGCCTTGATCCTGGCAGATAATAGTTAAGTAATACAGGGATAATGTCTAACTTGAGCCTGGCAGATAATAGTTAACTAATATAGTGGTAATGTCTGCCTTGCGCCTGGCAGATAATAGTTCAGCAATAAATTGATAATGTCTGTCTTGAGCCTGGCAAATAATAATTAAGTAATATAATGATAATGTCAGCCTTGAGCCTGGCAGATAATAGTTCATTAATTATTTGATAATGTCTGCCTTGAGCCCCGCAGACAATAGTGAAGCAATATAGTGATAATGTCTGCCTTGAGCCTGGCAGATGATAGTTAAGTAATATTGTGATAATGTGTGTCTTGAGCCTGGCAGATAATAGTTCTATAATATAGTGATAATGTCTGCCTTGAGCCTGGCAGATTATAGTTAAGTAATATAGTGATAATGTCTGCCTTGAGCCTGGCAGATAATAGTGTAGTAATATAGGGATAATGTCTGCCTTGAACGTGGCAGATAATAGTTAAGTAATATAGTGATAATGTCTAACTTGAGCGTGGAAGATAAAGTAAATTAATATAGAGATATTGTCTGCCTTGCGCCTGGCAGATAATAGTGAAGAAATATAGTGATAATATCTTCTGCCTTTAGCCTGGCTGATAATAGTTAAGTAATATAGTTATAATGTCTGCCTTGAGCCTGGCAGATAATAGTAAAGTAATAAAGTGATTATATCTGCCTTGAGCCTGGCAGATAACAGTTAAGTAATAAAGTAATCATGTCTGCCTTGATCCTGGTAGATAATAGTTAAGTAATATAGGGATAATGTCTACCTTGAGCCTGGCAGATAATAGTTATGTAATACAGTGGAAATTTCTGCCTTGAGCCTGGCAGATAATAGTTCAGTAATAAATTGATAATGTCTGCCTTGAGCCTGGCAAATAATAGTTAAGTAATATAATGATAATATCTGCCTTGAGCCTGGCAGATAATAATTCAGTAATAAATAGATAATGTCTGCCTTGAGCCTGGCAGACAATAGTGAAGTAATATAGTTATAATATCTGCCTTGAGCCTGGCAGATAATAGTTAAGTAATAGTGTGATAATGTGCGTCTTGAGCGTGGCAGATAATAGTTCTATAATATAGGGATAATTTCTGCCTTGAACCTGGCAGATTATAGTTAAGTAATATAGTGATAATGTCTGCCTTGAGCCTGGCAGATTATAGTTATGTAATATAGAGATAATGTCTGCCTTGAGCCTGGCAGATAATAGTGAAGTAATATAGTGATTATATCTACCTAGAACCTGGCAAATGACAGTAAAATAATAGAGTGATAATGTATGCATTGAGCATGTCATATAAAAGTTAAGTAATAAAGTGATAATGTCTGCCTTGATCCTGGCAAATAATTGTTAAGTTATATAGTGATAATGTCTGCCTTGAGCCTGGCAGATAATAGTTAAGTAACAAATTGATAATGTCTATCTGAAACCTGGCAGATATTTGTGAAGCAATATAGTGATAATGTCTGCCTTGACCCTGGCAGATAATTGTTAATTTATATAGTGATCATGTCTGCCGTGAGCCTGGCAGATAATAGTTAAGTAACAAATTGATAATGTCTGCCTTGAACCTGGCATATAATTGTGAAGCAATATAGTGATGTCTGCCTTGAGCCTGGCAGATAATAGTTAAGTTATATAGTGATGATGTCTGCCTTGAGCCTGGCAGATAATAGTTAAGTAACAAATTGATAATGTCTGCCTTTAACCTGGTAGAAAATTGTGAAACAATATAGTGGTAAAGTCTGCCTGTGGCCTGGCAAATAATAATTAAGTAATATTGTGATAATGTCTGTCTTGAGTCTGGCAGATAATAGTTCAATAATATAGTGATAATGTCTGCCTTGAGCCTTGCAGATAATAGTTAAGTTATACAGAGATAATGTCTGCCTTGAGCCTAGAATATAATAGTTGAGTAATACAGGGATAATGTCTGCCTTGAACCTGGCAGATAATAGTTAAGTGATATAGATATAATGTCTGCCTTGAGCCTGGCAGTTAATAGTTAAGTAATAAAGTGATAATATCTGCCTTGAACGTGGCAGATTATTCTGAAGTAATATAGTTATAATGTCTACCTTTAACCTTGCAGATAACAGGAAATTATTGAAGTGATAATGTTTGCCTTCAGCCTGGCAGATAATATTAAATTAATATAGTGATAATGTCTGCCTTGAGCCTAGCATATAATAGTAAATTAATAAAGAGATAATGTCTGTATTGAGCCTGGAAGATAAGAGTTAAGTAATATAGCGATAATGTCTGCCTTGAGCCAGGCAGATAATAGTTAAGTAATAAATTGATAATGTCTGCCTTGAGCCTGGCAGACAACAGTGAAGCAATATATTAATAATGTCTGCCTTGCGCCTGGCAGATAATAGTTAAGTAATATTGCGATAATGTCTGTTTTGAGCCTGGCAGATAATAGTTCAATAATATAGTGATACTTTCTACCTTGAACCTGGCAGATTTTATTTAAGTAATGTAGTGATAATGTCTGCCTTGAGCCTGGCAGATTATAGTTAAGTAATATAGGTATAATATCTACCTTGAGCCTGGCAGATAATAGTTAAGTAATATAGTTATAATGTCTGCATTGAGCCTGGCAGGTAATAGTAAAGTAATAAAGTGATTATATCTGCCTTGAGCTTGCAGATAACAGTAATGTAATAAAGTGATCATGCAGATAATAATTCAGTAATGAATTGATAATGTCTGCCTTGAACATGGTATATAATAGTTATATATTATAATGATAATATCTGCCTTTAGCCTGGCAGATAATAGTTCATTAATAATTTGATAATGTATGCCTTGAGCCTGGCAGACAATAGTGAAGCAATATAGTGATAATGTCTGCCTTGAACCTGGCAGATAATAGTTAAGTAATATATTAATTATATCTGCATTGAACATGGCAGATGACAGTAAATAATAGATTGACAATGTGTACATTGAGCATGTCAGATAAAAGTAAAGTAATAAAGTGATACTGTCTGCCTTGAACCTGGCAGATCATAGTAAAATAACAGAGTGTTAATGTCAGCCTTGGACCTGGCAGATAATAGTCAAGTAAAATAGTGATAATGTCTGCTTTGAGCCTCGCAGATTACAGTAAAGTAATATACACATTTAGTAAATTAATAAAAAGTAATATAGTGTAATGTCTGCCTTGGGACTGGCATATGATAGTTAAGTAATATAGTGATAATGTCTACTTTGAGCCTCGCAGATGATAGTAAAGTAATATAGAAATTTAATAAAGTAATATATTGAAAATGTCTACCTTGAGCATAGTGTTAATAGTAAAGTAATATAGTGATAATGTTTGCCTTTAGCCAGGCTGATAATAGTTAAGTAATATAGTTATAATGTATGCCTTGAACCTGGCAGATAATAGAAAAGTAATAAAGTTATTATATCTGCCTTGAACCTAGCAGATAAAAGTTAATTAATCAAGTGATAATGTCTTCTTTCATCGTGGCAGATAAAACATAATTAATATAGTAATAATGTCTGTTTAGAAACTGGAAGATAATGATAAAGTAATATAGTGATAATGTCTGCCTTGAACCTGGCAGATGATAGTAAAGTAATATAGTGAAAATGTAAAACTTGAGCGTTGCAGATAAAGTAAATTAATATAGAGATATTGTCTGCCTTGCGCCTGGCAGATAAAAGTGAAGAAATATAGTGATAATATCTGCCTTTAGCCTGGCTGATAATAGTTAAGTAATATAATTATAATATCTGCCTTGAGCCTGGCAGGTAATAGTAAAGTTATCAAGTGATTATATCTGCCTTGAGCCTGGCAGATAACAGTTCAGTAATAAATTGATAATGTCTGCCTTGAGCTTGGCAAATAATAGTTAAGTATTATAATGATAATGTCTGTCTTGAGCCTGGCAGATAATATTTCAGTAATAATTTGATAATGTCTGCCTTGAACCTGGTAGAAAGTAGTAAAGTAACAGAGTGTTAATGTCTGGCTTGAGCCTGGCAGATAACAGTCAATTAATATTGTGATAATGTCTGCTTTGAGCCTCTCAGATGATAGTAAAGTAATATAGAGATTTAGTAAAGTAATATATTGAAAATGTCTATCTTGAGCATGGCAGATAATAGTAAAGTAATATAGTGATAATGTCTGCCTTTAGCCAGGCTGATAATAGTTAAGTAATATAGTTACAATGTCTGCCTTAAGCCTGGCAGATAATACTAAAGTAATAAAGTGATTATATCTGCCTTGAACCTAGCAGATAACAGTAAATTAATAAAGTGATAATGTCTGCCTTCATCGTGGCAGATAAAACATAATTAATATATTAATATTGTTTGCTTAGAACCTGAAAGATAATGATAAAGTAATATAGTGATAATGTCTGCCTTGAACCTGGCAGATGATAGTAAAGTAATAAACTGTAAATGTCTAACTTGAGTGTGGCAGATACAGTAAATTAATATAGAGATATTATCAGCTTTGCGCCTGGCAGATAATAGTGAAGAAATAAAGTGATAATTTCTGCCTTTAGCCTGGCTGATAATAGTTAAGTAATATAGTTATAATGTCTGCCTTGAGCCTGGCAGGTAATAGTAAAGTAATAAAGTGATTATATCTGCCTTGAGCCTTGAAGATAACAGTAAAGAAATATAGGGATAATATCTACCTTGAGCCTGGCAGATAATAGTTAAGTTATATAGTGGTAATGTCTGCCTTGAGCCTGGCAGATAACAGTTCAATAATATAGTGATAATGTCTGCCTTGAGCCTGGCAGATTATAGTTAAGTAATATAGTGATAATGTCTGCCTTGAACCTGGCAGATCATAGTAAAGTAACAGAGTGTTAATGTCAGCCTTGAACCTGGAATAATAATAGTAAAGTAATAAAGTGATATTATCTGCCTTGAGCCTTGCATATAACAGTAAAGTAATATAGGGATAATATCTACCTTGAGCCTGGCAGATAATAGTTAAGTAATATAGTGGTAATGTATGCCTTGACCCTGGCAGATAATAGTTCAGTAATAAATTGATAATGTCTGCCTGGAGTCTGGCAAATAATAGTTAAGTATTATAATGATAATGTCTGCCTTGAGCCTGGCAGATAATAGTTCAGTAATAATTTGATAATGTATGCCTTGAGCCTGGCAGACAATACTGAAGCAATATAGTGATAATGTCTGCCTTGAGCCTGGCAGATAATAGTTAAGTAATATTGTGATAATGTGCGTTTGAAGATTGGCAGGTAATAGTTCTATAATAAAGGGATAATTTCTGCCTTAAACCTGGCATGTTATAGTTAAGTAATATAGTGATAATGTCTGCCTTGAGCCTGGCAAATAATAGTGAAGTTATATAGGGATAATGTCTGCCTTGAACCTGGCAGATAATAGTTAAGTAATATAGTGATTATATCTGCATTGAACATGGCAGATGACAGTAAAATAATAGATTGACAATGTCTACATTGAGCATGTCAGATAAAAGTAAAGTAATAAAGTGATACTGTCTACCTTGAACCTGGCAGATCATAGTAAAGTAACAGAGTGTTAATATCAGCCTTGAACCTGGCAGGTAAAAGTCAAATAATATTGTGATAATGTCTGCTTTGAGGCTCGCAGATTACAGTAAAGTAATATAGAGATTTAGTAAAGTAATATAGTGAAAATGTCTACAATGAGCATGGCAGGTAATAGTAAAGTAATATAGTGTAATGTCTGCCTTGAGCCTGGCATATGATAGTTAAGTAATATAGTTATAATGTCTGCTTTGAGCCTGGTAGATAATAGTAAAGTAATAAAGTGATTATATCTGCCTTGAACCTAGCAGATAACAGTAAATTAATAAAGTGATAATGTCTGCCTTCATCATGGCAGATAAAACATAATTAATATAGTAATAATGTCTGCTTAGAACCTGGAATATAATGATAAAGTAATATAGCGATAATGTCTGCCTTGAACCTGGCAGATGATAGTAAAGGAATAAAGTTAAAATGTCTAACTTGAGCGTGGCAGATAAAGTAAATTAATATAGAGATATTGTCTGCCGTACGCCTGGCAGATAATATTGAAGAAATATAGTGATAATATCTGCCTTTAGGCTGGCTGATAATAGTTAAGTAATATAATTATGATATCTAAGTTGACCCTGGCAGATAACAGTAAAGTAATGAAGTGATCATGTCTGCCTTGATCATGGCAGATAATAGTTAAGTGATATAGGGGAAATATCTACCTTGAGCCTGGCAGATAATAGTTAAGTAATATAGTGGTAATTTTCGCCTTGAGTCTGGCAGATTATAGTTAAGTAATATAGTGATAATGTCTGCGTTGAGCCTGGCAGATAATAGTTCAGTAATCAATTGATAATGTCTGCACTGAGCTTGGCAAATAATAGTTAAGTATTATAATGATAATGTCTGCCTTGAGCCTAGCAGATAATAGTTCAGTAATAATTCGATAATGTCTGCCTTGAGCCTAGCAGACAATAGTGAAACAATATAGTGATAATGTCTGCCTTGAGCCTGGCAGATAATAGTTAAGTTATAATGTGATAATGTGCGTCTTGAGCCTGGAAGGTAATAGTTCTATAATATAGGAATAATTTCTGCCTTGAACCTGGCAGATTATAATTAAGTAATATAGTGATAATGTCTGCCTTGAGCCTGGCAGATTATAGTTAAGTAAAATAGTAATAATGTCTGCCTTGAGCCTTGCAGATTATAGTTAAATAATATAGTGATAATGTCTGCATTGGGCTTGGCAGATAATAGTTAAGTTATATTGTGATGATGTGCGTCTTGATCCTGGCAGGTAATAGATCTATAATATAGGGATAATTTCTGCCTTGAACCTGGCAGATTACAATTAAGTAATATAGTGATAATGTCTGCCTTGAGCCTGGCAGATTATAGTTAAGTAATATAGTGATAATGTCTGCCTTGAGCCTGGCAGATTATAGTTAAGTAATATAGTGATAATGACTGCCTTGGGCTTGGCAGATAATAGTAAATTAATATAGGGATAATGTCTGCCTTGAGCCTGGCATATGATAGTTAAGTAATATAGGGATAATGTCTGCCTGGAGCCTGGCAGATAATTGTTAAGTTATATAGTGATAATGTCCGCCTTGAGCACGGAATATAATAGTTGAGTAATACAGGGATAATGTCTGCCTTGAACCTGGCAGATAATAATTAAGTAATATAGGGATAATGTCTGCCTTGAGCCTGGCAGCTTATAGTTCAGTAATGAATTGATAATGTCTGCCTTGAGCCTGACAGATCATAGTGAAGAAATATAGTGATAATGGCTGCCTTGAGCCTGGCAGATAATAGTTCAGGAATCAATTGATATTGTCTGCCTTGAGCTTGGCAAATAATAGTTAAATATTATAATGATAATATCTGCCTTGAGCCTGGCAGGTAATAGTTCTATGATATAGGGATAATTTCTGCCTTGAACCTGGCAGATTACAGTTAAGTAATATAGTGATAATGTCTGCCTTGAGCCTGGTAGATTATAGTTAAGTAATCAACTGATAATGTCTGCCTTGAGCTTGACAAATAATAGTTATGTATTATAATGATAATGTCTGCCTTGAGCCTGGCAGATAATAGTTCAGTAATAATTTGATAATGTCTGCCTTGAGCCTGGCAGACAATAGTGAAGCAATATAGTGATAATGTCTGCCTTGAGCCTGGCAGATAATAGTAAAGTTATATTGTGATAATGTGCGTCTTGAGCCTGGCAGGTAATAGTTCTATAATATAGTGATAATTTCTGCCTTGAACCTGGCCGATTAAAGTTAAGTAATATAGTGATAATGTCTGCCTTGAGCCTGGCAGATTATAGTTAAGTAATATAGTGATAATGTCTGTCTTGGGTCTTGCAGATTATAGTTAAATAATATAGTGATAATGTCTGCCTTTGGGCTTGGCAGATAATAGTTAAGTTATATTGTGATAATGTGCGTCTTGAGCCTGGCAGGTAATAGTTCTATAATATAGTGATAATTTCTGCCTTGAACCTGGCAGATTACAGTTAAGTAATATAGTGATACTGTCTGCCCTGAGCCTGGCAGATTATAGTTAAGTAATATAGTGATAATGTCTGCCTTGAGCCTGCAGATTATAGTTAAGTAATATAGTGATAATGTCTGCTTTGGGGTTGGCAGATAATAGTTAATTAATATGGGTATAATGTCTGCCTTGAGCCTGGCATATGATACTTCAGTAATATAGTGATAATGTCTGCCTTGAGCCTGGCAGATAATAGTTAAGTAATACAGAGATAATTTCTGCCTTGAGCCTTGAATATAATAGTTGAGTAATACAGGTATAATGTCTGCCTTGAACCTGGCAGATAATAATTAAGTAATATAGGGATAATGTCTGCCTTGAACCTGGCAGATAATAGTTAAGTAATATAGGGATAATGTCTGCCTTGAATCTGGCAGCTAATAGTTAAGTAATAAAGTGATAATATCTGCCTTGAACGTGGCAGATTATTCTGAAGTAATATAGTTATAATGTATACCTTTAACCTGGCAGATAACAGTAAATTAATAAAGTGATAATGTTTTCCTTCAGCCTGGTAGATTATATTAAATTAATATAGTGATTATGTCTGCCTCGAGCCTAGCATATAATAGTAAATTAATACAGAGATAATGTCTGCATTGAGCCTGGAAGATAAGAGTTAAGTAATATATTGATAATGTCTACCTTGAGTCTGGCAGATAATAGTTAAGTAATATTGTGATAATGTCTGTCTTGAGCCTGGCAGATAATAGTTCAATAATATAGGGATAATTTCTGCCTTGAGCCTGGCAGATTATAGTTAAGTAATATAGTGATAATGTCTGCCTTGAGCCTGGCAGATTATAGTTAAGTAATACAGTGATAATGTCTGCATTGATCCTGGCAGATAATAGTGAAGTAATATAGGGATAATGTTTGCCTTGAACCTGGCAGATTATAGTTAAGTAATATAATGATTATATCTGTCTTGAACCTGGCAGATGACATTAAAATAAAAGAGTGATAATGATTGTCTGCAGATAATAGTTAAGTAATATTGTGATAATGTCTGTCTTGAGCCTGGCAGATAATAGTTCAATAATATAGGGATAATTTCTGCCTTGAACCTGGCAAATTATAGTTATGTAATATAGTGATTATATCTGCCTTGAACCTGGCAGATGGTAGTAAAATAATAGAGTGACAATGTCTGCATTGAGCTTGTCAGATAAAAGTAAAGTAATAAAGTGATACAGTATGCCTTGAACCTGGCAGATCATAGTAAAGTAACACAGTGTTAATGTCTGCCTTGAACCTGGCAGATAATAGTCAAGTTATATTGTGATAATGTCTGCTTTGAGCCTCGCAGATGATAGTAAAGTAATATAGAGATTTAGTAAAGTAATATATTGGAAATGTCTACCTTGAGCATGGTAGATAATATTAAACTAATATAGTGATAATGTCTGCCATTATCCAGGCTGAAAACAGTTAAGTAATATAGTTATAATGTCTGCCTTGAGCCTGGCAGATAATAGTAAAGTAATGTAGTGATAATGTCTGCCTTGAACCTGGCGGATTATAGTTAAATAATATTGTGATAATGTGCGTCTACAGCCTGGCAGATAATAGTTCTATAATATAGGGATAATTTCTGCCTTGAACATGGCAGATTATAGTTAAGTAATATAGTGATAATGTCTGCCTTGAGCCTGGCAGATTATTGTCAAGTAATATTGTGGTAATGTCTGCTTTGAACCTCGCAAATTATAGTAAAGTAATATAGAGATTTAGTAAAGTAATATAGTGAAAATGTCTACAATGAGCATGGCAGGTATTAGTAAAGTAATACAGTGATAATGTCTGCCTTTAGCCAGGCTGATAATAGTTAAGTAATATAGTTATAATGTCTGCCTTGAGCCTGGCAGATAATAGTTAAGTAATAAAGTGATTATATCTGCCTTGAACCTAGCAGATAAAAGTCAATTAAAATAGTGATAATGTCTGCCTTCATCGTGGCAGATGAAACATAATTAATATAGTAATAATGTCTGCATAGAACCTGGAAGATAATGATGAAGTAATATAGTGATTATGTCTGCCTTGAACCTGGCAGATGATAGTAAAGTAATATAGTGAAAATGTCTAACTTGAGCGTGGCAGATAATTTAAATTAATATAGAGATATTGTCTGCCTTGCACCTGGCAGATAATACTGAAGAAATATAGTGATAATATCTGCCTTTAGTCTGGCTGATAATAGTTAAATAATAAAGGTATAATGTCTGCCTTGAGCCTGGCAGATAATAGTCAAGTAATAAAGTGATTATATCTGCCTTGAGCCTGGCAGATAACAGTGAAGTAATAAAGTGATCATGTATGCCTTGATCCTGGCAGATAACAGTTAAGAAATATAGGGATAATGTCTGCCTTGAGCCTGGCAGGTAATAGTTAAGTAATATAGTGGTAATGTCTGCCTTGAGCGTGGCAGATAATAGTTCAGTAATAAATTGATAATGTCTACCTTGATCCTGGCAAATAATAGTTAAGTAATATAATGATAATATCTGCCTTGAGCCTGGCAGATAATAGTTCAGTAATAAATTGATAATGTCTGCCTTGCGGCTGGCAGACAATAGTGAAGCAATATAGTGATAATGTCTGCCTTGAGCCTGGCAGATAATAGTTAAGTAATATTGTGATAATGTGTGTCTTGAACCTGGCAGATAATAGTTCTTTAATATAGGGATAATTTCTGCCTTGAACCTGGCAGATTATAGTTAAGTAATATAGTGATAATGTCTGGCTTGAGCCTGGCAGATTATAGTTAAGTAATATAGTGATAATGTCTGCCTTGAGACTGGTAGATTATAGTTAAGTAATATAGTGATAATGTCTGCCTTGAGCCTGGCAGATAAAAGTGAAGTAATATAGGAATAATGTCTGCTTTGAACCTGGCAGATAATAGTTAAGTAATATAGTGATTATATCTGCATTGAACATGGCAGATGACAGTAAAATGATAGATTGACAATGTCTACATTGAGCATGTCAGATAAAAGTAAAGTAATAAAGTGATACTGTCTGCCCTGAACCTGGCAGATCATAGTAAAGTAATAGAGTGTTAATGTCAGCCTTGAACCTGGCCGATAATAGTCAAGTAATATTGTGATAATGTCTGCTTTGAGCCTCGCAGATTTTAGTAAAGTATTATAGAGATTTAGTAAAGTAATATAGTAAAAATATATACAATAAGCATGGCAGGTAATAGTAAAGTAATATAGTGTTATGTCTGCCTTGAGCCTGGCTGATAATAGTTAAGTAATATAGTTATAATGTCTGCCTTGAGCCTGGCAGACAATAGTGAAGCAATATAGTGATAATGTCTGCCTTGAACCTGGCATATTATAATTAAGTAATATAGTGATAATGTCTGCCTTGAGCCTGGCAGATTATAGTTAAGTAATATAGTAATAATGTCTGCCTTGAGCCTGGCAGATTATAGTTAAGTAATATAGCGATAATGTCTGCCTTAAGCCTGGCAGATAATAGTGAAGGAATATAGGGATAATGTCTGCCTTGAGCCCGGCATATGATAGTTAAGTAATATAGTGATAATGTCTGCCTTGAGCCTGGCAGATAATAGTTAAGCAATATAGTGATAATGTCTGCATTGATCCTGGCAGATAATATTAAAGTAATATAGCAATAATGTCTGCCTTCAGCCTGGCAGATAATATTTAAGTAATATAGTGAGTATATCTGCATTGAACCTGGCAGATGACAGTAAAATAATAGAGTGACAATGTCTGCAATGAACATGTCAGATAAAAGTAAAGTAATAAAGTGATACAGTATGCCTTGAACCTGGCAGATCATAGTAAAGTAACAGAGTGTTAATGTTTGCCTTGAACCTGGCATATAATAGTCAAGTAATATTGTGATAATGTCTGCCTTGAGCCTCGCAGATTATAGAAAAGTAATATAGAGATTTAGAAAACTAATATTGTGAAAATATCTACAATAAGCATGGCAGGTAATAGTAAAGTAATATAGTGTAATATCTGCCTTGAGCCTGGAATAGAATAGTTAAGTAATACAGTGATAATGTCTGCCTTGAGCCTGGCAGATAATAGTTAAGTAATAGGGATAATGTCTGCCTTGAAACTGGCAGATAATAGTTAATTAATATAGGGATAATGTCTGCCTTGGGCCTGGCAGCTAATAGTGAAGTAATAAAGTGATAATGTCAGCCTTGAACCTGGCAGATTATTCTTAAGTAATATAGTTATAATGTCTACCTTTAACCTGGCAGATAACAGTAAATTAATATTGTGATAATGTCTGCTTTGAGCCTCGCAGATGATAGTAAAGTAATATAGAGATTTAGTAAAGTAATATATTGAAAATGTCTACCTTGAGCATGGCAGATAATAGTAAAGTAATATAGTGATAATGTCTGCCTTTAGCCAGGCTGATAATAGTTAAGCAATATAGTTATAATGTGTGCCTTGAGCCTGGCAGATAATAGTAAAGTAATAAAGTGATTATATCTGCCTTGAGCCTGGCAAATAACAGTTAAGTAATAAAGTGATAATGTCTGCCTTGATACTGTTAGAGAATAGTTAAGTAATATAGGGATAATGTCTACCTTGAGCCTGGCAGATAATAGTTAAGTAATAAAGTGATAATGTCTGCTTTGAACCTGACAGATTATTGTTAAGTAATAAAGTGATAATGTCTGCCTTGAACCTGGCAGATAATAGTTAATATAGTGATTTTATCTGCCTTGAACCTGGCAGATGACAGTAAAATAATAGGTTGATAATGTCTACATTGACCATGTCAGATAAAAGTAAAGTAATAAAGTAATAATGTCTGCCTTGAACATGGATGATCATAGTACAGTAACACAGTGTTAATGTCTGCCTTGAACCTGGCAGATAATAGTCAAGTAATATTGTGATAATGTCTGCATTGAGCATCGCAGATTATAGTAAAGTAATATAGAGATTTAGAAATGTAATATAGTGAAAATGTCTACCTTGAGTATGGCAGATAATAGTAAAGTAATATAGTGATAATGTCTCCCTTGAGCCTGGCATATAATAGCTAAGTAATATAGTGATAATGTCTGCCTTCAGCCTGGCAGATAATGGTAAAGTTATACAGAGATAAAGTCTGCCTTGAGCCTGGAAGATAATAGTTAAGAAATACAGGGATAATATCTGCCTTGAACCTGGCTGATAATAGTTTAGTAATATAGGGATAATGCCTGCCTTGAGCCTGGCAGCTAATAGGTAAGTAATGAAGTGAAAATGTCTGCCTTGAACCTGGCAGATTATTATGAAGTAACATAGTTATAATGTCTACCTTTAGCCTGGCAGATAACAGTTAATTAATAAAGTGATAAAATCTGCCTTTAGCTTGGCAGATAAAACTTAATTAATATAGTGATAATGTCTGCTTAGAACCTGTCAGATAATGATCAAGTAATTTAGTGATAATGTCTGCCTTGAACATGTCAGATGATAGTAAAGTAATAAAGAGATAATATCTGCCTTGAGCCTAGCAGATAATAGTTAAGTAATAAAGTGATAATATCTGCCTTCAGCTTGGCAGATAATAGTGAAGAAATATAGTTATAATATCTTCCTTGAGCCTGGCAGATAAAAGTAAAGTAATAAAGTGATAATATCTGCCTTGAGCCACGCAGATAACAGTTCAAATATAAATTAATCATGTCTGTCTTGATCTTGGCAGATAATAGTTTAGTAATATAGTGCTAATGTCTGCCTTTAGCCTGGCAGATAATAGTAAATTAATATAGTGATAATGTCTGCCTTGAGCCTGGCATATAATAATAAATTAATAAAGAGATAATGTCTGCCTTGAGCCTGGTAGATAAGAGTTAAGTAATATAGCGAAAATGTCTGCATTGAGCTTGGCAGATAATAGTTAATTAATAAATTGATAATGTCTGCCTTGAGCCTGGCAGATAATAGTGAAGCAATATAGTGATAATGTATGCCTTGAGCCTGGCAGAGTGAAGTAATATTTTGATAATTTCTGTCTTGAGCCTGGCAGATTATAGTTAAGTAATATAGCGATAATGTCTGCCTTGAGCTTGGCAGATTATCTGACCTGTTCAATGCAAACATTATCACTCTATTATTTTACTGTCATTTGCCAGGTTCAAGGCAGATATAATCACTATATAACTTAATTATTATCTGCCAGGCTAAAGGCAGACAGTATCACTATATTTCTTAATTATTATCTGCCAGGCTCAAGGCAGTAAAGTAATATAGTGATGTCTGCTTTGAACCTGGCAGATAATAGTAAAGTAATATAGTGATAGTATCTGCCTTGAACCTGGCAGATAATAGAAAAGTAATATAGTGATAATGTCTGCCTTGAACCTGGCAGATAATAGTAAAACAGTGATAATGTCTGTCTTGAACCTGGCAAATAATAGTAAAGTAGTATAGTGATAATGTCTGCCTTGAACCCTGCAGATAATGAGAAAGTAATAGAGTGATAATGTCTGTTTAGAACCAGGCAGATTATAGTGAAATAGTACAGTGATAATGTCTGCCTTGAACCTGGAAGATAATAGTAAAGTAATGTAGTGATAATGTCTGCCTTGAACCTGGCGGATTATAGTAAAGTAACAGTGATAATGTCTGCCTTGAACCTGGCAGATTATAGTAAAGTAACAGTGATAATGTCTGCCTTGAATCTGGCAAATAATAGTAAAGTAATATAGTGATATTGTCTGCTTTGAGCCTCGGAGATTATAGTAAAATAGTATAGTGATCTAATAAAGTAATAGAATGATAATGGCTGCCTTGAACCCTGCAGATAATAGGAAAGTAATAGAGTGATATTGTCTGCTTAGAACCTGGCAGACTATAGTAAAGTAACAGTATTAATGTCTGCCATGAACCTGGCAGATAATATTAAAGTAATATAGTGATAATGTCTGCTTTGAGCCTGGCAGATTATTGTAAAAGTGATACCAGTAAATAAATATAATGATATTTTCTGCCTACAGCCTGGCAGATAATAGTTAAGTTATATAGTGATAATGTCTCCCTTGAGCCTGGCAGATAATAGTTAAGTAATTAGTGATAATGTCTGCCTTGAACCTGGCAGAAAGGAGTAAAGTAATATAGTGATAATGTCTGCTTACAACCTGAAAGATTATAGTAAAAGTAACAGAGTGATAAGGTCTGCCTTGAACCTGGCAGATAACAGTAATGTAATATAGTGATGTCTGCCTTGAACCTGGCAGATAATAGTAAAGTAATATAGTGATAATATCTGCCTTGAGTCTGGCAGATAATAGTTAAGTATAATAGTTAAGTAGTATAGTGATAATGTCTGCCTTGAACCTGGCAGATAATAGTAAAGTAATGTAGTGATAATGTCTGCCTTGAACCTTGCAGATTATAGTAAAAGTAACAGTGATAATGTCTGCCTTGAACCTGGCATATAATAGTAAAGTAATGTAGTGATAATGTCTGCCTTGAACCTTGCAGATTATAGTAAAAGTAACAGTGATAATGTCTGCCTTGAACCTGGCAGATTATAGTAAAGTAGTATAGTGATAATGTCTGCCTTGAACCTGGCAGATAATAGTAAAGTAATATAGTGATAATGTCTGCCTTGAACCTGGCAGATTATAGTAAAGTAACAGTGGTAATGTCTGCCTTGAACCTGGCAGATTATAGTAAAGTAACAGTGATAGTGTTTGCCTATAACCTGGCAAATAATAGTAAAGTAATATAGTGATAATGTCTGCTTTGAGCCTCGGAGATTATAGTAAAATAGTATAGTGATCTAATAAAGTAATAGAATGATAATGGCTGCCTTGAACCCTGCAGATAATGGGAAAGCAATAGAGTGATAATGTCTGTTTAGAACCTGACAGATTATAGTAAAGTAGTATAGTCATAATGTCTGCCTTGAACCTGGCAGATAATAGTAAAGTAATGTAGTGATAATGTCTGCCTTGAACCTGGCGGATTATAGTAAAATAACAGTTATAATGTCTGTCTTGAACCTGGCAGATTATAGTAAAGTAACAGTGATAATGTCTGCCTTGTACCTGGCAAATAATAGTAAAGTAATATAGTGATAATGTCTGCCTTGAGCCTCGGAGATTATAGTAAAATAGTATAGTGATCTAATAAAATAATAGAATGATAATGGCTGCCTTGAACCCTGCAGATAATAGGAAAGTAATAGAGTGATAATGTCTGCTTAGAACCTGGAAGATTATAGTAAAATAACAGTGATAATGTCTGCCTTGAACCTGGCAGATATTATTAAAGTAATATAGTGATAATGTCTGCTTTGAGCCTTGCAGATTATAGTAAAATAGTAAAGTGATCTAATAAAGTAATAGAATGATAATGGCTGCCTTGAACCTTGCAGATAATAGTAAAGTAATAGAGTAATAATGTCTGCTTAGAACCTGGCAGATAATAGTAAAGTAATTGTGATAATATCTGCCTTGAGCCTTGCCGGTTATAGTTAAGTAATATAGTGAAAATGTCTACCTTTAGCCTGGCAGATAATAGTTAAGTATCATAGTGATAATATCCGCCTTGAACCTGGCAGATAAAAGTGAAGTTATATAGTGATAATGTCTGCCTTGAGCCTTGCAGACTATAGTAAATTAATAGAGTGATAATGTCTGCCTTGAACCCGGCAGATTATAGTAAAGATACAGAATGATAATGTCTGCGTTAAACCTGGCGGATAGTAGTAAAGTAGTGTAGTGATAATTTCTGCTTTGACCCTCGCAGATTAAAGCAATTTGTCTCGACCCATCAACCAAAGCATCCAGTTTGAAAGGTCTGTCACACGAGTTCTTCTCTGTAGTCCCTCGTGTCTGATCACGATCATTGGTTTGATTCTAAATACACCGTCATCAAAGATTGCGACCTGAAAAGTGTTATACAAATATCTTATAGTATTTTAAAGGAAGCCACTGTATCAGGATTGTTATACTTAACTTTAAAAAATCTGACCATACTCTACGTTTGATTAAAACCTACAGTAGTGAGCGATTAATCTACTCAAACGTAAAAGAATGTGTGCACATTTATATTTTTGATTTTCTGAAAATCTAATCGTGGAATACTGTCATGTGTGGTATCAATTCTTAGCTTATTTAATTTCTTTTCTAACCAATATGTTTGTTTTATTGTTTTGAATTTGGATAAAACGTACGACGCGTCTACGTGGATTAGAGGTCAAAATAAAAATTACACAAATAGCCAAAGGGATGTTTTCTTGCATAGATTCACCGTAATTTGTTGCACAATTATGTAAATATTGCATAAGTATATGTTATGACCGCCATTCTGTCTAATAACTTTAAAATTTGTCGCCGCATGGAATGCACGTAACTCTGTGTCTCTGCCAAGCATCATTAAGGCGTCAATACGCTGACGTTCTGATAAGCTTGACTTTTTCGCTGTTATAAATTTTCTGTTAGGGTTTTTTGCATATGACATATGTGCCCATTTATGTTTTTGCATATGCTACATAGGCGAAATATTTTTTGGCATATGCCATATCAGGTTATTGATTTTTTCCATATGCTATCCGAAAATGAAATTAAAATTCTAATACTTTTTTTTTGTTTTGATTTGATTTATTCTGATCTATTTTCAAACATTTTTAAGATCCTTACACGATTTTAGAATCAACATAATGAACTTTAATGCAGTTTAACCATTTCCCTACTCAAAATAAGAGATATACATACAATTAGAGACTCTCAATCTTTATTTTCTCCACATAGAAAAAAGGATTTTTTGCATATGCCATATGAGGTCATTTATATTTTGCATATGCCATACGGGTATCCCCCGTAATAATATACGTAATAACTAGCCATAGTTTTGCTGATTTTTCGTTGTGACCGATGTTCTTATGTTTCATATTTGACAACATTATACTTTGTAGAATTAAAATAATCAATAAATAAAAAGTGAACACTTTATTTTGGGTTTGAGTATAGTATTATTAATTGTACATGTTTAGTATCATAGTACAAACATATCCAAAATTTTAATCAGGACATAGCAATGTAGTATAAACTAAGAACGCAAATGGCAGCGGTGATATGTCAATATTGCAGCTGTCAGATAGTTTGAATTGACCGACTTCACAATCATGTTGACCATTGACATCCTATTTTCTCAAAAAGCTATGAAAGCTTTTAACCTTTGAGCGCCTATCTAAATAGCTGGTTTCGTGTACATGTGTATGTGATCTATTAATTCTTTAATGAGCAACTATAAAAAAATCATCAGCTATCGTATTCTCCATTAACGGAGAGAACGACTTCAGCAATTACCTATTTTCCTAGCTCCTTTCAGTGACTCAAGAAATTATTCTCCTATTTCACCATGCTCTACAGTGTTCCGTTGGGCCCAACGCGGCATTTTGTGTTTTAATAAAATCAAGTCGAAACAACTAAAACAACTAAACTACAATGATAAAAAGTCGAAACAATGAAACTACGATGGTGAAAAGTCGAAACTACGATAGTGACAGGTCGAAAAGTCGAAAACTACGTTGGTAGTTTCGTTGTTTCAACTTTTCACCATCGTTGTTCCGACTTTTCACCATCGTATATACGTCTCACATACCAATAAATTTTGCACTGTACTACATATAGAGACATTCACTTCTGGAACACTGAACACATTACTGATGGTTCTAAAAGTACTTTGTTTCCATAGATTGTCATCTGTTGTTCCACATAAAAAAGGGGGTTGACCAGGTTGCTTTTTCACAATATCCATGATTTGAGGACACCCCTTCATTTTCGACAATTCTGTTCAATTTTTGCAATGTATCACTACGCATCTTCAAACTGTTATATTTTCATCAAATAGCAACCAGTGTCAGCCAAACCTGGCACAACTCGTGACAATGTTCCATTCTTCTCATTTATAGAAAAAAACATGAGCATTTAAAGCATTTTCAAAAATACTATGCCAAACCAAATTACACAGTTCTAATTTCTCGGGCGTAATAATCTTGCTACCATCATGTAGGGGAGGTAATTCTTCAGTGAGACCTTGAAGAGCAGAACGGTCAGTCGTGAATCATTAAAATGTTTGTCACTAAAACTTGCACTATTTCCCTACATAACAAGAGGCGCGAGAGGGCCTGAGGACGCTCTACTGACTCATAGTGGCCATAGCACTTTTTGAAATTCTCCTATGCAATAGAAATATCGGGGCGGGGTCATTTTTAACCATACGGACACCATTTGAACAAATCTAACAAAACTATAGTTGGTCATCATTACTACATAAACATTTTGAAAATCTGTTGGGCCGTTCATGAGAAGATTTTTTTAAATTTTGGACTATTTTTAGTAACGGCGGTCATCTTGAATTTCAGATAGAAAAAGAAATCTTCTGTATAGTCCCCTATGCAATAGAAACATCCATGTGAAGTCTCAGTTTAATTGGCCCAATGGTTTCAGATTAGATTAAAGAAAAAGATATTTTTTCCCATATTATCCTATGTAAAGTTCTAAGTCCCCTGTGAAGTCTCAGTTTAATTGGCCCAGTGGTTTCAGATTAGATTAAAGAAAAAGAGAAGTTTTCCCATATTATCCTATGTAAAGTTCTAAGTCCCCTTACAGAGCCCCTATAAATTTTAGCCCCTTAATTCTTATCTGCAATTAAACCCCTACACATAGGGATAATTTATACCAAATATGAACAAATCTGACATGCCGGTTTTTAAGAAAACAATTTTAGTAATTCCCAATTTTTACCCTTTTGGGGCCCCTCCTGGCCCCTTAAGACATAGGAACCCATTTATTTTTACAAATCTGAACCTCCTTCACCTATTAATGCTTTTGTGAAGATATATGCAAAATAATTTCCGTTTAAAAAAATATATATATATATAATTGGCATGTGTCCCAAAATTGAACCCTAGGGGCGGGGTCATTTTTAACCCTAAAAAACACCATTTGAACAAATCTAACAAAACTATAGTTGGTCATTATTACTACATAAACATTTTGAAAATCTTTTGGGCTGTTCATGAGAAGAAGATTTTTTAAGTTTTTGACTATTTTAGTCACGGCGGCCATCTTGAATTTCAGATAGAAAAAAAAATCTTCTGTATAGTCTCCTATGCAACTGAAACATCCATGTGAAGTTTCAGTTTAATTGGCCTAGTGGTTTCAGAGAAAGTGCTGCTAACAGACGACAGACGAGATGACAGACAACAGACGACAGACAACGCGCCTTTGGCCAGTAGAGCTAAAAAGACAATACTTGGCTTTTTCTGATCGCAATTTTTAAAATTAGGGTTAGATTTAGGAAGGGTATCTCATGCAACTTATGGTGGTTTCTGCAAGCATGAAAACTAAAAAAACTGCACCAACATAGTATCACTAGATCATGAATATTTTTTTATGCAGTTAATGCTTTGAAAGTGCTAATATGCCTTCTAAAATGATTATTCTATGATTTACTTCAATAAGTTTCATTTCATATGTAATATTATGTAATGTTGATGTTCAAATATATGCCCATATATGGAATTACATTGTTTTTTTTTAATAAATCTTCTATTATTTTAACAAAACCTTGTCTTAGACTTTTTATTTCTGCTTCCAAATGAACTTCATTGTCTGTAGATATATGTACCTGGCTGACTAATCTGTTTATAATCTGTATGTACATACACTGCAGCTTCCTAGGTGACACTGTCCAAATCTCAAAGTACTGTACAATAAGTTACTGCCTTTTCCTGTATGGGGATAAGTAGAACAGTTAAACTTTAATCAATTGTCAAAAGTTTGTGAAAGAGCTAGGAAGTAATATATTTTGTGGTGAATGAAAATCAGAATATCAGGAAATATGTGAAATACACGATATCGTTCAAAAATACTCAATAAAGGGCGTAAGAGTTCACAATTCCAAAAAAGGATTTGATCCAAGAAGATTACTAACTTGCACAGAAAGATGGTCTGGTATTGATTCCAGAAATCAACCAACATTGAAAAGAATGACAAAAGATGCTTATGAAAGTGTTGTCATACAAGACAAAAAATCACACATTTTACTGTGTGGAGCAGTTGACAGGAAAGTACCAGCCGCAAAGATTTTAAGGCCAGGCAAACCATCTGTCAGTGCTATAGAAGATGCACTAAAACCATGTAGTAAAGATGAAAGTGAAAAAAGGGAACTGTGTACCTACCGTATTTTCCATTTGGGAAAGACTATGGATATGTTTTTCGAGAACTATGCAGGACACAGATTCTGGGATGACACCTGCAAAGGAAAATTGTAGTTTGACATGGAATTTGACAAGCAGATGGCAGTTGGATGGCGCGAGAAACTAAAATGGGCTAAATGTTGTTTTACGAGCAAAACATATAACTTATACAGAGAAATTAAGACCGATCGACGTGGACCGAATCCAGCTGATAACAACCTGTCAGTAGCAGCGGGACTGCTAGTCACTAAAATTGGTCCAAACGACTTGCAATATCTGTTGGTTTGTTTGAAAATACTGCCTCCATCTTACAAATCCATGCAAACTCATTGCAATTTTGCAGCAGATAAAGTGACAAGAGGTTGCAGAAGCTAGTTTTCACTAAGCCAGGTGCCAAGTCATCGAAAACAATGAAGCCTGTGGATTTGGCAGGGACTGTTCTATTATAGCTTGGGTGGATTCCCAGTATAACAACAGTCTGAGACAAACAGGGGAGACAACTCCAATGCAGCCAGCAACTCAAGTCAGTACAACAATCATTGAGTTGCAAACAAAACATAAGAAGGTGATTGCAATGAATGTTGGAAGCAAACTTTGTTCTCATAGAGATACAAGGTGGGAGGGTACAATAAAAATCTGAAGGATAACCAGTCAATAGGTAGAGTGCATTACTTATATTTCTTTTCAATTATCATTTCTAAGTTGTAAGCTTATAATATTCTTCTTAAAAAGAGAAAAATAATAAATGAAAAACAAATAACGAAAAACCAAGAAAATATATATATATATATATTTCAAACTGTATAACAACATAAATGTATGTAATCATGAAATATCTATACTTCACTAAATGCTTGTCTCTGGCCAACACACCGACTTAATTTGAATAGCATGTTAACACAAGCCAAAGAAATTTCATTTTACAAGATCAAATGAAACATTAACATATCTTTTTTCAGTTGACGACGCAGAGAGGCGAAACTAGCTATGGACGCAATTTTAAACAGTGATTTGCCAGTAACAATAAACAATATGGTTACCGATGGGGACAGCAACACTTTCAAGGGAGCAAATGAAGCACAAATGGCCATGTGTGGGAAGCCGATGCAAAGAATGGCAGACATTGTTCTCCTAACAAAAACAATGAGAAACAAGATAACTCGAACAGTATTTTCTCCCGAAATGTTTCCCGCTCACACAAAATGAGATTGCACCTAGATATACAAAGAAGGTTTGCGAAAGACGTCTGTCACAGAGTTCAATGTGAATTCGAAAATTTGCAATAGAAATTTGGTAACACTAATTTGTCTCTACTGCAGAAAAAGTGTGAGAATGTGAAAACAGCCATTATAGAATGTTATACTGGTAAATGTAAGGAAATATGTCCCAAATTTTCAACGTGTTGTGGTGGCAAGCCACCAGTCTGCATGTAGAAAAAAACAGTTTATGCCAAAATGCAAGCCTCTCATAATTCAGGGTGAGAATAAAATAAAATTTCTTCAATGTTTTGCCGTGCGCCTGGAAAAGACGCCATCATTAAGATGCAAAAAGCTTGAGGCATTACATCGCGGAATAAATTCCTCAAATCTGTGAGCCAATATGTTCTTTTGTCTGGTAGATCATGCCAACAAAACTTACTGTCGCCCATAATCGATGACTTTACACCACACACGTCTGTTCAGTCCCAAATCTCTATTATAAAGGATACATTCTGTATACTTTGTCCTGCTGTAGTCAATTTTACACTGTAAGAACTACGAACCACAACATTTGCGCAAATAACAAAAGTTGTGGTTTATTAATAACAATAGTTATGGAACTATTCAAATTATCTTTCGACATGCATGTACATGGAAGCTTATCAAGATTATTCGCGGTGTTTCTATTGGATATTTTGACATCTGGCGTATTTCATCAAAAATCTGTACAATTGATCTACAAAGTCTCAGTTTTTGGTTAAGCTTTGTTTTGTTTTTTATTTTTGTTGTTTTTTTCGTGTACATGTAGTTATTTCTTTATATATACATAATATTATATAAGTATATGTAAATAAAAAAGGTGAAATATATATTGCATCTCTCTTATACAATATATTTCGACATGTTCGCCTATGTTTAAATTCAATATGTACTTATAGCATATTCATATTCGTATACAAACAAACATGAAACTAAAATGGTCATTCCAATGCTTGAACATTGCGCACAATCAATGAACGTTAATTCTTGTTAACAGTTAGAATTAAATAATAAGTCCATTTATCTTAGCATAAATAATAAACAAGAGCTGTCGGAAGGACACCGGGCTCGACAATTTCAATGCTGATCTAAAACAACAGCTTTTTGAGGAAACGAGTACCAAATGAAAGACAGTTGATTTAAAAACTCAGAGGTGGTGAAATTAAGCTATAAATATCATATAATGTTTGTCTGTTAAAATTAAATTCACAAAATGATTCAACAACAATATTTATTTTCATTATCAACAGTTTATTTGAAAACAACAAAGTGAACGGATAGCTCATATTGCCTTAATAGTGTTTAATAAAGCATTTGGTTATATTTGTCTTTCAAACTTTAAAAATTGATTTATAAATTCATAAACTATTGCTGAAAAAAAAGAATAGGTATGCCAATACCTTACTTAAGGCACATCATGTACATACAATTACCCTAAATACTACAATTGCATGACAATAATAATATAAGTTGGTCAATCATATCAAGAAATACTAATTAAACATTTTCTGAAATAATTCCAGAAAGAATATAAAATACAGCGTAAGTCATAGTTGCGATGATCGTCTGTTTCAAGAGTAGTTTATCTGCGATATATGCACTACCTTCAAAATTGTATTAATCATATACAATTCTTCTAAGTTCTAAGTTGTTTTACACATAAAATGTATACGGTATAAACTTACCATACCATTCACGACACAGTCGAGACTATTCCATTTACTTCCGTTTATATAAACTTAATATAAACAATAGAAATAACACAGATCCTCCACCGTTCTATACATAATTTTTCACTCACTTTAGCTAACTGGTATTTCCACTTTATATGCATTATAGTCAAAGGCTTAATAAGCAAAAATACAATTTACAGCTGTTGAAAAAAACAAGTGTAACCAGCCACTCTGAATGCAAGGATTTAAAACATAAAAAAAGATTACTTACCCCATTTGCTTGGATAAATTATCAGCAATTAGATTATTCTTTACAGCAATTATCCTGCCGGCAATATACATGTGCATGCTGAACACCTCTAACCATAATCACCCGTCAGCTCCGAATGATCAAATTTCTTGGCAGAGGACAAAGCACGCTTTAAACGAGCGAATACACTGTGGATTTTTAAAGCTGTACAATCATTACAAAATATAGGATAATTCATGTGTAAAATACGCAGTAAATATAGCAAGTTTAAAACAAGAGCACTCATACTTTAAAATTATTCCCGCCCAATGAAATAAATTGACACGAGAAAATTGAAATGTCACAATAATCTGTTTGTTATTATTTTTGTATTGCCATAGTACATGTATAGTATGAATATCGGTCGTTACGGTTTATAGCCACAACGAAAAATTAATCAAACTATGGCTAATTATTACGTAATAGTCCGAATTGCGATTTTGCAGGATTTCCTCGTGGAACATGTATACATAAGTACAAGTGGCCAAACATTGTTTTCTCTACATTCTTTCACACATGTGTAGTGCGAATATCACTGTAGATTTTGAAAATTTATAACAGCGTATTGACGCCTTAATGATGCTGGGCAGAGGTGACTCAGTCGCTGCAGTTTCACTGGCACATACTTGCCATAGAAACACTATAACCAAGTTACGTGGTAGGGTTATACCAGATATTAATGCAACATTTACATTATTTCGCAACAAATTACAGCGAATCTACGCAAGAAAACACCTCTTTGGCTATTTGTGTATTTTTAACCCCCCCCCCCCCCCCCCCCCGCCAAAAAAAAAATAGTTATCGCGCAGCGTCCGTCCATCCTTCCGTCCGGTATTTCGTGTCCGGTCTGTAACTTTGCCATGCATTAATGAATTTTATAAATACTTGCTACAAATGATCAACATAACACGACGACGTGTAAGACTCACACCCGTACCTCAAAGGTCAAGGTCACACTTTGAGTTTGTTTGACGACACTTTGAGTCTGTGTGAGATTTCGTGTCCGACCTGTACCTTTGCCATGCATTAATGGATTTTATAAATACTTGCTATTTAAACAATAGGTGTTTGGTGTTTGGTGTTTAGCGTCGCTTTCAACAATTTTTCAGACATATCGCAACGGTGTCTACTTGAGGCAGTATTCTAAGCGCTTTCACACTGAAGTATCATGCCTCAGACACATGGTATGATACCCTACCCAGTCACATTATACTGACACCGGGCCGACCAGATCTAGAACTCGCCTCTAAATGCCGAGCGTCAAGCGAGGAAGCTTCTAGTACCATTTTTAAATTCTTTTGTATGACCCGACCGGGGATTGAACCCACGACCTTCCGCATGCAAGGCGGACGCTCTAATTTAAACAATAAAAACACAAGTACATGTTATGAATTAGATTTAACATTTACTGTAGAAGAAATTATTAGATCGATTAACTTGTTATGTACAAATAACTCAAAATAACAAAATGTACGTATAGTTTAAACAAGGACTTGTATAGAAGGATAGGAAACTTGCACCTCCTGCCTAAATGTTGATAAAACAGCTCACAAAGGATACATTATATTTCAAATTAATCATTCATAATTCACAGGCATAAAATAAGTTGTATGTAATCTTAAATGTTAAAACATGTTTCGATCACGTCAAAAAAATATTGAATTAAAAAATTTCTCAAAATTTGTCGTTATTTTAGTTGCAGAATACAATTTTTTTATCGAAAGTACTTAAACAATTTTAAAAACAAATTTCTGGGAATGGTATTGTTTTGTTGAGAATTTTATTGTGCAATGTAAGAATTTCTATTTGTGCTCCTGAGATGAATGGAAGTTAAGATAATTGAAAACGAGACATTGTGAGATTTCGTGTGAGTACGCAAGCGTTCACAAAATTTCAAGAACGTTCATTTAATTATAGAACAGAACAGAACATTTTCTTTATTGAGGAAAACAGATTACAGAATATATACATGTACATATGCAATAACAAGTGTACAAATAACAGTTTATAAGAATGACATTGGTGTTAACAATGTCGTCATTATTTACTGTTGGAGGAGAGTGTGGCTGTGTCATATATATATATATATATGTATGTATATGGAGATAATTATTTGTGAATAACCAAGACATAAATGTACAGATCAGACTACGGCGAGTGCGCCTAGCTACAATGCAAACCATAGTCACAATATCAAGGCCTCTGCCAAACCAATAAATTTGGTTTCGACCATGATTTATATACATGCACATCTTGACTGGGCGGACAAATTTACATACATGAACTGATAACGTTATATGAGTAGGATCCAGTTAAGGATTCATGACTGATCACATGCTATATAAATGACATATTTATAAACCCGTTGGATCATATAGATACACTGAATTAATATATTTTTAATTTCATAAAGGGAGATAATTCAATTCACACAACAACGGAATTTACGATTTTTGGGACCTTTTCAGATGCACAACGGAACTTGATCCTACTCATAAAATTATACGCTGATGACTGTTAGACAGCAAACAAACACGGCTCAATGATAGTTCGGCCAAACGGTTAATCTAATTCGCCTGTCTAATGAATCTTTTATTTTAATGTTTGCTTGTTATCAGAAGCTTTAACGTCGGTAAAATTTCCTTCCAAAAGCAAAGTAGCAGCGATGTTTTTGTAGCTATCTTCAAAAGAAACAACACTTCTGGAAGAGGAAAACCAATGTGCTCACGTTTGCGTTCGATTTGGAAGAGGTTTATATAACGTCCTGTGTCATTCTTAATCTGTTTATAAATTACATGTCTTGCATATCACATTCAAATAATTCAGCATAATGTCTAATGTCGGCGATTCAATGCGTTGCCTTGAGATGTTACTTGTGTGTCATATTCGCCAAGCCGCTGACACGAAAACTTATATGTCGAGTTTTCGTGTTTTTCCATGCCAACACGACATTGTATTAGTCGAGTTTTTGTTATTTATCCTGTTTTCGGGGTTTCGCGTCGGTGAAGCTAAGACACGACAACATGACAGCACATGATGACAACACGATAAATTCATATCCGCCAACCACACAGCACTTGATGACAACACGATATATGCATATCCGCCAACATTACAGCACATGGTGCCAACACGATAAATGCATACCCGCCAACATGGTTGCGAGAATGACTGACTAGAGAAGTTCAAACACCAAAACGTGTGACTCTTCGAGCGACCCTGAATTTAAGAAAGAGTTATTGATAATAGTTTGGTTGCCGTCAGAGACTCATTCTCCGCTTTTCAGACTTGGTACACTTTGAAAAGTGCGATTATCGTATTTGTTTTCCTGACTTAGAAATGGTGAAAAGTAAAGGTGATCACAGCGCGCACCAGCTATACTGATCACAACGCGCAACTGCAGTACTGATCACAACGCGCACCTGCTGTAATGATCACAACGCACACCTGTTGTACTGATCACAACGCGCACCTGATGTACTGATAACAACGCGCACCTGCTGTACTGTTCACAACGCGCACCTGTTGTCCTGATTCAGCGAACTTTTTTTTTATTTGAATTGGATGCATAAAGTCACGAATGGAACAGTCCTGGCGTGAAAACCTATGGGATACATCTGGGTTTTTGTAATTATCATTTGACAATAGGTTACACAAACAGTCAATCTGTTTAGTTTTATATGCATATCACGTTTTCTTTATTCGATTTGGGGGTATCAAATTATCACAAATTTATGCAAATTCCAATGTCCGTCATAACAACTAGTGATTTAATCTATATTATATTTTTATAACATGCATATATATGTCTCAGCTACAATGCCATTTAACCACCGAATAGTCTTTTAAGAAATAAATATAGTCAATTGAGTTGATTGTGAAAGTGATCATTGTTAGCATGAACAGGATAAACAATATTAACAAAGTATTAAGTTCCTCAAACATTGAGAGCAGATGTTCTTAATTTAAATCCTTTTCGACAGTAAAATGCTAGTTTTATTTAACAATGGTTTCTAAATTGTATTCAGAAGATTGATCAATTTAAAAACACTTACTTTATTAAAATAATATTTTCAATATACGTTTTCCTTAGATCTGTATAGAAAGGACATACCACAATGAACTGATATTCATCCTCTATATCGTCTAATGTACATAACGAGTATTTCCTATGATTTCTTTCAATATTCATATGTCAACCCGTTTCAATAAACAGTTTATGAGATGACAGTCTTATTTTTGCAATAATATTTCTATATTTGATGTTATCTAACAAAGTTAGATAATAAGACCTTTCAAACGTTACCTTTATTTTGCTATATAAATACAATGAAGAACATAATGCCATACTTGCACACCATTGTGTAATATATATGTCTCTCAGACGGTTTGTTAAAACTGGTATAAAACTATTAATATTAACTGATTCTGGATATAACCAAATCTCGTGAAAATCAGCGTTTTGTATAATATCACGTGCCTTAGACGACCAATTAATGATACGACTGTCATTATCAATTTCTCTAGTTGTATACAATAGAATTTATAATACAATTCTTTTTTTTTTTTTATAAAGCTTTAACCAATACTTAACTATTCTTACATATATTGTTATATATAAAGGGAATCTACCAAGTTCAGAGTATATTGATAAAGTGTTTGTTGATATTTTCACATTCACTAACCATTTACAAAACAAATTATGAACAGTTTCCAAATTTTCTGCTTTAATATGGCCCAACACTTCACAGCTATAGTTTAAAACAGACAAAACATATGAATCAAACAGGTTAAACATGATATCTACGGGAACTTTCTTATTCCTAGTTATACTAAACAAAGAGTTCATTTTTCGTAGGGCTTTTCCTTTAAGAGTATTGTTAGCTGACACGAATCAAGTGATTTAAATTGAGTATCCCAATTATACATACTCTTTAATGTCCACTGAATTATTTCATAGCAACGACATTAAAACAAAAATTTGTGCGAAAAAATAACCTATTAAATAATGTTTTGGATTACAAAACAAATGTACTTGAATTTGAAATTATTGAAGGTTCTTTAGTTAAAATATGAAATTAAAATAAATATATACTTGAGAAAATAAATAAAATACATAAATAAAACAAACACTTTTAACTACACATAACTTATAATATCACCATGTGTTTATAAACATTTCGGGGTTGACCAATATTTGCATATAGTCGGCTGATATAGGACATACATGCTGTATTTAATTGGGTACAATAATACGCTATATTGGGTACAATAGTACTCTATTTTGAGCACACAGTAAATAGAATTACATTTTATCTAATTTTCAAATCAAAATGGAAGCAAGTTGAATTTATTTTTTATATATATCTAAATATCATCGTAAAGAGAATTTTATTTGCAATAAACTAATACATTGTAAAAAATCACAACACAGGTTTGTAAGACCTTAAAAGATGCCGAAAACGTGTTTTGAGTAATTTTTATATAATATATAATGGGCATATATGATGCTATAAAATTAAAAAAAGAAGCAAGAAGACGTAAACTTATTTTATTTTTCATTTGATCAAAATATAGGTTATATTTTTAACTTAATGACTAGACGTTGTAATTGGTTGATAATTTAATAATGAAACAGTTATAACGATAGGATTAAATTTCTCCTGTATGTTTCTATGTAAAGTAAATATTAAGTCAGGTAAGTAATAAAAAACGCCGATATCAAGGGGGATAACTTATAACTGATAAGCCAGTGAAATGTCTGAAATAGTACCATATGGTAGAAGAAGGCCTAATATGCTACCCTGTGGAGCTCTACATGTTACAGATTCTCTGAAAATACATTGTTAACACTAAATATTTGTCTTCTTGCTGTTAAATAAGACATGAACCAATCAGTATATTTAATGCCCATTAACTTTAGTTTATCACATCGAATAAAATAGCTGAATTCGCACAAATATTCCACAAAAATCACCGATTGTGCATAAACATTTCAGAATGACTGTTTGAATATTGGCCATCACATAAAAAGACATACTGTTTTTATTTTTAGCTCTACTGCCAAAAGTCCAGCAGGGCTTAAGTCGTGGTAAATTTCGGTCCTCCGTCCATCAACATTTTTCTTGTAGACGCGATAGCACCCCATTTTTCAAAGACTCTTAACCGAACTTGAACACCAATTATATAACCACAATATCTTGGACGAATTCCTAAACCGGCGTGATTCGAACATAAATGCCTTTGCCACATAAGCACATTCTAAACAAAACATTTTTCTGTGAAAGTTCAAGCCATTGATTCTACATGTAACATTGTATGGGGTCCCTAAAAGGGTCGTTGAAGTTGGGTCCCTGGGGTTAAATTTGAGGCCGCCACCGTGTATCACTGTTTTACATAGAGATTTATAGGGAAAATGTTAAAATGTTCGTGTAGATGAGATAGTATCCCCATTTGTCATTGAATCTTAACCAAACTTGAAAAGCACTGAGTTATATAACCGTAACTTGAGATCTCGGACGAGTTTTTGAACTAGCGTGATTTCTTCTTAGACTGGCAGTTTGTTTCCAGTAGAGCGATTCAGACTCTCTTTAGCCTCTTATCTTCCAGGTTACATGTGCTGCTTTGGCATTGATTTTTCCAGTCCGTGACAAAGTGTATTCTTTGTCGTTTTTCTTTTTAGTCGTTCTTCACGCCATTTTACCGGCATTCGCGACTATCGCAAATGCAGAAACAAGGAACCAAGGAACTATACTATTGAAAGGCTAAGCTTAACTTATCAAAAATGTAAAAGCACCTGTTTTAATATTCTGGTGTTGTTTTGCCAAAGTTGAACGAGAATCTTCATAAACAAAGACCAAACCTTCGAATAAAGAACGTGGTCCTTTGGCATGGCAATGCCCCTGCTCATATTGCCCCCAAAACAATAAATCTATTTCGAACGTACAGCTGGAAAACTCTCCATCATCCTTCCTACAGCCCTGACCTAGCTCCTATGATTAATAAATTTGTTTCCAGAACTAAAGAAAATGTTTGCTGGAAACAAATACCCCACAAAATGGCGTTGATAAGTGCCGTTAATCAATACCTTCGTCATACGTGTGTAGGCCTAGATCTTGGTTTACTGACGGAATCAGGAAGCAATCACGCTGTTGGGGAATATTTATTCTTAAGAAGGAGAATACTTCGAGAAGGAGTGATTTAAAAAAAAGATTTCCTCGAAACAAAATGACGGGGTCTGTGCACTTATATAGTGATCACCCATTACGTATATGTGTCCTCCTTTTATTTAAATAATAAAAAGAAAAAGAATGGTATTTAATTTAATTAAAAAAGTCTTAATTGAGTTTCATCTTACGAGGTCAATGTTTGCCATATGTATATTCAGTCCAAGGTACCAAGCTCGTCAGTCCGAAAATCTGTTATGTCCAAAGCATATAACTCTAAGGCGTAAAGTATGTATGGGGTACACGAGTTGTCTTTTTAAAAATTATAATATTACAGAAGGTTACACGTGTACTTCTTTACTGCCAGTGTTATACATGTACTTCTTTGCTGCCAGTGTTATACATGAACTTCTTTACTGCCAGTGTTATACGTGTAATCCTTTACTATCAGTGTTAAACGTGTAACCGTTTACTGCCAGTGTTATCCGTGTAATCCTTTACTGCCAGTGTTATACGTGTACTTCTTTACTGCCAGTGTTTTACATGTACTTCTTTACTGCAAGTGATTTCCGTGTACTCCTTTATTGCCAGTGTTATACGTGTAATCCTTTATTACAAGTGTTATTCGTGTAACTGTTTACTGCCAGTGTTATCCGTGTACTCCTTTACTGCCAGTGTTATACGTGTACTTCTTTACTGCCAGTGTTATATGTGTAATCCTTTACTGCCAGTGTCATATGTGTTACTGTTTACTGCCAGTGTTATCCGTGTACTTCTTTTCTGCCAGTGTTATACGTGTAATCCTTTACTACCTGTGTTATACGTGTAACCGTTTACTGCCGGTATTATCCGTGTACTCCTTTACTGCCAATGATGTACGTGTAATCCTTGAGGGAGTGTATAACATGGTCTATAAATAGAATCAATAATTGCAAATGACAAAAAATTTGTAACACAATGCAGCCGTGGAGCGCGTGGTCTTGTGGTAGGACAACGAAGCTATGATCGGAGGGTCGTGGGTTTAATTGCCCCCCACGGCTATGTGTGGTGTCTTTGAGCAAGACACTTTTCCACATATGCTTTGTACTGGTTCTACCTAGGAAGACTTCGATCGTTATTTGTCAAAGTTGTAAGAACTTGTTTCACAATCGAAGTAAAATAAATAAGTTTAAACCATAGCCGTTTAAAATCTAACTGAAATAGGAATATTGACTCTGGGGTCAAGTCAATATCACATCTCACTTTAGCATTAGGGAGTACGGGGTCTTTAATTAATCATTATCAGTTAATTACAGTTATTTATTAATACTATTACCTGACGATGTGGTTGATTGGTGTCAAAGTAATAATGTATATGGACATGCGTCTATTTATTTTTAAACACAAGTCAAGCACTATAGTCTGTGTAACAGACATGCCCAAAATCCCTATATTCAAGTTGGTTTAACCAATTAAAAATCATTTAGGAAACATTGGAGGGAAAGTACATAGGAATTGATATTAAGAATGTTACATACTCACTTTAATTGATGGAAAATCAGCAATTAAGGCTATCTTTAATATTCATACTGGGAAGTTACATTTATACTGTTATCGATAAAAAGAAAACAGTTAATAATCTACACTGTTGAATACGTGTATTCAGCTTGAACAAATGTTGATGTGATTAAAAATTACAAAAGGTGTCTTTTTCAACATAATACCTCGAATCATAACTTGGGTACAACGGTGATTAAAACGGACAAGATCCATGTTGGACATGGCCAATTTCCCCATCGAAGTAAATTTTTTGTGTGTTGAAGGTAGCCAGAAAAGAGACAGATTAATGTAATAATGAATCGTATTCATATTATTAAAATAAAGAAAGTTATGGATAGCTGAGGGTAAACCACGTGGTAGAAATTTCAAAACCTACTCAAATTACAAAATGTTGAAACGAAAATTCATCAATATACAAAAGAAAGCCATATAAAGCATAGAAAATAAATTCTATAATGAACTAAACGCAGCAGCAGACTGTGATAACAAATTGTTTTGGAGTCTTGTAAAGAAGAGAAAAAATAAAAGATCTCCAACTTGCTCACAAATAGAAACGGACATAGGTATAGTACGAGACCCTCACGGGATATGCGACTGCTTTTCTGATTTTTATCAAAATATATACTCACCTCTAGAATCAGATAATTTTGATGAGGAATTTAAAGAAGATATAGAAAACAAAATTGCTAAAATAACGCAGGACAATGTAGCATATAATGACAATCCTATATTAGAAGCAGATATAACAGGCGAGCATATACAAAAAGTAGTATCAAGTTTAAAAAATAGAAAGGCTGCTTCTTTTGATAACATATTTAATGAGCATTTGAAACTTGATGGACAATCTCTATTCAAAGCTTTAGCGACACTTTTTTAATCGAATCATTGTTGAAGAAAAATTTCCAAAAAACAGTAAAAAGGGTGTAATAATCCTAATATTCAAAAATAACGAAAAGAGTAGATCCGATACAAAAAACTACAGACCAATAACGCTCCTACCTGTTATATATAAGCTGTTTGAAAAGATTATACATACGAAGTTAGTTAGCTAGATAACAAATAAAAATATCTCATTTCCAAATGTACAACAAAATGCTTATCAAAAATATCGCGGGTCAGTTACAGCCTCATTAAAGGAATCTATACACTACAATATAGAATTAGGGAGCAAAGTATATGTATGCCTGTTAGACACAAAACAAGCCTTTGACACACTGTGGTTACCTGGAATATTTTATAAATTGCATAAATTTGGAATACAGGGAAAGATATGGAGGCTAATTGTAAATGCTCACAGTAACATGAACAGTTGTATCTACATAAATGGCATAAAGTCGGATTGGTTCATGATAAAACAAGGGGTCCGCCAAGGAGGAACGCTCTCAACTTTTATCTACAATCTCTTTATAGATGGCCTCTTAAATGAGTTAGAAAGCAGCAATTTGGGAATGTGCATTTTAAGTAATAAAACTGGTAAATGCACTCTTGCAGACGATCTTACACTCTCCTGCATATCTCTTCTTAATTTGCAGCAGATGTTAGACATTGTGTATATTTACTCTTCTCGATGGAGATACATAATTAACCCCATTAAAAGCAACATCGTAGTCTTTTGGTGACAGATCGCGTGCCAAACAGTACCCTGAAGTCCACCTGGGACAGGAACATGGTAATGTTGTTACTAATGTAAAACATGTTGGTATACACTTAAATGACAAGCTAAACCAGAACGACATGATTGATAATGCAATGATTAAAGCCACATCGTCGTTTTACTCTATAATGCCTATCGGTCTTAACGTAAACGATGCTAATCCAGTAGTATCAGCATCACTCATTCATAAGATATGTATCCCAACTCTATTTTACGGTTCAGAACTTTGGTCCAACCTATCTGTCAAAAACATTGAACAACTAGAAATATGTTTTCGATTTTGTTCCAAGGTCATTCAAGGTTTTGAGAAACGAACTAGAACATTGATGTGTCTGAGTATGCTGGGTTGGTATTCTATACTATCAGAGATTGATAAAAGAAAATTAGGATTTCTTCAAAAACTATGTACCTTACCACACGATATACTATCAAAACACATCTTAAACAGCCGTCTGTCAATGTTTGTTACTAGATCTAATAATAAACAAAGAGGTTTTATACCTGATATTCTAAAGCTTCTCAATAAGTATAACCTGACAAATTTCATAATTAATTATATTGAAACTGGTATATTTCCAAATAAAACATGCTGGAAAAGAACGGTAAAAAATGCTATCCAGTTGTATGAAAATAAACAATGGTATGGACGAATGGGCGCTGAAGGTGTATTTGAACGGTTCATGGCATTACAAACTGTTATCGAACCAGCTATTGTATGGACGTGTGCCTCGAACAGGAACTCCTTGAAAAATTCGGCTATTGTAAGCAAAAATATGGACAGATACTCAGCCGAAAATCGCGCGTGTGTGCCATTTTTGTGAACATATTTACCACGACGCAAACATACATATAATAACGACGTGCCCATTGACGCAATTGATCCGTCAGGACTTCATAAATTATGTGTTTTTAAGTTACGGAAACAGAATTGGTCACAAATTACTAAATATTGACAAAGAAAATATGATGAGATGCTTGCTGGGGCAGGCATCAAAGGACTTCGATAATGCTGCTGTGCATGAAAGGTTTTGCCTGGACACATTTCAATATATTGCAAAATGTATGCTTTGGATTGAAATAATTATTTGATTACTATATACATTCATCTGATGCCAGTGCATGTTGTCATGACATGTCATTGTATGCGAATGTTTACTGTCTTCTGAATTTTTGTTTTCATATATGTGTATGTGTGTGTGTGTGTCTGTCAGTGTGTGTGTGTCTATGTCTGCGTGTGTGTCTCTGTGCATGCGTGTGCAGGTGGGTATGGCCACTGGCAAGCGAGCGAACGTGCAATTATTCATTATTGCCTACTATAATTTGCTAATGTTCTTGTATTTTTGTTTTCATATTTGTTGTTTGTCACCTTATACATATGTTTGCATTGTGTTCATGTACCATAAAATCTCTGTAACCGGAGGAATTAAAGATAATAAATAAATAAATAAATAAATAAATAAATAAAAGGTCGTACAACAGTTTTTTTCTCAGATGCAGTTCTTGCATACATATCTGCCACATCTGTAATCGAATACCTCGTACATTACCTCGTAATGTCTTGTTAAACAAAATTACTTCTCTGTATTCTGAACTATATTTCTAAATTGAACATTATCTTTATATAAACGTTCGTACAGCTATATATAAACGGTCGTACAGCTATATATAAACGGTCGTACAGCTATATATAAACGGTCGTACAGTTATATATGAACGGTCGTACATCTATAACCGATTTTTACAAAAGCTTTATGAACATACACATGCTTTGTAAGTCAACAAAAACGACAACAATATTCCACCGTCTCCACGCGGTTATATCCGCTCACTCAAAAGCAATACGCATAGGTCGTTAAGAGGGGAAGAATTTTGGCGAAAATTAATTCAGGTGATTCAACTATAGTGTTTTCTTCAAGACCACTTGTCTTTCAATAAATGCTTGAAAATCATTTGTGTCAAGCATTGCACTGAAATTAATATGTTTAAAATGTTTATTTCACGCCAGATAAACATTTTTATATTTCATTTTTAACACTGTACGTAGATCTGCAAATACAATAATTAACTTTTACTTTATATTATATCATATTATATTAACTTTACTGACGCAACTTGGAATAGAAAGATTATGTTGTGAAGTTTTCATCTGGTTTGGTGCAGGCTCTAATCTGAATTTCACATAAGTTTAACTCAGCTGTTGCAGTACACTTGGTTAAATCGTCCCAGGTCGTTCAATGCTTGTTTACTTTCCTTTGGAAAGCAGATGCTCATAAAAACCTACTTTCATTTGGTCACATTATGTCCATAGTGTTGATACACGCACATATGGTGTATCTTAACCTATCGATTTTATGCATGCTGGAGTGTTGAGATTCTTCCATAACATAAGACACACATGTTTCAACCAGAGGTCGTTGTGCTCTCGATCTAGAATGATCTGTTTTTTCATTTAACACATAAGACATATACGGATTAACAAGTTTTATTGGTGTAAAAAGACCTAAGAACGAGTCTGGGTAATACACATATACCACCGTCCTTTCTCGTGTAACTTTGTCACATAAAGTAATTGGACAGTGCGAAGCTCGAACTCACGACCTTAGTGTTGAGAGGTTAGTTGTCTTTAGGAGACAGCATGCTAGACGGCTCGGCCACGAAGAATTCCGATAACAATACATAACCATATGTCAAATGGCAGTGTATATCAAAGGGCAGTGTGGGGCGTGTGTACTTTTACAGAGACAGCGTTCCTACCAATATTCGATTGACTCAATTTCGTTAAGTTCAACATTTAGAAATATCTTCATTTTAATCCGAATCTGATGTTTCCTTATAACACATTAAACTACTGAACTTCAACAATATGTATGTACCTTACTTTAGAACTGAAATAACGAGTAAATCATTTATTTCATTTTCATGATCAATATCATTACGGGACCAGTTGAATCGCAAACTATTTACCCATATATGGAGAAACAGAGTATCTGTAGCCGGTCCTGTCTGCTCAATCGATTATGCGTCTGACTACCAATTCAGGGTCTTGAGCTCGAATTTGCGTCAGGCTGAAGCCTCTGTGGTGAATGATAAAAGACATTGTTTCTCAATATGATTCAAGTGGGAAAAGTTATCAGTTATTTAGGGAGCTGGGTGTTCTCAATTACTGCTTGGCCCTTCAGAAAAACAGGAAAGATTTTATTTATATCATTGGATAACATTTGGGTATTTCAGTGCCTATCATCAATTATGCAAATCTTTAGGCAACAGCCAATCAGAGAGCTCCTTTTAGCCACATGATTACATTCGACCAATAAGTCACATGATTCCATTCGTCCAATCAGCAATAAGCTTCGTCATTTTTCTAAAACTTTTCAGCGTGAAATCACGTTTCATTATTTTGATTACATTTTCGTAAATACTTCTATTTTCTGCAAACCACCACCTGCCCATCCACCTTCACTTTTGGAAAGTATTGTAGTCGGCGTTACATTATATAGCGGACTACCTTTGTCCTAGCGTTATAACTAACATAGAATTTTGGCGGTAATATATCAGTTCTAGCGATTCACTGAGAGGCGACATCGAAAAGATGTTCAAGAATGAAGCACCGACATTCAGTCGTAAAAGACATTCGTTAAACGGGCACAGATCTCCAGAGTCGACCAAAACTTTTATGACTGTCAGTTGAAAATATGCTACGTATTCAAAGATTGTTATTTAAAATATGTGTATTGTGTTTTATGCACACGTTTGTATATATGAGTTTGACGGTATTTTTCGCCTAGATATGCGAACAATTATATTATTATGATTCTATTTGTTTGGCAAAATAACAATTGCCCATTTTCAATTAAATTTGGAGTTTAGTATTTTATATTTCCGATATACTTAGTTACACAGAATCTGTGAACAAATGTACATAATACGTTTAAACACATGATATTCACACATTTGAAACACACAAATGATTAGTATCGTTTTCGGAATCCTAAATAAGTTTTAGTGTTTATATATTGAACATTATGAACTTTTTGGAGTTTTCTTTGCACTATCTTTTTGGTGTGTTGGTACCCTGAGTTATTAACAATTTTACCGTGGTGTAAAAGCTCAAATGTCAACACTTACGCAACCCTCCAATAAATTAACCCTCCATTATATGACGGTAAAAGACAGTTTGTGATTCTACTTGTTAATTGTTTCCTCTCTAATTGACTGTAGTAATCTAAACAATGATTTATAAAATAGTTATCTTCGTTAAGAACCTATATGTAAAATTTTGACTCCGATGAAATTGCTGAGCATACTTTTCCAAATGTACTTTGTACTATATAAAGGTTTTAAATAATAACTATATTCAAATAATAAGATTTTATCATTCTTCCAGTACTAGTTATATTGACAATATCACATACTAGTTAACACATGTGTATACAGTATTATGAAAGGGATTCAGAAGAAAGCGTACAGCTTTGTGAATCTGTCTCCCAAAATCAATCTATTGAATATGTGACAGTATTACACTAATATATATATATATATATATATATATATATATATATATATATATATATATATATATATATCAGTGAATGATAGTATAAGGATCTGTAGAAGTATATATATCTTAATAGATTATGTCAAGAAACTTTGTATATTGTAACGGGCAGAGAGAGAGAGAGAGAGAGAGAGAGAGAGAAAGAGAGAGAGAGAGAGAGAGAGGTGGGTGAAGTTTTTCTATTCGTCTCATCAGGAATAGAAATAGCCATTGAGGGACTTAATGGTATGGTCAATTATGTACAGATATATCGCAAATAAGTTCAGATAAATGTTAGTTAAAAACAGGATTTGAAAGGATATTAAAAGTATTAACTGTTAAGTGGTTTATGCGCTATTTGAATCTTTTTTATGCTATTATATAGTCTTGTACTGTCAGAAATAAGCTTGTATTGATTTCAATGGATAACAAGGGGTCTCCAAACAAAAGTGTATTTACAGTTGGTTGTATGTTTAATTCTCGTAGTTTTTGTAACATAATGCACCTCTGCTCCGTATACTAAGAACAGATGAAGAGGTAATGATTTGTGTTTTCTAATAATCCACATGTACAAAGTGGGCTGTTCATTAAGTTTTTCGTGTATAGAAGATAATTATGAGGACTACAGTTTGTTCTGAGGCGAGTGTGTTGGATCTGTGATAATCTCTTCCCTGCATAATAGTGTTTTGGAGTAATCGGCCGGTCGCTATTGTGTTTTTTCTTAAAAACTGTAATTGATTATGAGTTTGTTTTATTTCTATTGTTAGTTCATTCCAGTTCCTTGTCGTAGAGGAAAGAAAATATTTGTAAAATAGCTGAGTATTACATGGTAAAATACGGTTGTCATTTGAATTTCGCAGGTTATACGTAACTGTATTACCGATGTTTTCAGGGACTAAAGCAATAAGAGAAGATGGGGCAAGGTTGTGAGTTATTTCATAAAATGACGACAATTTGTGTTTTTTACGTCTATGTATAAACCATTCCTAGCCAATTTCCTGATAAAGTGTTTGAACTGAGATTAGTTTAGAAGTTCGTGTTGGTATTCTAGCTGCTTCTGTTTGAATGGATTCTAGTTCTTGTTCTTCATATTTGATACAGTTATCCTAGACTACATCCGCGTTTTCCAAGATGGGTCTTATGAATGTAAGATACACAATTTCTAAAGATTTTCGGTCTCTAATTGAATCTTAAATTTTCTCGTAATATTAATTTTCTTTCAAGCCCTTTCTTTAATACTATAAAAGTGTTAGTGCCATGTTCCATAAAGTTAGACCTAAATGTTTAAGAGTGTTTACTTTGTTGATGGGTACATTCTTCATTATTAGGTTAGGGTGAACAGGTTTGTTAATTTCCCTCGAAATAACCATTGATTCGGTTTTCATAGGATTAAAAGTAACTAGCCATGCGTTTGCCCAGTGATTGATAGTTGCTTAGTCGCTATTGATCATTGTAGGTACTATTATATATTAACTTGTATCATCTGAAACAATTTAATTTGACAGTTTATCTGGGAGACAATGTCATTAATGTAGATTAAAAATAAATGGGGATGGAAAAATGTCATATGACGAAATAGCTATTGCTGAAGCTCTATAAAAGATTATGCTAGTTTCAACATTTTATGGTTCAAGGGAGACAACGCAGTCTTGATTGTATCCGATAATTGTGTACATAGAATCCAATTAATTGTAAACGTATTGGAAAATAATTAATTACTTGTATACAGAACATAGAATATCTTAACTGGTTTATCATACATATTTGTTTTGTTATGTATATATGAGAACTGAGTTAGCTTGGGAATGACACATTGGCAATTAGTAATTAGTTCGGGAGTGACCTTGATTGACAAGTGAACTGTACAACTGTACAATACTGCATACACCTCAATAACCCAGCTAACAATCTACTGCATTCTTTCTCTGGACATTGACAAAGACACTTGGTTTAAATCTATCTATTAAATAGTAATTAACTTATTTATATATTCGGATCCAGGCTATTATAAAATTGAAAGATTTTATTAGACTGGTAAGATCTGTGATACTGTTTTTATTTATTTCAAAAAGCCGCATTGTTAATTGTGGAATACTATATATAATTTGTATTATATTGTGAAGTACCGTGAAATGTTCATTATGTTTCAACGTTTGTCTAAATGTATTGTTATATATGTAACAGGCTCTTTGGCCATCTTTAATGATCTTTGATAGGCTCATTACATTTAAAAAACCCAGCTACAGTTATGCTATATAGTTATTCACCCACGACAGTATTCACATCGACACATGGGGGCAAACGTGTGGAGGGTCGGGGCCTGTATGATTAAGCTTGATCGTGAATTCAATCGTTGAAACACTAATTATTTGTAGAAAGAAAGGAATAACATACTTTTGATTCATTACTAGAAATTTCAGGAGCGCGTGGCAGTAGTAGAGCATCGGGTCCAAGATCGAGGTGTCGTGAGTAAGATCCTCCGCCACGGCTATGTTTGTAGTCTTTGAGCATTTAACTTTATCGAAATCCACATCGTGCCGATAAATTCTTACATAAGATGGTCAATTAAATTCACTAAGCGTATGAAAGTTCTAAAACGTTTTATGTGTGTCAAATTAACTTTACATAATGTTAGACGTTAGAAAGTGATGTTTTAACTGTATGCTGGCAGCATGTTTCCAATACATGGAGCAAACGGATGTTTCAAATTCTTGTATTTGTCATTTTATAGTAGTTATCATATCAAATGCATGAATTCAGTTTTGTCATAGCAGTTTGATACATAGGACAAACACTAAAACAACAACCATAAGAATATTAGGATTTGTCGAATAAAGATAAAGTCTGGTTATTGAAGGGAAGTTATATTGTGATTATTATGGTCTAGTGACATATTCAAACATCGTATAGTTAACTAAAATTGTTACAACACTGTACCGTGAGCTATTGTTAACAAATTGTATTGGGTGGTTAAATAATTCAATGTTGTGATATTTTCTGAGTAAGGAACATCACTGTTTTGTAAAGCCTATGGCACACACACAGTTGTCATTGATTTATGGTAAACCAATATCACTTATGAAAATATAGCTTTTAAAAACAACGGATTACATTATGCAATTGTGTATCATTGTTATACTCAGTATAAGCATACTCTGCTGTATTTAAAACGTGTTAATTTTTGTGCTGATATAGAGACTGTGTTGATGTGGTTTTCAGAGTTCACTAATTTTTAGCAGTATTCTTTCCTTTTGTTCTGTCTAAACTATACACTAGTAAATATCTATATATATATATATATATATATATATATATATATATATATATATATATATATATATATATACTATTCAAGTACCAATCCAGCTAGTTATGAGTGTCTCGCATTCAGATACCTTCACCAACAATGTTAAAGAGAGTATCACAATTGTACAGGCATATTAAATGTATAGTAACATTCTTGTGAAGTTTAATCCAACAAAGACCGAATATCTTCTTATATCCCGTAAAGTCAACACCATTTACCATCCACCTGTACTTGTAATTAACTGAAGTTAGCGATCACAAACATTTTGGTATTTTATTAAAATTATCTGTCTTGGTATTAACGTATTGATTACATTAAATAAAAAAAATGACAAAGGAATAAAATCTTGCGTAAATTTAAATACCAACTTGATGAAGTCTCATTGTAAACCATTTACACATCGTTTATTAGACCCATTCCAGAATATGGATAAACTTTTTGTTGTTTTTAGCATCATAGCAATATTATCGTATTATTATTGTCATTATTATTCATACTAAATTAATTTCGGTTTAATTGATTTAATCTATTAATTATTGTTATTATTGTTATTTACTTGAATTATATGTTTTTCATTCAATAAGCAATCATATCAACCATGCATCTTTCATTAATTCATTAAGTTCAATAATTCTACGATCACTTGTTTCTTCTTTGTTCATTCGTTCGTTTGTTCGTCTAGTGATTAAATTACACCGATTCATTCATTCATTCATTCATTCTTTCATTCATTCATTCATTCATTCATTCATTCATTCATTCATTCATTCATTCATTCATTCATTCATTCATTCACTCACTCACTCACTCACTCACTCACTCACTCACTCACTCATTCATTCATTCATTCATTCATTCATTCATTCATTCTTTCATTCATTCAGAAATGCTTCTACCGTCTTATTATATAACATAGATGTTTATATATCTGCGTATCGTCTTACAAGTATTACACTTGTAGCAAGAATGTATATAATTAGATGACGAGGGGCGGCTCATGATAAAGAGAGCATGTACAATAAATTCAACTTGTATAAAACCGGTTACCCATTCATTTTCCTTGTCGAAACGAAAACAAATGAGGTTATAGGTATTTTACAGTTGTATAATCCGTACATTAAATGCTTTAGTGATTTGAAATACATTCACTTATACTATTCATGTAAGTTGACGTAGGTTACATGAAACAACAGTGGATGTATCATAGCTTCGTCTACATACATAAATTAATTGAACACTTCTGACATGATTTATTTTAGTAACGAATACAGTATTGTACAGGTGTATTTATCGTCAGGTTAAGCATTTGTCGTCAAGATGCTAGTCTGATAAATACTTCATCGCGATTTTAATGTTTCGCCGATGGTTAAGACATTTTAGTTGATCATTTATTATTGATGAGAGTGTATCATTGTTGAATGATTTTTTGTCAAATATTAAGCTGTTCCTATTTTTCGGTATATGCCAATTGGCTTCGAATATCATATCATTTAAAAGTTTGCATTTCACAGGAGTTCTGTAAAAGCCGAGTGTTATCGTATCGAAATTTAAAATACGCGGTTCGATATCGAGTATATCAATGACTTCATTAACTATGACTTCTGGATATTTAATAAGTTAGCGGATTTTATGTTATTGTATAAATGATAAATAGATTTCTGTTTCATTTTTACACATATTGCAAAATCTGTCGGAGAATCGCACATATTTAGTCTGTGAAACTTGCATTATGTAGAAATTTACGTTGGAACTGATTGGCATTGTTGGAACTGTAAGAGCTTTTAATATTCATCCACATATGCTTCCATTCGATAATATCTAAAAAGAGTTGCTCTTCCCTTTTTTATTTCTGTATTATTTCGTTACGGGTTGTTATTGCTATGAGAATTCGTGAAGAAAAGGATTTGTTTTACCTTGAGTTTATTTGGTGGAATAAGTTTTTTCTTGAAATTAAAATATTTGTGTCTTTTATAATTATATCAATAGTTATATTGTGTTCTGTACGCCAAGTCTTCAAGGCATTTATAGATTTTTGCGGAATTGGTTCTTTGAGTTTTGACAATTCTGCAATCCAGATTTGGACGAACTGTAGCTTGCCAAGGAACGTGTTTTCAGAAGTAAAAGTTCGTACGTTCATGTTCCATATATCGAATAGCTTTTAATGTTGCTTTTTGAAAATGATTTTTCTGGTTTGTTTGAAAAAGTAAACTCTTAATTTCCAAAAAGTGTAATATATTACAGATCTGATTATAAATAATATACGATACCCATGCAGAAATAAGAAATTGCTTTTTTTGTAAAATTCGGATTTGAATAGTGAAGGTCTTCAATACAAGTGCATTGACATAAGAAGTAGTTTTCTGCAGATTTCACATTATGCTTCCTAATAACATTATAGTGGTCAAGGTCCGTATTTAGAATCTTATATATGGTCTTAATTTGTATACATCGAATAACATTATATATTATGACCAGTCATATCGAGTCCACTATATTTAGTGATTTGGTATAGTTTTGCCTTTGAAACTAAGGGTTCTTTATTTTTCAAAATGAAGTATCTATATCTGATGATGCTCTCCATGTCGGTTATATTTCCAGATACAGCTTACGTAATTCTAATAATTTCCAAAATAGATATTTACCTTATAATCACTATGAATCATTTTTGCCATTTACAATCTGCAAATAGAATAATGTGTCTGGCGATATGATGTTGCACTGGCTCTCACTTTCGATACAGTTCTGTCATCCTGTGTTAACTAAGGATGCCACAGAAATTCTCCTTCTTTCATTGATTATTTCTCACATTGACGTTATTTTATATGGTAAATAGGCAAAAAGCAACGAATTCAGAATATGTGTGCAAAACTTATTTTAAACAGGAGAAAATTTGACAGTTCTAAGCAAGCTCTATATGACTTGCATTGGTTACCTATCATGGTTACCTATCAAAGCTAGAATTAAATCTAAATTTCTCTCTTTCATGTACAATTGCTAACAATTGCTAACAATTGCTAACAAAATATTTTCCCTAAAACCAGATTTGAGGTCTTCAGACTCAACACATAGGTGCTTTGTTAGTTATTCTATTTAACAAAAGAAAGTGTTTAAGTGACAGAAGTTTTAGTACAGTAGGTCCTAGCTAGTGCAACAGTCTACTGTTGAGCATAAAGATGTCCGAATCTGTAGAAAGTTTTAAAAATAATCTTAAAATATTTTATTTCCGAGATTTTTATGCATTGTTTAAAGGCACAACAGTCTGGTTTATTTTAATCTTTATTTGGAATTTATGTAATGATTTTATGTAATTTGAACATTTTATACGGTGTTATTATTAAGATTTATACTTATGTTTTTATGTTTTATACCTTAATGTACAACGCCATTGAAAATGAACTTGTATGGAAAGAGGCGTTTAATCAAATAAAGCAGTTTTAGTTTCAGTTTCTGTTCCATGTGTTAATTAATGAGTTTCATCTGCTGAGATCTGTGACAGTATTTTTTTTTTTTTTAAAGAGCCACTTTCTAAATTGTGACATTTTGTGAAATATTATTTATGCTTTAATGTTTGTCTAATTGTAGTGTTATACATGTTATATGCTCTTTCATAAACCCAATAAAAGAAGAAAACGTCTTACTATTCAAACCCAGTTGCACTATTTTGGCGAAAGAAATGTACAGAATTTGTATACTAGAATTTGTTCGAACTTGAGGTTCTGAAGTATGATTTATACACAAATAATCTGGTATATTCACCAATGCATTCTCGTGGATATGTTGATACGGTAGATCATTTCTTTTTTCATTGCAATAAATACAGTGATATGATAACTCATATGGTAGCTCATTAACAGATCGCACATATATGACGCTAGAATTGCTTCTCTTTGGAAAGGAAATTTTACTATATGACAAGAATGTATTCATCTTAGAGATGTACTCGTACATGAATTCACCAAAAACACAAAACTATTATCAAATTAATCGAACATTTAATTAGCTGCTGGATGAGCACCTGGTCACATTAGAAAATTCAAGTGCTTCGACCAGGATTCGGACCTTGAACTCCTGCTTTCGAATCGGACACCTTAACCACTAGGCCACGGAAGAATGTATATAGTTAGAAATTATTAAAAAACCACATATAATGGATTTATTATTCAAAGCTTTATGAAAATATGGTAAGCATGGTTCACTGAATAGAGTACCACCCGTAATCATTCCTGACCAATCATGACCTCTGTAAAATATTGAAATCAATCTTATTTCAGTCATGTTCATGCATCAGATAAACTTTTTATCTATGAAGGTATGGCAATGTGAAAATCATCAATAATACAGGTGTGAACATATGCTACTTACTACTATTCGAAGCAGCATATTTAAGAATAAAAAATAGAATTAGGGGTATCTATAGTAAAAAATACATGTATTTAAAAACAAGGAATTCTTATTTTTTCTCAGAAATTCATCTATTTTATCAATATTAAATGAAATATTTCAGATAATCACATGTTAAATACATTCCGATGACTATTATGGGTGTGATACGCACGTATTTATTTAATAATAAACGATAAACATTACTTATTATTTTAGGTATATTTATTTCCGTATATTACAGCATATAAATGAATATAAAATGTATGTACGATATATTTCAACACTATTAATGAATCACGATGTATTGAACATAAATGACACTGACACATACTAACAAACGATCACCTTTTGAAATATAAGTGACAGCATGCATATTGTATCAAACCAGGGGATGTCAAATTCTTAAGATACAAGTACTATATAATGAAGAGATATAAGTTATAACATAAAACGACAATAAACAAGTTAACAAGCAATGAACGGACAACAAAATAATATACAATAAACGTTAACTTCAGATACATGGAACAAACAAAGCCTTAACAAACAACGAACCTTTACATATAAAAACAATAATCGACGTACATTCATGGGTGTACGAGAAGTTGCGTAGTTCTAGAGGTTAGCATGCTTGCTCTGTGACCGAGATGTCCCCAGTCCGATTCTCACGGTCACGTCCGAGTTTTTAGCAGAAACACTCCAATATTGCCTTATTCTGGCAAATAATCGATTACTTGAAAAAAAGGTAAACGTATAAATATAGAAGAATAAACAAAGTCAAAAAGTTTCAATATTCAATATTCAATAAACAAAAAAAATGTCAAGGTCTGATCTTAATTTACAAGGAGCAGTAGCGTTCAATAAAAAAATCAAAATGTATACATGCAAGGAATATCCAAATCCATAACATACATAGGACAGTCCAAAACCTTAACATACATAGGATAGTCCAAATCCTTAACATACACGGGATAGTCCAAATCCTTAACATACACGGGACAGTCCAAATCCTTAACATACACGGGATAGTCCAAATCCTTAACATACATAGGATAGTCCAAATCATTAACATACACGGGATAGTCCAAATCCGTAACATACACGGGAAAGTCCAAATCCTTAACATACACGGGATATTCCAAATCCTTAACATACATGGGATAGTTCAAATCCTTAACAAACATTGGACAGTCCAAATCCTTCACATACACGGGATAGTCCAAATCCTTAACAAACATGGGATAGTTCAAATCTTTAACATACATTGGACAGTCAAAATCATTAACATACACGGGATAGTCCAAATCATTAACATACACGGGATAGTCAAAATCTTTAAAATACACGGGCTAGTCCAAATCGTTAACATACACGGGACAGTCCAAATCGTTAACATACACGGGACAGTCCAAATCCTTAACATACACGGGATAGTCCATATCCTTAACATACACGGGACAGTCCAAATCCTTTACATACAAGGGACAGTCCAAATCCTTAACATACACGGGACAGTTCAAATCGTTAACATACACGGGACAGTCCAAATCCTTAACATACACGGGATAGCCCAATCCTTAACATACAGGGGATAGTCCAAATCGTTAACATACACGGGATAGTCCAAATCCTTAACATACATGGGACAGTCCAAATCCTTAACATACATAGGAAAGTCCAAATCCTCAACATACACAGGATAGTCAAAATCCGTAACATACACGGGATAGTCCAAATCTTTAACACCTTAACATACATAGGATAGTCCAAATCCTTAACATACACGGGATAGTCCAAATCCTTAACATACACGGGATAGTCCAAATCCTTAACATTCATAGGATAGTCCAAATACTTAACATACACGGGATAGTCCAAATCCGTAACATACACGGGATAGTCTAAATCCTAGACATACACGGGATAGTCCAAACCCTAAATATACACGGGATAGTCCAAATCCTTAACATACATGGGATAGTTCAAATCCTTAACATACATTGGACAGTCCAAATCCTTAAGATATACGGGATAGTCCAAATCCTTAACATACACGGAATAGTCCAAATCCTTAACAAACATGGGACAGTTCAAATCCTTAACATACATTGGACAGTCAAAATCCTTAACATACACGGGATAGTCCAAATCATTAACATACACGGGACAGTCCAAATCTTTAACATATACGGGACAGTCCAAATCGTTAACATACACGGGATAGTCCATATCCTTAACATACACGGGACAGTCCAAATCCTTTACATACACGGGACAGTCCAAATCCTTAACATAAACGGGACAGTTCAAATCGTTAACATACACAGGAGAGTCCAAATCCTTAACATACACGGGATAGCCCAATCCTTAACATACGCGGGCTAGTCCAAATCGTCAACATACACGGGATAGTCCAAATCCTTAACATACACGGGACAGTCCAAATCCTTAACATATACGGGATATTCCAAATCCTTAACATACACGAGACAGTCCAAATCCTTAACATACACGGGATAGTCCAAATCCTTAACATACACGGGATAGTCTAAATCCTTAACATACATGGGATAGTCCAAATCGTTAACATACATAGTCCAATCCTTAACATACATCGGATAGTCCAAATCCTTAACATACATGGGATAGTCCAAATCGTTAGCATACATGGGATAGTCCAAATCGTTAACATACACAGGATAGTCCAAATCCTTAACATACAAGGGATAGTCCAAATCCTTAACATACACGGGACAGTCCAAATCCTTAACATACACGGGACAGTCCAAATTATTAACATACATGGGATAGTCCAAATCCTTAACATACATAGGATAGTTCAAATCCTTAACATACAAAGAACAGTCAAATTATTGATATGCAAAGAAGAATCAAAGTCTTCAAATATAAATAAGTGTACGCAATCCCTGTTTGATTTCAATTGTCCTTTTCCATTGCTTGTAGCACATATGGATATTCCATCTAGCAATAGAGTCCATGAGCAGTTCGTATTGTCAGTTTATTTGTAAGAAGTCTGCTTCAGCGTATGAGTGCAACTGAAACATCAGGGTAAAGTGATATAGATTCATTCTTGCTATAGGCTCTGGAAAGGCTTGGCGTTTAAAACTTGTGTTGAAACTGGGCATTGCTTCACGCGCACAGTTTTAATTCGATATTTTTTTTAAGTTTGAAACAGTTCTTAAACATAACTTTATGCAAAATCAACTAATCAGGAGCCAAGAAGTTTGATTTTATAAATATATTAAACATCTGAACACAATTGTTTAACATAGTTTAAAGATAGGCTGAATAATCATATAAGACACAGTTGCCTTACAGAGGATCCCGTTTAACTTTAAGATACTTAAACCAATATCTTGGCATAGGACAATACGGCATCCTATAAACCTGAGGATGATTTCACCGCGGCGAGGTCTTGTGGTAGAGCGTCCGCCTCGCTTTCGGAAGGCCGTACGTTCAATCCCCGGCCGGGTCATACCAAAGACTTTAAAAATGGTACTAGAAGCTTCCTCGCTTGACGCTCAGCATTTAGAGGAGAGTTTTAGGTCTGGTCGCCCGGTGTCAGTATAATGTGATTGGGTGGGGTATCATACCATGTGTCTGCGGCATGATACTCCAGTGTGACAGCACTTAGAATACTGTCTCAAGTAGACACCGTCGCGATATGACTGAAAAATTGTTGAAAGCGACGCTAAACACCATACAACAACAACATAGATGAAGCGAGGAAAATGTCCGCTTTCTGATAGTACACTGTATTGTGTTAAAACACTCTGCTTGCCCTATTTATTTACACCGCTGGTATTTCCTAACCTAACTCAGACTTTTTCTTAAAAAAATAATATCGATAAAAATGGTTATATTTGTTTTATAAATCTGAATGGATTTGTATATTAAATTCTCAAAAACGTGACAAAAACGATATTTTAATCAAAGCGGTAAGCTTTAAACAAAAATTCCATTCTAAAAACAGACATCACGTAATACTGCTTGACGACCTTCATGTCGTCATTTGGCCTCTTTTCTAAGATGAAACAAAATCTACAATATGCAAAATCAGTATGACAAATCAAATCGAAATTCAAAAAGAAATCACGCGACTAATATGATACGTCACGAAATACGTTGTATTATTAAGCAGGAAATCTATTTCAGTCTAACCTGAACATACAAGTTATGTTAGGAAATCCCTTTTAATTTTTACGTTTGTAAATGCATCGAGACATTTTTTATTCTTCTGGTTAGTTTGATAAAAGTATCATATATTTTATTGCCAATAACGATATTATTATTTTATAATTGATAACTATCAAAATAGACTCGGCCGCCTGTAGATATAACTTAGTCTATATGTAGGAGAAACACAATATTGAAGCAGAGAGGACCATTGAGAAGGCCTGTCTAGGTAGAGCAACGGTAATTATATCAGTAAAACTATCTAGATATTATTCAAATACTACATGTATCATATTGGTGGGTTCAATTGGGATAGATTAACACATGTCATTCGCATTGTCCATTTTGAATAATCTTGTCGTTTTTACCAACTTCGTTTTTAATGTTCTGCTGAATGTAACTGCTTGTCTGCAGTATGTTTAAAATATTTTGTATGCAGTTTGATAATCTGAAATTCATTTAAAACTCAACCCCATACTCAAATCTGTACAAATATTGTCTAAATCACGTTTACTTAATGAATATGTAAAACGAATCTTTAGTATCCGTCGGGAACACCAAATTTGGCATGGTCACAGTTAGCAAATATCTCATTTTGCTTTCTTTGAAGTACTGCTTGTATAACCGACCCAGATGATGACGTCATATCAAATTCGTGTCCTCTTGTTTTAAGTCCATCCAAAATTGTCTAAAAGACAAAAGTTAAATGTTGCCTTTATGTGGGTTGTCTGTGTATATTTATTACCGTACAATAATCTTACATATACGGAACAATTTCACAAAAAAACATTATATATGTACATGTACAATTTAAATGTATAATATAAACGGCTAGCTCAGTCGGTAACTGTCAAACAATTGCAAAAAGGCGGAATAAAAAATACAAATAAAACAAATATACCTTTTTTGTTATTGCTAGGTAATATTAATAAACGAGGAGAAAAGAAACGAAGAAAGTCATCGACTACACACATAAACAGAAGTCGTTTACGTAATAATGAGTTTAGCTTAATGCCGTTAAACTGCAATCCAACATGAAAAACAATACAATATGTGATATCGCAATATTACAGTTTCTGCCGCGATCCTCCGCCACTGTACGTCTCACTACACAGTTGTGCCACTTTTTAACCCACAGTTACATGATTCTTGCACTTAAAAATGTGTAATTTAATTAAAAATATTGAATATATACAATAACGATATGTTTTACACAAACAACACTGGTACGACGCAAAACTGCATTTTGACTACGTTGTCCTATTGGGGCCATCGCAGAATATTTATTAAATTAAAGAAATCCGAAACCTACTAAAATTCGATGGTGAAAAGTCGAAACAACGATGATAAAAATCAAACTACAAAGATTAAAAGTCAAAACAACGATGGGGAAAAGTCGAAAAATATTTTTCATTGTTTCAATTTTACTACTTATAATGATGAACCCAAAGGGATAACGTGATTAACTGACACAAACTGGTATTAAGTGTACTAACTGAGTGATTCAAGTGATGTTTGATCAACTATACATTTCAAATATATGCACAGTCGATTATTCTGATTATTAAAACTGTATGTGCTGTTTATTTCTTGCATACCAGATAAGGGTTTCCGATTATTTTTAGCCGGTACCAATTTTTCATTATACACCCCTTTCACGTGCTTATCCTAACCTCATATGACATTGCAAAAAAGTATCATGTGACGTAACATATTTAATTTGACGTCTTAATGTGTTTGGTATGCAAAACAATAATCTTACATGTATTGTTGTTTTTTCAGATAGATCGTCCAATCATATATACATACCAAATTATTGTTAGACAAAATGAGAATATTGCAGCAATGTATGTGAAATGTATCAACTAAACAACAATTTAAAAAAAATGTACAACGACTAGCAGCTCGATATATAACAGACATGAAACACACTTAACTGGCAAACTCTTTAGCAACGCAGACTAAATGCAAGACTTTCTATCAAGTTCTATGCCATTTGCCATTGAGATATATTAAAACAAACAAACACAACACAACATCAAAATCTATCATGTAAACCAATGGCTAAGTCTAGGGATTCATACCCATACTCGCTCTACCTACGTACTATATTGTTTTTGAATGATTCAACACTGCCAATACTCTGTTAGAAATGCAAACGGTGATTAAACGGACATCGGCGCTGTTTCTCCATTTTTCATTAAGTCACGCGATTTAACACAATCAAACAGCTCCAGGAGGTGTTACTCGGTTAGCATACATGTCGTTCAGTTCACTTCTGTTATCAAACGATGACAAACAAAGTAAACGTTTAAGCGAGCTGAACGCAGCTTTGTAACAATGTAACGGCAGAGACAACAGACCTATTCATGTCACGGTTACCCATACCCATGCCTGATGTGCTCCCGTACTAGGGATGATCAGGGAATGTACATAATATTAAACACTATTTACAGTAATTTCATTGTTTAACCATGAATAAATATGATTATCTTAAATTCATTCTAAATGTGAATGCGCACACAGGAAAACAATTACATAATTTTGAAAACCTTGAGCCTTTTTCCTTGGTATAATTGTTTTCGCGGGAATAGGCTCACCAAAACCGTTATCCATCAAGACGAAATTTTCAATCCGAATCTCAAACTCAAACTCTATACACTCATATATTATACTCATATATTATACTCATATATTATAAATATTCTTATAATACTTAACCTGTAAAAATCGATCCTCAACCCGTACTTTTGACGGAAGTAGCTGGTGATGCACCCTGGGATAATCTATAGATTCCTTCACTCCAAGTTTAAACCACAATGTCTGCATAATCGTCTAAAATGTATATGTGTATAAAATTATCATGTATAGTTAATCTTAAATCTCTGTAACAGGATGTCTCTTTATAAAACATATTTTCTCTCTCTCATGTTAGTTATTTTAATGTAAATCAATATAACTTATATTTCTGAAAAGAAGACATAAAATTCAAATGTACCTATTATCAATCATGTTATACTATAAAGATTACTTACTAAATACAGCAATAAAGTTGATCGCAGAGTGGGTTCGATCCCCTGCCGAGTCATACCAAAGACTTGAAAAATGACACTAGGAGCTTCCTCGCTTGGCTCTCAGCATTTGGAGGATAGTTCTAGGTCTAGCCGGCCCGGTGTCAGTATAGTGTGACTCGGCTGGGTATCACACAACGTATCTGCGGCATGATCATCTACTCCATAGCGTTAGCATTCATAATACTATTTCAAGTATTCGCCGATTTGACTGAACAAGTGTTGAAGGCAAGGCTAATCACCATACAACAACAACAACAACAACAACAACAACAACAACAACAACAACAACAACAACAACAACAACAACAACTAAAACACAATAAAGTTGAGCAAAACATAACCGTAATAGCTCTGACCAAAAAAGTAGCAAATGAAAAACAGGTTTGATTCCTACCAAGGCGGTAGACGTTATGATTCTAGGTCCACCTGCTGCTCCAGCCACCAGGTTGACCTCGCCATCTTTGTTCACAACAATAGACGGTGACATCGAAGACAAAGGGCGTTTGTATGGTTTTATAAAATTAGCGGGTGATGCCACTAAACCGAAATAGTTAGTTGTATTTGGTGTAGAGAAATCATCCATCTCGTTGTTGAATATGATACCAGTTCGTGAGCCGACAATCTTTGAACCAAAGCTAAAAATGGAAAAAAATAGATAATATTTATATCAATGAATGAGTGCAGTTGAAATTGAAACGAAATGCTGGCATGTCAAAAATGATCGCTTTGTACAATATGATCTAGACGAACCCCGTAAATTTTGTGCAAATTTACACACCATCTAACGACCAAATTGTAACCGATACGTCAGTGACACATGATAAGCTGTCGTCTTGTCGCATACAGCTCGAGGGAGTACGAACTTACTATATCTGTTGTATGCTATGCATTATATAATACTACATGTACCGGCAGCAAAAAAGTTCGTTACGATTAAAAATCAGGTCGTTTGAAAAGAAAGGGGTTCAAACGGTCATTATAGGACATGGCATTGATGTGTCTGTCCTATTTATCGATGATATCTTCATTTAAACGATAATAAAGTAATTGTTATTTTTTCTGCTTTGAAATCTGTAGGAAAACAACACATTGTGCAACACTCCATCAAACTTACTGAAGGTTTACCGTGCTAGTTACGGACACAGCATCCCCGTTTGACCCCAGAACAGATAGGTGTGACGTGCCAGCGTCTTGGGTATTGACTGAGAATGTGGGCTCATAATAAGCCGTCTCATGGGTTCTTTCCGTGATCTTCTTTCTCTTAGATTCCGCAAACGGTTCTGACGTCATATTTTTTATCAACTGGGGAGACAAGACGACGACTAATGTTTACCATATCAAAGTACTTGAGCCAAATTATATGATACCGATTTTCTTAAGTCCATATTTGCATAATGTGGATAATTATATAATTTTCATTTTTTCTTAAAATTGACAAAATTGCCGTGTGTTTAATAAATTGTACTGTTTATACATTTTTTTTCAATAAACATAAACAATTACTCTCAGTTCTTAGAATATTTTATCAATGCGTAAGAATACCAATTATAAATGTTAAAAATATACTTTGTGCAACATTTATATGGAATAAAAAAGAAAATAGGATAATTTGGTTACTTATACACTGAACGTTTTATTATACCGACATCCGTTTTTAACATCTGTCAGGGTCTCGCTGTTAGCATTTTATTGGACCATGTTGTATAAGTAAGTACTAATAGCATGCTGAAGCTGTGTGCTATACATTCTAATTATATACTAAACTTAAACTTGTATCGAGTTAAGGTTTATGTTTACATCACTGCATGGAACATTGCTCAACTTAAAACCGGTTCGATAAACCCAGTAGATTAAAGGTTAAAGTTAATTACGTCTTTCATTGGCACAAATGTGTGTTATATGGCTTTATACCATTGTGTGCCTAGCGGATTATTTTATAGTACATAAACAAATCACGGTTAAATATCATTATATTCATATCACGTCCTATATGATATATAATAAACATTGCACAAGGGTATATGTTGATGTTGTTGGCCGGGCAGGGTTAGCTCAGTCGGTAGCGCGTCTGACTATCAATCCAGGGGTCTTGAGCTCGAATCCCTAAGCTTACAGTCTCCATAATGATTGTTATGTCATGCAACTGGTCTCTCAACGCTCATTAAAGTAGGAAAATAATCCGTTACTTGTGATAGGTTTGGTTAACTTTCCAGAATACTAGAAAAGAGTGGTTCGTTTAATGGTCCTCTTAGTCTTCAATAGCATAAAAATGCGTGTTACATTTGCATGGAAAATTGAATCGAATGCTAAGCAAAGCAAATCTTTATGAAAGGATTTGTTATCTATTTTAAATAACATTATTAAGTCAGACATAACTGACTTAAGATTAAACAACATACCTGATTAATTTCATCCTTAAATGTTTGGTCCTCAACATCATCATCACCAATATTCGTCCTTGCTGAGAAACCGTGTTTGAACGCCTCGATGACCTTATGATATGTATCGACAGTTTTGTTTACCGTAGACAAGCTTGTCTCATTCAACGAAAATCCTGGATATAGTCAGCAAGTTCATAGAAGTACATGTTCTTTAATACATACAAAGTATCAGATATATCTGATATGTGTTATAGATAATACATGAAAACTAATATAAAATTAAGAAGTATTTGAGTTATTCTCAATTTGCCATTTTTAGATAACATGTACTGGTACCATGTCAAAACTTGGATCATAAGCTTTTATAACATCTAAACTATAAAGGTATCACTATACAGTTAAATTTTGCTCTTTGCTCTATGTTCTAGACATGTTTAAGGTCTATGAATTTATGAAACAATTTTACCTAGAAAAGCGTTTAATGTATTTTTTTACATAGATTAATGTATCAACTCATACAAATGAATAATAAAAAATGAATTCCTGGGCTCATTACAGTATATGCTATACCGGTCTTTTCCCTACTACATACATTTCAGCCCCTATGAACCATTTCGAAAATGTATCGAACCAAATTGCGTTGTATTATTTAGCGCAATAATAGTGTTATTATAAAAAGGGATACAACCGTGAAGAGAGATGTAAAAAAGCAGAATTACACTTACCGTTGAGTATTTTGAGTATTAGCAGAATAACTCCCCCGCTTGATGGGGGTGGAGGGGAATATACTTTGTAGCCACCATCTAGAGTTGTGATCAGCGGATCCTTAACTACAGCTGTATAGTTTAGGAGATCTTCCTTCGTTATTATACCACCTATTGATATACATGTGCAAACACAGGCATAAGCTCTACTTTAGCATCGAAAACAAATTTGCATAATAGCTTTTTTTTTCATTAATTGGCTTTAACATATTTTACATAAACATTTTGCATATCTTTAACTGTAGATAATATTTACCTTTATCTTTGATGTCACTCACTATATCATCAGCCAGTGACCCATTATAAAATGTGAATGGATCCGCTGCGATCTTTTCCAATGTTGCACCAAGTTTTGGAAGAGTGATGATGTCTCCCTCTTTAAACAGTTCGTTTGTTGATGGATTCGTCACGGTTGCCCTTTAGAGAGAGTGTAAATATTGTTTTGTATTTTGTAATTATGACAAGTGAGTTAACGTTATGGTCTGGATTTGTGAACTAATGCTTAGTCTAGAATGTGGAATAGATACGTAATACGAAACTAAAGTCTAAAGTTGTTTGGTCACCAAACAAACTAATATCAATATTTGCATATTTTCTAAGTTAAACACAAACATGATATTCACCTGGCAAATGGAGATGATACTAAATATCTAATCTGGAGTAGATAATTGCAAGCATGACATTGTGAATGTTTTTATGATCTTGTTTTAGAATACATTGAATTGAACATGTGTCTTAGATCCTTTTTATATAAACTGGTATCGCACCAATGTCAAATAGGTGAAACTAACCGAAGCTCTGTATGGTTGGCATAGAACTCTTTTTTTTGTTCAATATCGTTTGCTAGTTTTTTTCCAACGTTGAATCCATATTTACACATTTTAATAACAGGACCAAGGAGAGTCGCCCAAGGAAGTTTTCCACCAAGTTTCCATGCTTCGTACAAGCCTTGAATCTCTCCTGGTATACCGATTGCCATGGCCCCTGAAATAGATAGGAAAAAGATGAATTTGGAAAGCTTTACATGCACGTTTTAATATGCCACGATAACCTGGTATATAGATGGATGACTTAAGAAGAGGTGTCGGGTTGAGTTCTCGTTAGAGTAAAAATAGTCATTAGGTATATGTATAACTATTTCAGTAAAATGTTTCAAAAACAGTTCTGGGGTCCTCGGGTATTTCGTTGCCGAGAGGGTCTAAGGTGCTGTCGCCTAATTACTAATTATTTCTCACTTAGTTCGTAGTCGCCAAGCTCAGCCCATAAACTTTATGTGAGGCAGTTTTCCAGTTACTTTTGGGAGAGCAGTGGTTCTACTCAAATTCCATATAAGGTCATCTCTACCAATAAAACTGGATATGCCATATTTATAATCTGATATGTGTTAATGTCGTTAAACTTCAATAAAACAGAAATCAAACAAACTTGGACCCTCCTGAGATATGCGAACCCCTTGAAATGAACACACAATGGGACTATCGTTGAACATAATTTACTCCATTAATTGCTAATGTGTCTCAAATCTCAATTAGTATAATTTGATGAAAAATGTTATAGACAAACATCCGTCTAGAACTCAAAAAAGGGCTAAATACAATATTTTTTTAAAATAGGGTTGAACGCCATTTTCAACACATTTCAGCTTATAGATGACATACTCAGTTTTATTGGTAGAGGAAGACGTAAGAATATCTGAGTAGATCCACCGTCTTTTAGCAAGTAACTAGTAAACTGTTTATGTTACATAATGCTTTTTGGAGTAAGCAGGGCTCGAACCTACGATCTTGGCGATGATATGTAAGTTACCTTGAGATGACGCCTTAAACCACTCGGCCACGGAAGACCATCAATGCGAGGTAGATCAATAGTTAAAAAGCATACTAAACCAGAAGTAATATTTTATATGGCAACACAGTAATATAATACGAATAAACAAAACATGGAGTTTATTACCTGTTTGATAGAGATTTTAGAAATTCAGTTGACAATATATGGATGTAGTCTATGCTATATTATATATATTCACCTTCATTCAACATTGCAGACAACATTGCAAATACCAAATCGCAATATAGTAAAACAAATTGGAAAGACATTGATATTGTTTTTGGAAATAATAAATTTGACAGTTCTAAACAAAATACTGTACATAACAAAAAAAAAACCAGCTTTAATCAAAGATTACATAAAAGAAACCCTAATATAGTAAACTTTAAAAAAATTATATCACACTACTATACAATACAGAATATCATATTGCCAAAATTAATTTCAGTTCTAGAGAATTCGAGACCCAGTGGAATATATACTAAGTGCTTATTTCGAATATTTGATTTAAACTACAATCTACGTGTATTTATTTGAACGTTCATTTTACTGTCAATGTCCGAGGTGATCATTATTTATAATGTTTATTAATGTGTTTGTAAGATATATATGCGTGTTTACAAAAAGTCATATGTATTCCTATACAATGTGTTTGTATGTACATGTTTATATATACACATATTTTTACAATGAATGTACGAACACCAGTAAATTATATTCCCACCAGTAATATTGCTACAACGTTTAAAGCACGATTGCAATAAAGACTAAAACCGTTTCTTTTTGTTATTAAATAGAATTATTTATTAAATATTTGAAATAATAAATTTCATAGCCTTTGATATTAAAATAAAATATTACTTACCAAAATATCAAACATTATACTTAAGAACTGTGTTGTAATTGAGAGTAAAATGTGAAGATAAAAAAACTAGAATATACACTAGTATGCTAAGTGCTGGTCGTTCAAAGTCTCTCGATAAATACATACGCGGATCAAATAATTATCATTGTTTCAATAGCATAATACTCTATATAGATCTACACAAAAATATAATCACTGACTCTAAATGTGTATTTATGTATCGATCTAAATGCAAACTGAGCCTTCGACCAACCAATACCAAAAACTTTACTATATATTGTAATTATTGCATGTTATATGTTTTTCTCTTACAATATCCTTTTTGTATAAACCGATTTACCATTAGATTGTTATTCTGTTATGTGGTAATGTTGAAATTAAAAATAAAGAACACATCAAAATAAACAAACAAAAATAGCATTGCAAAGAGACAGGTTTTAGGTTTTAAATGTATAATGTTGCTTGCAATATGAATCATTTCACGTTAAGTTGCTGTTTAAAAATGGATATATATATCAAGTTATCAAACATAAAGAATGGTTTGTCATGTTAATAACCAGGCATTAAATTCTCATATTGCGACGTTTTATCTTGAAGTATGTTATGTTAGTATGGTTAATATTCACAATATTTAAGTGTACTTACATGACAAAAGAATTATTGTATCCATGTGAATGAATATCACTTTAGGTATACTAAAAAATGTGACTAAGCTTTTTTTCAAGTTTGTTATATCTCTATCGTGAAATAAGCTTTAATACTTGATGTCGTTTTGAGATGCCATGGGGTTGGACCTGGGAGAGACGAAATCCGCAAACATATGGCATAAGCTATTTCTATATTGCCCAAAACAGCACAGTCATGCTATACTTGAATGCATTCTAATATTGAATTATTCATAAACAAAATAATGTATGTAATTACCAGTGGTTGATGAAACTCCTTCCGCCTTATACATGTTCTGTTCGGCCGCTCCTGGTGCCATTTCACGAGCCACTATTGCGTAAGCCTGCTGTTTTGACCTTACAATGGTTTTATCAATAGAAAAGTGTGTATGGAAATGTGCCATTGGTAACTTGTTATATATTTGATATTACATTTAAAATGTAAATACACACAATGACACTTGGGATATATCTTGACACTTTGGATGTAACAAATGTGCCATTTGTATTTTGTGATATATCTAACATTACATTTAAAATATAGAGACACACACGGACATATCTTGACACTTGGGATGTAACAAATGTGCCATTGGTATTTTGTTATATATCTAACATTACATTTAAAATGTAGAGACACACAAGGACATATCTTGACACTTGGGATGTAACAAATGTGCCATTGGTATTTTGTGATATATCTAACATTACATTTAAAATGTAGAGACACACAAGGACATATCTTGACACTTGGGATGTAACAAATGCGCCATTGGTATTTTGTTATATATCTAACATTACATTTAAAATGTAGAGACACACAAGGACATATCTTGACACTTGGGATGTAACAAAAGTGCCATTAGTATCTTGTTATATATCTAACATTACATTTAAAATGTAGAGACACACAAGGACATATCTTGACACTTGGGATGTAACAAATGTGCTATTGGTATCTTGTTATATATCTAACATTACATTTAAAATGTAGAGACACACAAGAACATATCTTGACACTTGGGATGTAACAAATGTGCCATTGGTATTTTGTTATATATCTAACATTACATTTAAAATGTAGAGATACACAAGGACATATCTTGACACTTGGGATGTAACAAATGTGCCATTGGTATTTTGTTATATATCTAACATTACATTTAAAATGTAGAGACACACACGGACATATCTTGACACTTGGGATGTAACAAATGTGTCATTGGTATTTTGTTATATATCTAATATTACATTTAAAATGTAGAGACACACAAAGACATATCTTAACACTTGGGATGTAACAAATGTGCCATTGGTATTTTGTTATATATCTAACATTACATTTAAAATGTAGAGACACACAAGGACAATTCTTGACACTTGGGATGTAACAAATGTGCCATTGGTATCTTGTTATATATCTTACATTACATTTAAAATGTAGAGACACACAAGGACATATCTTGACACTTTGGATGTAACAAATGTGTCATTGGTATTTTGTTATATATCTAATATTACATTTAAAATGTAGAGACACACAAGGACATATCTTGACACTTGGGTTGTAACAAATGTGCTATTGGTATCATGTTATATGTCATATATTACATTTAAAATGTAGAGACACACAAGGACATTACTTGACACTTGGGTTGTAACAAATGTGCCATTGGTATCTTGTTATATATCTAACATTACATTTAAAATGTAGAGACACACAAGGACATATCTTTACACTTGGGATGTAACAAATGTGCCATTGGTATTTTGTTATATATCTAACATTACATTTAAAATGTAGAGACACACAAGGACATATCTTGACACTTGGGGTGTAACAAATGTGCCATTGGTATTTTGTTATATATCTAACATTACATTTAAAATGTAGAGATACACAAGGACATATCTTGACACTTGGGATGTAACAAATGTGCCATTGGTATTTTGTGATATATCTAACATTACATTTAAAATGTAGAGACACACAAGGACATATCTTGACACTTGGGGTGTAACAAATGTGCCATTGGTATTTTGTTATATATCTAACATTACATTTAAAATGTAGAGATACACAAGGACATATCTTGACACTTGGGATGTAACAAATGTGCCATTGGTATTTTGTTATATATCTAATATTACATTTAAAATGTAGAGACACACAAGGACATATCTTAACACTTGGGATGTAACAAATGTGCCATTGGTATTTTGTTATATATCTAACATTACATTTAAAATGTAGAGACACACAAGGACAATTCTTGACACTTGGGATGTAACAAATGTGCCATTGGTATCTTGTTATATATCTAACATTACATTTAAAATGTAGAGATACACAAGGACATATCTTGACACTTGGGATGTAACAAATGTGCCATTGGTATTTTGTTATATATCTAACATTACATTTAAAATGTAGAGACACACACGGACATATCTTGACACTTGGGATGTAACAAATGTGTCATTGGTATTTTGTTATATATCTAATATTACATTTAAAATGTAGAGACACACAAGGACATATCTTAACACTTGGGATGTAACAAATGTGCCATTGGTATTTTGTTATATATCTAACATTACATTTAAAATGTAGAGACACACAAGGACAATTCTTGACACTTGGGATGTAACAAATGTGCCATTGGTATCTTGTTATATATCTTACATTACATTTAAAATGTAGAGACACACAAGGACATATCTTGACACTTTGGATGTAACAAATGTGCCATTGGTATTTTGTTATATATCTAATATTACATTTAAAATGTAGAGACACACAAGGACATATCTTGACACTTGGGTTGTAACAAATGTGCTATTGGTATCATGTTATATGTCATATATTACATTTAAAATGTAGAGACACACAAGGACATTTCTTGACACTTGGGTTGTAACAAATGTGCCATTGGTATCTTGTTATATATCTAACATTACATTTAAAATGTAGAGACACAAGGACATATCTTTACACTTGGGATGTAACAAATGTGCCATTGGTATTTTGTTATATATCTAACATTACATTTAAAATGTAGAGACACACAAGGACATATCTTGACACTTGGGGTGTAACAAATGTGCCATTGGTATTTTGTTATATATCTAACATTACATTTAAAATGTAGAGACACACAAGGACATATCTTGACACTTGGGATGTAACAAATGTGCCATTGGTATCTTGTTATATATCTAACATTACATTTAAAATGTAGAGACACATATGGACATATCTTGACACTTGGGATGTAACGAATGTGCCATTGATATTTTGTTATATATATAACATTACATTTAAAATGTAGAGACACACAAGGACATATCTTGACACTTGGGATGTAACAAATGTGCCATTGGTATCTTGTTATATATCTAACATTACATTTAAAATGTAGAGACACACAAGGACATATCTTGACACTTGGGATGTAACAAATGTGCCATTGGTATCTTGTTATATATCTAACATTACATTTAAAATGTAGAGACACACAAGGCCATATCTTGACACTTGGGATGTAACAAATGTGCCATTGGTATCTTGTTATATATCTAACATTACATTTAAAATGTAGAGATACACAAGGACATATCTTGACACTTGGGATGTAACAAATGTGCCATTGGTATTTTGTTATATATCTAACATTACATTTAAAATGTAGAGACACACACGGACATATCTTGACACTTGGGATGTAACAAATGTGTCATTGGTATTTTGTTATATATCTAATATTACATTTAAAATGTAGAGACACACAAGGACATATCTTAACACTTGGGATGTAACAAATGTGCCATTGGTATTTTGTTATATATCTAACATTACATTTAAAATGTAGAGACACACAAGGACAATTCTTGACACTTGGGATGTAACAAATGTGCCATTGGTATCTTGTTATATATCTTACATTACATTTAAAATGTAGAGACACACAAGGACATATCTTGACACTTTGGATGTAACAAATGTGCCATTGGTATTTTGTTATATATCTAATATTACATTTAAAATGTAGAGACACACAAGGACATATCTTGACACTTGGGTTGTAATAAATGTGCTATTGGTATCATGTTATATGTCATATATTACATTTAAAATGTAGAGACACACAAGGACATTTCTTGACACTTGGGTTGTAACAAATGTGCCATTGGTATCTTGTTATATATCTAAGATTACATTTAAAATGTAGAGACACAAGGACATATCTTTACACTTGGGATGTAACAAATGTGCCATTGGTATTTTGTTATATATCTAACATTACATTTAAAATGTAGAGACACACAAGGACATATCTTGACACTTGGGGTGTAACAAATGTGCCATTGGTATTTTGTTATATATCTAACATTACATTTAAAATGTAGAGACACACAAGGACATATCTTGACACTTGGGATGTAACAAATGTGCCATTGGTATCTTGTTATATATCTAACATTACATTTAAAATGTAGAGACACATAAGGACATATCTTGACACTTGGGATGTAACGAATGTGCCATTGATATTTTGTTATATATATAACATTACATTTAAAATGTAGAGACACACAAGGACATATCTTGACACTTGGGATGTAACAAATGTGCCATTGGTATCTTGTTATATATCTAACATTACATTTAAAATGTAGAGACACACAAGGACATATCTTGACACTTGGGATGTAACAAATGTGCCATTGGTATCTTGTTATATATCTAACATTACATTTAAAATGTAGAGACACACAAGGCCATATCTTGACACTTGGGATGTAACAAATGTGTCATTGGTATCTTGTTATATATCTAACATTACATTGAAAATGTAGAGACACACAAAGACATATCTTGACACTTGGGATGTAACAAATGTGCCATTGGTATTTTGTTATACATCTAACATTACATTTAAAATGTAGAGACACACAAGGACATATCTTGACACTTGGGATGTAACAAATGTGCCATTGGTATTTTGTTATATATCTAACATTACATTTAACATGTAGAGACACACAAGGACATATCTTGACACTTGGGATGTAACAAATGTCCCATTAGTATTTTGTTATATATCTAACATTACATTTAAAATGTAGAGACACACAAGGACATATCTTGCCACTTGGGATGTAACAAATGTGCCCTTGGTATTTTGTTATATATCTAACATTACATTTAAAATGTAGAGACACACAAAGACATATCTTGACACTTGGGATGTAACAAATGTGCCATTGGTATCTTGTTATATATCTAACATTACATTTAAAATGTAGAGACACACAAGGACATATCTTGACACTTGGGTTGTAACAAATGTGCCCTTGGTATCTTGTTATATATCATATATTACATTTAAAATGTAGAGACACACAAGGACATATCTTGACACTTGGGTTGTAACAAATGTGCCATTGGTATCTTGTTATATATCTAACATTACATTTAAAATGTAGAGACACACAAGGACATATCTTGACACTTGGGATGTAATAAATGTGCCATTGGTATTTTGTTATATATCTAACATTACATTTAAAATGTAGAGACACACACGGACATATCTTGACACTTGGGATGTAACAAATGTGCCATTGGTATCTTGTTATATATCTAACATTACATTTAAAATGTAGAGACACACAAGGACATATCTTGACACTTGGGATGTAACAAATGTGCCATTGGTATCTTGTTATATATCTAACATTACATTTAAAATGTAGAGACACACAAGGACATATCTTGACACTTTGGATGTAACAAATGTGCCATTGATATCTTGTTATATATCTAACATTACATTTAAAATGTAGAGACACACAAGGACATATCTTGACACTTGGGTTGTAACAAATGTGCCATTAGTATTTTGTTATATATATAACATTACATTTAAAATGTAGAGACACACAAGGACATATCTTGACACTTGGGATGTAACAAATGTGCCATTGGTATCTTGTTATATATCTAACATTAAATTTAAAATGTAGAGACACACAAGGACATATCTTGACACTTGGGATGTAACAAATGTGCCATTGGTATCTTGTTATATATCTAACATTACATTTAAAATGTAGAGACACACAAGGACATATATTGACACTTGGGATGTAACAAATGTGCCATTGGTATCTTGTTATATATCTAACATTACATTTAAAATGTAGAGACACACAAGGACATATCTTGACACTTTGGATGTAACAAATGTGCCATTGGTATCTTGTTATATATCTAACATTCATTTAAAATGTAGAGACACACACGGACATATCTTGACACTTGGGTTGTAGCAAATGTGCCATTGGTATCTTAATATATATCTAGCATTACATTTAAAATGTAGAGACACACAAGGACATATTTTGACACTTGGGATGTAACAAATGTGCCATTGGTATTTTTTATATATCTAATATTACATTTAAAATGTAGAGACACACAAGGACATATCTTGACACTTGGGATGTAACAAATGTGCCATTGATATCTTGTTATATATCTAACATTACATTTAAAATGTAGAGATACACAAGGACATATCTTGACACTTTGGATGTAACAAATGAAATACTGCTGCACATGTTTAAATTAATGAAAGTGATTATGTTTTACGCATTATTTACCTAATGTATCCTATTTTTAAGAAACCACATTGTATAGGTTGTATCATGTTTCTGTTGCATTAATCCACCAGACATATAGATTTCATTACCAGTTTATGTCTACATTTTGATATAGTGGGTCCCGACTACCTAGTCGGCAAAGCGTCTGAATGTCATATGGATAAGTCGTTAATTCAAATACCCGTCCTGTCACACTCTCTGCGATGATTGAAGAGAAATGGGTTCCTCGGCCTTTAGTCTCGCACTTCTGAATACGCGAGTAAAACATTACTGACTTGCATAGCTCCCTAGTACTTATTCTCGAAACGCTTAACGGATCCTAGGAACGAAGATCAGGTGGGCTGATCGACGTCATATGCATGCCACTGAACATTTGAGGCTAACAATTAAAGCTCTTTTTTCACAAAGGGTATTGCATATATAGTAATTGTGTAATATGTACACTTACATTTTCAAATCTAGAGATGGATCTTCCCACGTTATATTTTAACAAAATCATCCAAACACTCAAAACATGGCTTTCAGAAACCAATATCACCATGTAATGAACAACAATAATTGGACGTTTTATAAAGTAAAGTGTACTTGTTTATAATAGTCACCCCTATTGAAAGGGCCAGCCAGAATGCGTTTATGAGTCACCTTTATGTTGTGGAGATTTACGTCCTGAAAACAATCATTGCTGGGCGTCAGGATGTTAGACATTCGATATCCACCAATTTAAATTGCTGCTGGTTGAATAACCGATCCCATCAGAAACAGTGCCTGTACCAAGATTCGAACCTCCGACCCCTGCTTCCGAGCGGACGCCTTTCACAACTTGTTTATATAATAAATTCAAATGCAACCTTAAACTATTTCTATCGTCTGTTTATCTCCTTTACTGACTGATCAATAAATTATTTATAAATACGGTTTTTTTCACTGGAATTCGGACGAAGATATCTTCTCAAGAGACCGCGGCGTGGTCTAGTGGTAGAGCGTACGCCTCGCATGCGGAAGGTCGTGGGTTCAATCCCCGGCCGGGTCATACCAAAGACTTTAAAAATGGTACTATAAGCTTCCTCGCTTGACGCTCAGCATTTAGAGGAGAGTTCTAGGTCTGGTCGGCCCGGTGTCAGTATAATGTGACTGGATGGGTTATCATACCATGTGTCTGCGGCATGATACTCCAGTGTCTTAGAATACTGTCTCAAGTAGACACCGTCGCGATATGACTGAAAAAATTTTGAAAGCGACGCTAAACACCATACAACTACATCTACTCAAGAACAAGATGTGGACTGTTTTGTCTCTATATCAGTAGACTCACCTCTTGTAAAAGGTCATGAAGAACCCCCCGCCGATTCCACTACTCTGTGGGTTGTATACTCCTGCACACAGGATGGTGGTGATAGCTGCGTCAACTGCAGATCCATAATGGCGGGCCATCATCTCCCTGTAACAATATAAATATCGTAATAGCTTCTTAAGATAAACTACATTCGGAATTGGTATTCTAAATATCTATATATAGATACAAAACATTTTTTCACAGTTATGGTTTGTTACAGTCAAGTTTCAAAATACAATTTATATCAGCACACATTTTCAATATGTAATGTGCTACATCATATTTGCACATACATTAATAAACCTGGCTTGACCGTTTCAAGATATCACCGATTGCCTTCTATATATATGCGTTCATACTTAATACATTTTTAAACAATGTCTCTAACAAGTGCTCTTAGCAAAGTTATTAGTTTTCTATCAATCATCAGGTTACGTAATTAAAGTACAGAAACCCAAACACGACGAACTAAAAGTGTATTAATAACCAACGTTTTTATTATATATTTTTATGTTTTACTGCAGTACTTTAGGCACATTTAATTGAAGAAATTGCCATGCAAGTTATTCACATTTCTATGATAGTTTATGACAATAAGATTTCATGACTCGTTCCAATTTGCTCTTAAGAATCTAATGATAATATACTTGTTTTAATATACGTCAATTTCAGTATAAAATTATGCATTTTTTTTATATAATTTCATAACAAAATATTTTTCGAAAATATGTATGTACTATACAAGTTGGCATGGGGGAAAATAAAATGGATATCACATACCTACAGGAAAGTAAGTCTATGCAAAACTACCTGTTCATTTTTGTGACCACAGTGAGTGTTTGTTGTGCGTTAACATGTTACATTCTTTTTAGTTGTACCCTTGATATTTAGAGTAAATACATTTAAATGAATGTCTAACATATATGCGTACAGTTTTGAAATTGTATAAACATGTCCTACACGGATCACATTAAGTTGGACAATAGTCCAGTATATGGAGAATCGGCCGGTTATGCCAGATATTATTGGTTCAATTATGGGCTCGACCCAAAGAGCTCCCAAAAGCAACACTCAGTACTGTTTTTTTTACCAGGGAAATGGGCTAGAGAAATAGGATTCGTGTATGCTCTGAGCTTTCTTTGTTACCAGGCTAAAATAGTATAAACGGACATATAATGAATGACTTTTATTGCATATGTCACCAAATACGGCTGTGGTATTCATAATTTTGACTGCGGATAATTCATGTTTATATTTTTGTTTTGACAGTCAGCTTGGCACTGTTATATCTGATAGATCTTAAAATAAAATGCTTACGTTCCGATCTTTGAGCACGGTGACGAATCTGATGCTACCGAGCTGTATCTAAAAAAGCCTTCCTTAGATGCTGTTGGTGGAACATAAATCGGTGACTCCTTCGTCAGTCTGTCTGATGTTGGGGGCATAGGGCATTCCGTTTCTCTGTCTTGCGCCTTTCCGTTGTCAGATGTGTCATCTTTATCGTCACTTGTCTTCTGCAGACCGATACCAAGACCAACTCCAACAGCAACTATCACAGCCACTAAAATGATGGTCACTATAGCCCACGCTCGACTTTTTGACATACTGATTTTTAAAAAAAAGTGAACAAAAAATATCTTAAAATCGTACGTTGATTTATTGGTTAAAGTTTGTGAGAGTTCATTACAATATTTTATTTTTCTATTAAGTTTTTTACTACGTCCGTTTAATATGTCATGATAGACACTGAGACAAAGTACGAGGCGACTATTTACGACCGTCACTCAGTGCGTAACGCTAATTTTGTGACAAACAATACTATCTGAAAACAGATCCCTTCCTTGGAGGCAAAGAAAGCAAATAACTGAAAAAAAGCAGACTCCGTTTAATTGAGTTTGTTTGGACGGGTAAAGAAACATTGCAACACTCCTAACACACCCATCCCCTAGTACCGGCTTACACGGTAGTGTACCGGCTTACACGGTAGTGTCAAACAACATTGAAAATGCTTGCTTATGACATAATAGTTAAGATAGAAAAATGTACGTTAATCTTATATGTTTTATTCAATTTGAGCTTTTTCGTACCACGTATTACTACAATATAATAAGTATTAACGGACTCGATACACTGACGAGATATGAAAACGCAACAAGCATATGCCTGAATATTAGTTTTATTTCAAATGACTTCACCATATAATTTTGAACACATACACATCCCAATATTTTCTGTCCATTGTGACTGAATTTAATCAGCGCAACTGACCGTAAAATCACCATAGCTAGGACCCCACTGTTATCTTCTTCGTGCGCCCCGTGCACATTTACCACTCGTCCGGTTCGATTTAAACTATATTGAGTATATTCATAACAAACCCACAAATCATAAATTCAATCAATTTTTTGGATAATTTTATATTATTTATTAAATGATACCAGGGTTAAATAACGCAGACCGTACCGGATTTTAGGACTTTTGGAAAGTGGAATTACGCAAACGGAAGTCACTAGACGTTTTAACGTCAACCGAACGACAATTTTACGGTTGCTTCTGTGATACAATCGTACGGGCTCCGTGTCGGACCGTCCGCGATCAAGGGCGATGCCTGCATCGACGCCACGTCAGAATGTTTTCATCCGTCAAAGTCATCTACGCAATCGTAAACTTACGGCAACATTAACTGCGAATTTAGCCGTTGGGACAAATGGTCGCCAAATCCGTCGAACCACAGTGTCTAAACGATTGCGTGATTACGGTATACGGTGCCGGTGGCCAGCGGAAATTCCCGTACTAACAGTACGTCATCGACGTCAACGACTCCAATGGGCACGTTCAAACCTGGAATATGGTTTTGTTTTCTGACGAGTCTAGATTTAATTTCTTCAGTGCCGGTGGCAGGATACGCGTGTACCGTTGACGTAGTGAACGTAATGCAGATATTTCTGTTGTATGAGCGTTACGATTGCGGAGTTATGGTCTGGGGCGCTATCAACAATGACTTTCAGAATAAGTGATTTGTAATGGTAATTTGAACGCACAAAGCTATTTGAATCAGATTATCACTCCAGTTGTCCTGCTGACATACCAGCAACGTAACCGACGTACGTTCATGCAAGATAACGCTCCACCGCATCGAGCCAGAATAACAATGGATTGACTGAACAATAACAACATACCTGTATTGCCGTGGCCGGCTATATCACCTGACTGTAACCCTATAGAGCATATCATCTGAGATGAGTTCTGACCCTCCAACCAACGTCCAGGAATTAACAAATGTTCTGATTTACGAGTGGGAACGGATACCACGTCAAGTTTATAGGACCCTGTGTCGTTCAATTCGTTTTCGGCTTCAGGAAGTGATCAGGAGAAATGGGGAACATACCGGATACTGACATTTAAGACGAATGATGTGGTATAAACAGTGATTACGTAATATTGGATAGTGCATTGTTAATGTATCATTGATTAATTTGATACCCCATGTATGAGTGTTGTGAAACTAGTTTCTCTAACATAGCCCTACAAACCCGTTGTTGCGTTTTCATATTTCGTCAGTGTATAATCAAACTTACCTAAAACAATGCCTTTTCCATTGCAATACCCAAATCAAATGGCAACTAAGCTGTTTTCAACGCCCAGTATTAAAATCTATAGTCAAGTAAAGATGTTGTGTATCGAGCGAGAAAATCTAGTGTTGCGTATGAAAATATAGTGTTAAAAAAGGAAATTAAATGTTGTGTAAGGATGTTGAATATATATATATATATATATAAAATCAAGTGCCCAGTAAGAAAAATCTATATTGAGTAAGGATGTTGTGTATCGAGAAAATCTAGTGTCGCGTATGAAAATATAGTGTCAAATAAGGAACTTGGATGTCGGTTAAGGATGTTGAGTATATATATACTAAAAAATCTATTTCTCTGTAAGAAAAATCTAATGTCGCGGAAGGATGTTGTGTATCGAGTGAGAAAATCTAGTGTCGCGTATAGAAATATAGTGTCATATAAGGAAATTGAATGTCGTGTGAGGATGTTAGTATATATTGAATACGAAATCTAGTGTCCAGTATTAAAATCTATAGTCCAGTAAAGATGTTGTGTATCGAGCGAGAAAATCTAGTGTTGCGTATGAAAATATAGTGTCAAATAAGGGAATTGAATGTTGTGTTAGGATGTTGAATATATATATAGGTTAGAAAATATAGTGTTCAGTAAGAAAAATCTTTAGACGAGTAAGGATGTTGTGTTTCGAGTGAGAAAAGGTACGAAACGTGTGCTTATCGTGCAATTGTTGCTTGCCTTGTGTAATTAAAATACCAAACACGTGTAATGTGCTTATCATGCAAGTAACACTTGTCTTGTATAATTTAGGTACAAACGTGTGCTTATCATGCAATTGATGCTTGTCTTGTGTAATTTTGGTACCAACAGCGTGGTCTCCATGCCGTTGGTGCTTTTCTTTCTTTAATTTAGGTACCAACGTGTGGTTCTCATGGCGTTAGTGCCTGTTTTATGTATATTATGCATCAAACGTGTGGTTATATTGCAAATGATGCTTGTCTTTTGTTCCAAACACGTGCATACCATACAGGTAGCGCTTGTCTTTTGTAATTTAGGTACCAAACGTGTGGTTCTACTGCAAATGATGCTTGTCTTTTGTAATTTATGTTCCAAACACGTGCTTATCATACAGGTAGCGCTTGTCTTTTGTAATTAAGGTACCAAACTTGTGGTTCTAATATTGTTGGTTCTTTAATTGTGTAATTTAGTTACCAATCGTGTGCATATCATGACGTTGGTGCTTGTCTTGTATTATATAGACAGATGAAGCCTATTATGTAATTTACATAAATGATATGTTGTTTATCATGTTTTTATATTTATGCTATTCAATTTTTAATATTTTTATTTTACAAAAGTTAATTACACTGTTTTCTTTGATTTTTATACTTTAATAATCAAATTATAAGTTTATCATTCATGTTGTTTAATCAGCGATTTCAATAGCTATTACAATACTCAAGGAATTATATAGATATACAAATCCTTGCCAATACTGCATGAAATGGCTGTGGGTATTTTTCGCCGTTTTTGCGAAGGAATGCCCATGAAAATATGCTTTAATTCTCCGTAATTACGCCAGTTTCTATGAATATGTTATTATCACTCGATCAAGTAATAGTTCAGCTTTTGATCGATGTATGTTTTACTTAAATAACAGTAATTAATTTAGTAGAAAATGTGTTTAACCGTGATTCACTGTTGGTGAATTTCTTTCTGTTATAGCGGCCAAAATCACGTCTATTTTCAATTGTCACCAAGTGTATGTTTTTAGAGTAAAAATAACACTCCCAGTGTTTTTTGCATGCTCAACCTATGTTTAAACGAAGACACGCGATTTCAAACGGTTAAAAACCTTTAAACAAATGTAATTATTCGATTCAAAACAGTAATAAATGCATATGATTTTTCCGCGTGTGAATATCATGACCCCCACGGCAGATCCACACGCATGGACTATCGGGAGTGCGTGTGAATCTAACGTGACACCAGTATCAGTGAACAGTTAAAAGTGTTAGTCACCATTAATATTGTAACGGTGCACCGAGATAGTTTTGATCAGTGTACCGCTATTTTATTACTACCACACTCGGGTTTGAATGACATGCACCGTACTAGTTTATTGTAATAGTTCCCATACAGATCTTTAGAAATAAAGTAGTCCATGCTACTTAATGGTATTCTAAACTAAATAGTATTCTACGAGAGGTTTTGTTATACTGGTTTAAATAATCTATTTCCACAACAATCTTGTTTCGTTTTCGATTTTGAAACACTGAATAAGAAATGGACTAACATATATTGATGTGTTTGAAAAGATGTCTAATGATAAGATGCTATATATCATGAAATTTGATTTACCTCTATGGTGAAGTTATACTGTAATGTGAAGATGTGGAAATATAACGTTGTTCTTCATTATCAAATTAAATGTTACAAACTTAGTATTTTAGGGACGAAATATTACTGCCATGTAGTTAACTTCAAATTTTTAGCATAAAATGCTCGTAAAATACTGAGATAAATGGGATTAAAGAAGATATAAACTTAACACATACTACTACAATATTATCTCTTCTGCATGATTATTATTTTGCAATTAAACACAAACACCTGGTTCAGAAAACAAACCAAACATGGTTTAATTGTTTTAAATAAGTAAAAATGAATAGTGCGATGTCACAACAGTACGTTTAAGATATACGGGAGCTGATCGTTATGTTCGGTGGACGAATACATAAAATAAACATGACCTGTCAGATGTATTCGAAGTTTTCCTTGCCTGTGTTAAATATAATCCAAATGGAAGCAGTATGTAAAGTTTGATAATAATATATAGCAAAATAAAACGGTTTTCATACATTTCAAACATGTTGTGTTAGAATTGTCCATGAATTCAATTATCAACATTCATATAACATGATATCACATTGATAGATACACTTCTCATGTGATATTTATGTTATTCAAAGAAACATATAAAATATTTAATTATGTTACTTCGGATTTAATAAAAGATATACAACGTTAAGGATGGACCGACGTCGCCTGTATGGTAAAGAACATTATCTAATTCCAGAAGAGAAACATTAAATACCAATACATATATATACATCAAAACATATCTGGGCGTATAAAAACTGCCACATCAAAATTAACTGACATAAATGAAAACAAGAGAGGACATATGATCTGAAATACATAAACTAAGTAAAACTGAAAGCAAAAAAAAAATAGAATAAATGAAATTGGGAAAAAAAAATTTTTTTTAATATTATATTTGAGGAAATAGGGTGGGTAAAATTAAAATGCCACGTCAGCTTTCCTCTAGTTTACGGTTAGAAATGGGGAAAAACTGGTAGCTCACTCTATATAAAAAAAGGTTAAGCGTTCTTCGTCCGGGTACCAGTAATTAAGATAGGAGCCGAATATGATTAAGAAATTTACCCGCCGAAACAGAACATAAATTCTCAGACATATAAATTGTTATCTTCCATATAAACTTCATTTATTTATTTAACAAAATGGTAAATAATAAGTACATTGAAAGGATAAAACTTGATGAATAACATTAATTAAAAAATCCACCTACCTCGACATAAGTGCATTCAAGTTATTAAATCTTGGTTTAAACAACACGGTATCAATGTGAAAGTCAGTCGTATAAATTATAAGGATTTATCACAGGAAAAAACACGAGTTATGGTTCAAGTCACTTTTGAATCCACAGGTAATGATTGCATAAAAATGTGGATATAATAACTTGCTTATGTAAATGAAGCAAACTAAATATGGATACCCTGTCACGCAACTTGATTAAAAAAAATCAGATTACTAGATAACACGGTAGTTTGCAATTCAAACCATATTAAAAAAAAAACACTTGATCCAAATCATATGATATGGTTACAATGTTAGGATGCCAGAAAAAAGAAAAGAAATACAGTCAATTGAAGGTAAAATTTGATGTTTGGAATATTGAAATAGAGATATATATTCAGTCAACTGTTCAACGTTTCAAAATATTCGGACTGATTTATCTAACTTATAAGTGCTTTAATTTTGTTTTCATACACATTTTGTCTGGTATTTGTTGGTCATCTTAACCTAATTAAGAAGTTATATAAGTACATTTTCAAACAGTTATGAAAATATATTATTATTATCATTATAGTTTGTGACCATCGAACATAGATACTTCGCACATGTTAAGCCGCTCATAACAGGTCTGAGTTTTTAGAATCCGGTAATATCGCGACAACCAACTTATATCTTCTCTTTCACTAGCATCTCTGTAGTTCATTTTAACTAACTGCTAACCTATAATGATTTAAACTTGCGACTTAAATTTATCATGGATTGCCTGAGCATTCAAATGATGCGGTGTTCTCTTTCTACCATTGTAAACATTCAAGTACATCATCTGGTGCAGTGCTTTCATTTTCCTCCATTTTAATGTCCAGCCACATCATCACTAACTCATTCATCATCTTCATCTCTAACACTTGCTTCAAACGCATCAATTTCATAAAATGTCTTAGACTGAAGTTTAACAGAAAAAGTCGTAGTAATGATTTAGTAACAACAGTATCTGTCCACGCCTGTTTCAGGTCAGTGGCAGCGCAAAAATTGTCTGCTGATTCAAAATCAGTGTGGAGAAACTTCTCTGAATGACTTTGTAAACTTTACAATGATATCAGTAGAGCGGAATGATTGCACATCTTCTACTAGAAAGACTACTGCCTCTCGAAATGGCTTCGTTCTTTAACTCTCGAAAATAAGGTATTTTCGTAGTCACCTTAAGTTTGTTCCATAGACAAAATAAGTTTACTAACATATGTCAGATATCCATCTACAACTTTAATGTCAGAGCTATACATGTACACAAGTCATGTACTGTCAATTATATTTGTGCAGTCTTTTGCTGTCAGTGTTATATGTGTTATCATTTACTGTCAGTGTTGTACGTGTAATCATCGAATGTCAGTGTTATATGTGCAGTCTTTTGCTGCCAGTGATATATGTGTACTCCCTTACTGTCATTGTTGTACGTGTACGTGCCAGTGTTATATTTGTAATTATTTACTGTCAGTGATAGAGTCGTTATCCTTTACTACCAGTGTTATACGTGAACACCTTTACTGCCAGTGTTATACCTGTAATATTTTACTGCCAATGTTATACGTAACCTCTTTAACTGTCAATGTATATGTGTAATCCTTTGTTATAAGTGTAATACGTGTAATTCTTAACTGCCAGTGGTATACTTACAATCCACTTCACCCAGTGTCATACGTGCAATTCCTTACTGTCATTGTTAAACGCGTAAACATTTACTGTCAGTACTAAACGCGTAATACACTGCTGTCAGTGTTAAACGTGTAATCCTTTACTGTCAGTGTTATAAATGTAATGCCTTACTGTTAGTGTTATACCTGTTATTATTTATTGCCGATGTTAAACATGTACCCCTTTACTGTCAGTGGAATACGTGTACTACTTAACTGTCAATGTATGCATGTAATCTTTAACTGGTAAACGTGTAAATATTTATTGTCAGTGGTATACATGTTATCCATTACTGCCAGTGTTATACGTGTAATCTTTTACAGCCAATGTTAAAAGTGTAGTACCTTGCTGTCAGTGTTAAACGTGTACTTATTTACTCTCAGTGTTATACCTGTAAACTTGTACTGTCAATGCTATACGAGTAATACTTAACTGTCAGTGTTAAACGTGTAATACTTTACTGTCAGTGTTCTAAGCGTACTTCCTTACTGTATGTGGTTTACTTCTAATCATATACTGTAAGTGATATATGTGTAATATTTTACTACCAGTGTTATTCGTGTACTCCTTAAAATTTATTGTTATACCTGTAATCCTAAACTGTCAGCGCTGTACGTGTACTCCTTTACTGTCAGTATTATAATTTTAACAATAAACTATCAATGACATACGTGTACTCCTTAACTGCCAGTGTTACACGTGCAATAGTTTATTGTAGTGTCATACATGTACTCCTTTATTGTCAGTGTTTTACGTGTACTCCTTTATTGCCAGTGTTATACGTGTACTCATTAATTGTTAGTGTCATACATATACACCTTTATTGTCAATGCTTTACTAGTACTTATTTATTATCAGTGTAATACGTGTACTCCTTTATTGTCAGTGTTATACGTGTACTCCTTTACTGTCAGTGTTATATGTGTACTCATTTACTGTCAGTGTTATACGTGTACTCATTTATTGTCAGTGTCATACGTGTACTCCTTTATTGTCAATGCTATACGTGTACTCCTTTATTGTCAATGCTATACGTGTACTCCTTTATTGTCAATGTTATACGTGTACTGATGTATTGTCAGTGTTATACTTGTACTCCTTTATTGTCAATGTTATACGTGTACTCATGTATTGCCAGCTCCTTTATTATCAATGTTATACGTGTACTCGTTTATTTTCAGTGTTATACGTGTACTCCTTTATTGTCAATGCTATACGTGTACTCATTTATTGTCAATGCTATACGTGAATTCCTTTATTATCAGTGTTATGAGTGTACTTCTTTATTGTCAGTGTTATACGTGTACTCCTTTATTGTCAATGCTATACGTGTACTCCTTTATTGTCAATGCTATACTAGTACTCATTTATTGACTATGCTATACGTGTACTCCTTTCTTGTCAATGCTATACGTGTACTCCTTTATTGTCAATATTATTCATGTACTCCTTTATTGTCAATGCTATACGTTGACTCATGTATTGTCAGTGTAATACGTGTACTCTTTTATTAAAATGCTATACGTGTACTAATGCATTGTCAGTGTTATACGTGTACTCCTTCATTGTCAATGCTATACTTGTACTCGTGTATTTTCAGCTCCTTAATTGTCAATGCTTTACGTGAACTCCTTTATTATCAATGTTATACGTGTACTCCTTTATTGTTAGCGTTATACGTGTACTCCTTTATTGCCAAGGCTATACGTGTACGCATGTATTGTCAGCTCCTTATTGTCAATGTTATACGTGTTCTCCTTTATTGTCAATGCTATACATGTACTTCTTTGTTGTCAGTGTTATACGTGTACTCCTTTATTGTCAATGCTATACGTGTACTCCTTTATTATCAATGTTATACGTGTACTCATTTATTGTCTGTGTTATACGTGTACTCCTTTATTGCCAATGTTATACGTGTACTCATGTATTGTCAACTCATTTATTGTCAATGTTATACGTGTACTCCTTTATTGTCAGTGTTATACGTGTACTCCTTAATGGCCAGTGGCATACGTGTACACCTTTATTGTCTATGGTATACGTGTACTCGTTTATTGTCAGTGTTATACGTGTACTTCTTTATTGTCAATGTTATACGTGCACTCCTTTATTGTCAATGTTATTCGTGTACTCCTTTATTGTTAATGCTATACGTGTACTCCTTTATTGTCAATGCTTTACGTGTACTCCTTTATTGCCAGTGTTATACGTGTACTCATTAATTGTTAGTGTCATACATATACACCTTTATTGTCAATGCTTTACTAGTACTTATTTATTATCAGTGTAATACGTGTACTCATTTATTGTCAGTGTTATACGTGTACTCCTTTATTGTCAGTGTTATACGTGTACTCCTTTACTGTCAGTGTTATATGTGTACTCATTTACTGTCAGTGTTATACGTGTACTCATTTATTGTCCGTGTTATACGTGTACTCCTTTATTGCCAATGTTATACGTGTACTCATGTATTGTCAACTCATTTATTGTCAATGTTATACGTGTACTCCTTTATTGTCAGTGTTATACGTGTACTCCTTAATGGCCAGTGGCATACGTGTACACCTTTATTGTCTATGGTATACGTGTACTCGTTTATTGTCAGTGTTATACGTGTACTTCTTTATTGTCAATGTTATACGTGCACTCCTTTATTGTCAATGTTATTCGTGTACTCCTTTATTGTCAGTGTTATACGAGTATTCATGTATTGTCAATACTCTACGTGTACGCTATACTGTTAGTGTTATACGTGTACTCCTTGATTGTCAATGTTATACGTGTACTCCTTTATTGTTATTGTTATACGTGGACTCCTTTATTGTCAATGCTATACGTGTACTCATGTTTTGTCAGCTCCTTTATTGTCAATGCTATACGTGTACTCCTTTATTGTCAATGTTATCCGTGTACTCATGTATTGTCAGTGTTACACGTGTACTTCTTTATTGTCAATTATATACGTGTACTTAATTATTGTCAGCTCCTTTATTGTCAATGTTATACGTGTACTCCTTTATTTTCAGTGTTATACATGTACTCCTTTATTGTCAGTGTTATACGTGTACTCCTTTATTGTCAATGCTATACTTGTACTCATTTATTGTCAATGATGTACGTGATCTCCTTTATTGTCAGTGTTATGAGTGTACTCCTTTATTGTCAGTGTTTTACGTGTACTCCTTTATTGTTAATGCTATACGTGTACTCCTTTATTGTCAATGCTATACGTGTACTCATTTATTGTCAATGCTATACGTTTACTCCTTTATTGTCAATGCTATACTAGTTCTCATTTATTGTCAGCGTTATACGTGTACTCTTTACTGTCAGTGTTATACGTGTACTCATTTATTGTCAGTGTAATACGTGAACTCCATTATTGTCAATGCTTTACTAGTACTCATTTATTGTCAGTGTTATATATGTACTCCTTTCTAGTAGTTGTTGATTAGGACGCTAGAAAATAAATCCATGAATATTTGAGTGGCGTGCACCTTGGTTCATCATTTAGATCAAGGGAACAGGGACTTCACCTGGGATGGCCTCATTGCTGCTAGGGAACAGTATATTTAAGCATCTTTCACAGTAGCGAAAAATTTATACATGCGAGTTAGTAAACAACCTCTGACATTGACACGTATATATTATGTAATAAAACGGATGGAACATTAAACACAAAAAAAATCTTTTTTATCGTACCAGTGCACTTATTTGAATATTTTTCCATAAACAGTAACACAGTGCACACATCAGATTGAAAATATCGGTTAACTAGTACTAGTAGCTTAAGAATGTTTGTCCACATTCTGGGTACAGATACATTCTTACTAGTAGGAATGTAGCAACAAATAAATCAACGAAATTTAATAATACCTATAGCAGAAAATTGAATATATAACACTATTTAACAATAATTAATTATTTTCATAGACACATAATAGACATGCGAGTGATACTCTCTAATTACTGAGAATACGTTCTCACTACGGCGTATTTATTTGCCTGCACAATAAGTGTAACCCTTCTAGGTAAGTTCTACAGGCTTTGGGTGAGCACTTGCAATATTAACAGTTGTTATGAATGTTGTAATGAGGAAATTATCACTGGGGTCCGTATACCTCTCGAAATATCGGTTGAATGATCGATTCTCTGTTCTTTTTAAATCGTACGCTGATAAAGGAGCGAAGTTTAAACTTATATAATATCGATCGCGGAAAATATTTTTAACAACTTATACAAATCACGCTCATAGTCTTCCTTGGTAGAACCAGTACTACGCATATGCGGAAAATTGCCTTGCTCCAGGACACCACACATTGCTGTGGCGGAGGATCGAATCGTCGATCTACCACTGGACCACGGGCTTAGTGTACATTAAACAGTTTGTAAGTGTTTATTACATCACTTTTTCTATAACATACCAGAGTGGTATCATACTGAACATAACTCTCTTGGAGAATTACGATAATCCAATTTTGTATGTGATGGTTTCTATCAATAGAGTCACCATCCGACATCCAAACTGGTCGAAAACTATGTACATCATGTCGATGAATCCCTACACAAGATGGTGAACAAAATTTAAACAGATTAAGATCAACAAAGGAATTTATGATAGTAGAGTCTACCCTTAAATATTTAGAAAGTCTTTAGGCTGATAAAGCATATCGTATATATGACATTTTTAACAATTACATATGGTGTCAAATACACGCTACATAATGTTTATTATGGCGTAACAAAGTAATGTCTCGCCTGTCTGCTGTCATGTTCCAATTTATGGAGCAAACGGATGTTTCAAGTTCCATAATTTGTAATTTTGTCGTAGTCAGCATATCAAATGCGTTTAATGTGCATTTGTCATAGCAGTTTTAAAAGTAGGATATATACAAATACAACAACTATTAAAATATATCAAATAACTAAATCAGTACATACACCTGTATCAACCATTAACAGCATATCAAGTTACTCTTGGCTCGTACTGATTAATGTACTCATCTTCGTATAAACTTGTTTTGTATAAAAAGTTATTTGAGTATTTAAAAACTAAAATTTAATTTATATGAGTACTGGAATGTCGATAGTTAGTACGAATACTTGTAATGGTGCGCGTGAATGTATGTATATGTGTATATGTTCGTGCTTGTATATCGAATACTCTTTGTGGAACTTATCGTTTTTCTTTTATGTGCGAGGAAAACTGCACATACATCAATAGTTTTTGAGTTTTCACACACGCACGCACAGCAATGGTTGTTTACATTTATTTTATTATGAAACAATATCTTGCAACAGAGAAGTTGGTAGGGGTATGAATGTTCATATCAAACACCACCATTGAAACGACGTTGCTATCTGCTGAAAAAGGTAATAAACAATTATACAGCTACACGCTACAAGTATTAATTAAATACACACAGTTTCTGAAGTTCATGATCACGGACGGACGCACACATTGACGAAAGGGATGCCATGTAAGATAACATTCAATTGCCCATATACGCACTCAATACATTTATACACGCACACTTTTATTTTGTAAAATAAAATAATAACACATTTATCGGCAGTATTTTTCGTACTTAGAATTCTTTCATAATGGATGTGTGTCAATAATCAGGTTTAAAATTAAAAAATTAATCAACCATAATATATTTATTAGAGCGTAGCGCAAAACGTATATTTTTTTTTTCAATTAAGTCATTTTTTTTTTGCTCCAACCTTTGGTCAAGTAGCATAAGTAATGGTATGGTCGATAAAACAATAACAACATAAATGGTTACAATAATCACAATTGTACCTCGATTTAAAGATTCAGTATTGTTGACATCGTCAGATACCCACGGGTGCCACTTCCGATACTTTCCATCCATCACCCGTGGGAAATTACGCTAACTCTATGTCGTTTTATTTGAACAGAACAAAATCACGGTCAGGGAACTCTGTCACAACGTAGAGTGATTCACATCGACAGTTTGTCACAGATTCACGTCGACAGTATTATTGTTTTGTAAATTTTGTCACAGTTGCTAGTCGATAGCGGGGACATAATCGCTGATATGTTTTTATAATCAAATGTATGAAGTATATATTTGACATTCCGGGGAATGTAGTGTATTATAAGTAAAATACGATCAAATTGAACATCTGTTAATGAATATTTCTTCAAGTTTAACATTTTTAAAATGTCACAGGTTTGTGACGACAGGGTAACGGAGGCGTGTCGATCCTTATTTAAATGTCACGGATTCAGTGTCATAGTTTTAACATTGTAGAATAGTGCAACCCTACGCCAATACTGCCATTTACACTTCGAGTCTCGTTCAGAGGTTGTCCGGCATATAGTTTTAGAGCATTGTCGTTATGTTACGGATTATGTTTGTGAAAGTTAGAACCGACACACAGAAGCAAAATAATACCTCGGTACTTACAACCCAATAGCAATAGTCATGTTTCGTGAGAATTGCGCTGGTAGTTTAAAACTTAGTTTTAAATATAACGAATCATTTTAGGGAAAAATTGTCACTTTTTATACGTATTTTGAGTGATGTATTTATCTAGCTCATCGATTGAGTCATGTCTTGTCCTCAATTAACTGCCCAAGTTTGAGACTCGGATTAAATTCTTCCGTTATTCTCCATTATTCGTTTTCTTTTATCTAACAAATAAGAAATTTAATTAAGATTTGAACTTGTAACTTTTTCAAACTTTTCTGGAATAATAAAACACAACACATATGGTAACGTTATATTCGTTTTTTATGAAATAATAAAACAAAATGTACACAAAAACTATCATGATCTGCAGGGGAAAACATGAAAGACAAGTTAGGGTAACGTGAATACCCGCAAGTATACTTGGGATTCTGGAAATGCGCTTATTTACACATGTCAATATATCGTACATTTGACCCACACCTACAAAAAATAAATCTTGTATTTATGTGTTTTATACGTTTTATATGAGTATATGATCATTTGAAGGGAAAATATGTTGTAATGTTATCTTATATATAGGCCCTACTCTGCAAAAAAACGTCCCTCTTTTTTATAACTGATGTAGCTCTGTCTTTGTTTCATGCCCAATGTACATGTATTTTTTACCTTAGCGATGTTGAGATCATATGCACCGTGTACATAGATAGCACTCAGTGTCCAGAACATTCATTTCCACTTTTTCGACGTGCACATGCAGTCGACAGGTTTTTCAGTCAACGTCATACGATTCATGCAATAGAGGCTGATTTGATTTTTTTTCTTTTACAGTTTTCAACATGCAACGGATTTCTGAAACGGATGCAATAAAATGATAGTGGGTGGGGTATCGGCCATGGTGCTGTCGCAAATATAATGAGCTACTTGAGGCACGTTTCCGATAAACCTGAACTGTTTACAGTCGCCTCGTAAACAGTAAACCTGGAGAGACAAAGACCGGAACCGAACGTTGACGTGCTTACGTTATTGTCTATTGCCAGCTACCTTCGCTGCTGGGCAGCATGGCGTTTCAGTACAGACTATTCGATACCGTTTGCGTCGTAACTCCCAACTAATCAGAGTAGCGCGGCGCCCATACACTAGTACTGGTCAAAATAATGACCCGACGTCATATCACTGCCATGTTTTTATGTGTGCGACGTCATCTGAACTGGCAATATGATCACCTCGGCCATTATGCTTCGCAACAGTGTATTATACGGAGGATACGGAAATACCCGATGTTTCACAATTGCTGAACTGGAGCTAAATGGCAGCTCATTTTCACCAGGCAATACTTGACCCAGGTCAATGTTTTCACATGGCCGGACGTTTCCCTTGATCCTTGCAAAAATTAAGAATATCTGGGTCATAAAAAAATGATAATCTCTGTGATTTGGCTCAGGCGTTGCTACGGTGATAGAGTAATTTGCAAATTGCATTAGTTTTGCGTTAAGTTACGTCGAGACGCCGTTAAATTATTGAATACATACCTGCAAATGGTAGATTGACAAATTCTTACTCAAATTCGATGACCTAAACGTTACATTATGAGTGTCTGATAGTTTGTGACTTTTTATTTTGACCCCCCCCCCCCCACGCCCCAACCCACACAAATACACACGCACGCACGCATGCACGCACGCACTCACGCACAGACACACACACAGGAAAGAAATTAACATCTACTGACAGTCATGACATTTAATGTAAAATGAAATGTTTTATTTTCGAAAATCTGAGCTGTTTCATTGGTGGCTGAGAAAGGACATCTAATCAATGATAGGCCTTCATCCAGATCACAATACAGCGAGGAATCTTTGACAAAAGATATGTCCATTTCTGCCAATAGTGTCGACTAGAATCTATGACCCTGTAGAGAAGAATCCGTGACATTTAAATCAACATCGACACAAACCTGTGACACGTGAAGCTTTTTTCAAACGGAATTTCTCACATAGAATAAGTAAAAAGTCAATTAGTTATAACTCTTGTTTTAAACAAAATTACTTAAACAACAGTTATAAATGATGTTTTGCACTGATTAATGTTTTTATTGACAATTTCATCTCTACTTTCGTTTTACATACATATTTAGCGAGGATTTATTAATTCTTGCGTTTTAAACATTTACTAATAAACACATGATTGTTTGGAACATTGAAAATATTTTATTAATATCAGGTGAAACTCAATCTTGTAAAAAGTTTAAAACTTAAAGCTGTATCCAGTAAATAATCGATTTTATATATCAAAGTCTGCAGTATTTTCCCGAATCAGATCGACGTGAATCTGTGACAAACTGTCGACGCGAATCACTCTACGTTGTGACAGAGTTCCCTGACCGTGAAAATACAGCTAACGTTAACAACGTCTTATCAAAACGGCGTTTGCGTGAAACTAGCGCAGCGATTGGATAACGTTCCCTTCATGAAATCGTGAAAGAACCAATCATATGGTTGCATTACGGTTTAGTAGATAGTGTAATTTCCCACGGGTGATAAATGGAGAGTGTCGGAATGGACTACGCGTGGGTATCCGATGATGTACTTTTGAGCGACTGTATGCTTATCTTCACGCTTTATGCACACATTTTTGAGATTTGAGATTAAAACTTCCATTTGACTAATTATCCAGGTTGATTTTGCACTTTTTTATTATGAATTTAACCGTAAAGGTTGACATTAATAACGTTTAATTGATTTTAATTGGACGTTTTAAAACACAATTGAATTTTAAATATTTGAACAAATTTAAATTTTAAACGGCTTAGTTATAATCGGAAAAAATCCGTCTAACAGTATTGAACATTTAACACATTACACTAGTTTTACCAACGCGTGCTTTTTTAAATGTACTAAGTGTATAATTTGCATATAACAAAGAAGTTAAAAGTACAGGTGTCGATTTACACGATCCAAGTACGTCATTACCAAATGATTTTGCTGACAAACAGTTTACATAAATTATATGGCTATAATACCACAGAGATTTATAAACATGGTCGATTCAATAACTAACTTTGCAGCGCGTGGCCGTTATGCTGATCAAACAAAATGTATTGTGTTTTAGGGTAAAATCTTTCTAGATCTAAACATGCTATTACAAAAGTATTTGATTGACAAATAGTTAACACACATGGCTGTAATTCCACAAAGTTTTAGAAACTTGAGACCCTTTTATCAAAAGTTACTAAAAGTTAAATATGTTTTCATCTTTGTTGTTACTTACGCCGCCATATTGAACGGTCCAGTGCGCTCAGCCATTTTTAGCAGGTACCTGACTTTGTAGATCAAGAAACTCTAAGTAGGTCAGGGAACCAGACTACATGTCTCTTCGATGACGCCGTAAAAACACCGTAAACTGAATATGTATGTAATGTTATCCGCAATTTTTTTATGTCTATCTATTGTCGGGTAGTCAGGCGTTCAAAGTAACCAGACTGTAAGAACGTCCTAGTAAACATGTACTAACCCAGACGGTATCCGAGATGTGCAAGCTGAGATATAACATCTAAAATTATGTGTCCATTAACTGTGCAGTAAAAATCATATTCATTTGGGGTGAAATACACAGTAACCTCTACCTCTGTATTTAAAAATGCTAATAACCTTCATACAACGGATATATCGGTCATGAGAACAACAGAACTAAATAAAAAATAAACGACCTGGTACGATTAAATGAAGTTGAATAGCTAAATTAAATGTAGGTTACACGTATAGTCCATATTCAAACACTGGGAATTAACTCTATCGTACCAGTGACTTAATAATAATAATAATGTGGATAGGTCACTGATCCTTCATAAGAATGACACCAAGATTTGGTACCAGATCCAAGTCATCTTTTCGACTTGGATAAGTGTATAAAATTAATCTGGCGAACATGATCAAAATTGCTTAAAACCAAGACGCCCGCCGAAATAACGTATTCCTTAACTAATTAAGAGGTGAAAACTATTTTGATAAAGTTTCACCATTTTTGTTTAGAAAATTGTGTTATATATTGGAAAAAAGGCGATCAGAAAAAAGAAATATAATTAAAATATGTCAAGATGGCCAAATAACAAGATGGTCGCCAAAATATTGAAAACAAATCGCGGGTCAACATCAATATTTAAGATATCAATTATTGTTTTAGTAACTATTATTAGCTATATTCATTTTATGAACAATAGTATATTAGAGCAGTTTTATTAACAATAGTACATTACAGCAGTTTTATCAACAATAGTACATTAAAGCTGTTTTATCAATAATAGTACATTACAGCAGTTTTATCAACAATAGAACATTACAGCAGTTTTATCAACAATAGTACATTACAGCAGTTTTATCAACAATAGTACATTAAAGCAGTTTTATCAACAAAAGTACATTAAAGCAGTTTAATCAACAATAGTACATTACAGCAGTTTTATCAACAATAGAACATTAAAGCAGATTACAGCAGTTTTATCAACAATAGTACATTAAAGCAGTTTTATCAACAATAGTACATTACAGCATTTTTATCAACAATAGTACATTAAAGCAGTTTTATCAACAATAGTACATTACAGCAGTTTTGTTTTATCAACAATAGAACATTACAGCAGTTTTATCAACAATAGAACATTACAGCAGTTTTATCAACAATAGTACATAACAGCAGTTTTATCAACAATAGAACATTAAAGCAGTTTTATCAACAATAGAACATTACAGCAGTTTTATCAACAATAGTACATTACAGCAGTTTTATCAACAATAGAACATTACAGCAGTTTTATCAATAATAGAACATTAAAGCAGTTTTATCAACAATAGTACATTATAGCAGTTTTATCAACAATAGAACGTTACAGTTTTATCAACAATAATATATTACAGCAGTTTTATCAACAATAGTACATTAAAGCAGTTTTATCAACAATAGTACATTATAGCAGTTTTATCAACAATAGTACATTACAGCAGTTTTATCAACAATAGTACATTTCAGTACATTAAAGCAGTTTTATCAACAATAGTACATTACAGCAGTTTTATCAACAATAGTACATTAAAGCAGTTTCTTACTATCGTCAGTTTAATACATTATTCTCTTGAATAGTATGCAAACACGTGAAATTATGACAATGCCAATGAGAGTAGTTTATTCAAGTAATTTAGGCCACCGGCCCATAATACACATACACACATATATTATAATAATACAACAATGTGCCAAAAGGATATAGACAATATCAGTTATCAAACATAGGGTGTCTAAAATGTTATATTAATTAGACTTATGGTGTAAACCCACCATTGATTTTTGTTCCTTATACTATAGTAAATAATAAAAGTTTGAAGGCTTGTCATTCATATAGATACCCAAAATGAAAGCAGTGAAACTTACATGTACTGTTTGTCAACCTCTTTACTACCAAAATATGATGAGAAAAGTAAGGGTCATGTGTCATATAAGAGATTATTTCTCCTGCTCAGTGTGTACACTGTTGACAAAGTGAAAGTAGACATCCGAAATCATGTATTCATACCCCAATTTCCAAGCATCATTTTTTTTCTAAATTCACAATTCAAACATAACAATGCTTCCATATTGTAAAAATACATCAATAATGACATTCAAATAAAAAATTGAGCAATAAAATAAAAAAAATGCATTTTTAAACAAGAAAAAACAAGGATTATTTATAACCACCATTATGCGACTACCCCACGGAAGCACTTCCTTTTCCCAATGGTGGTACTATGCCTTATTATAGAATTTACTGTCTAATATAACATAAGTATAGTATTAAACCAATACTTATTGTTTAATGACTTTGGTGTGTTTAATTTCATATTAGTAAAATACTTCCCATGGTTATTTAACATTTAAGCTATTGTTAGAATATGCAATGTCAATATAACCGATATTCCCTAATCAATCATTAACAAAAAAACGACCAAATTAACATTCTAAAAATGCTAAACATACTATTTCTGATCGTTTTGTTCCATTTTAAAGCATAATTGAACTGAGTATGTAGTATTTTTGCCATACGTTTATGCAAACATGTAGCTGATTGCCCATGACATATGCGACCAATTGATCTGCTGTCAATCAAACAAGTCGATAATCCAATCAGAAGTCGATATTGTTTCCAAGGCCTCCATTTTACTTAGCCAAGCTAACGGTCTCTAAGTAAACACTATATTGTGTAACATTTTATTTACAAATGACGCCACGTGACCAGTGGGCTGAGCGATAGTCGCTCTCGCGTCAGGTCAATTTCGCATTTCAAGTTGAGTTAAGTTAAGAACCATTGCTCCTTGAAATCTAACGTTTGCAATAATTTGTCACAAGAGTAAAACTGCTGTATTTTATATCCGGTACGTGTCGTCTGTCCATATTAAGATACATCAACTTAAATGCTCTTTACTATGAAGGGTGACATCAATCTGGCCATTCCAAGTGTAAATATGAATATGAAAATGAATATGCTTGGTTAAGTTTCGATTTTGTTATTGCATCTGATCATTATTTCACTTCTGCTCCCTGTTTATGCTCTCAGAATTCATGTAAGTAAGTGTATTGACCAACCCTCGTTTACTGTTTCAATGAAAGATTGGCTGTTTACAACATCCTTTAAGCTTATAAAATAATTTCCCCATCACCTCAGGCTAGTACAGATGCAAAATTACAAACCATTTCTCCAATGTCCAGGTTTAAAGTGGTTCATCTTTAAAATCCGCTACCATGTCCAGAAGCATTGTTGAGCCATATCCTTCCACATGTCATTTAATGTTTCCCTTTATGACTCTTTATTAAGTTCCGGGACTGTTAAAGGTACGTTTCTCATCTCATCAAGAAATGTAACCACACAAACATCCACTTTACATGATATAAATAAAAGGATTCAAACAATATATATGTATCATAGATATGAAATTCATCTAATTGGTTAGAGGTTTGTTACCTGAACCATTCTGGTAAAATTCCTTAATTACTTGCTTCTATTAAGACACCAAATATATGCATATTTGCAAAACACTTTCAAATGCCTTTGTCGTCAATTCCTAAACTGAACGAAAAAAAGAAACTTCGATATTTGACGGTGTATATTTAAAAATGACATTAAACTTGTTCTAATAATTTGTAAACATAAACACGTGGTTTGGATTGATAGCTGTGTTAACTACTGATTTATAACAGATCAGGTGAATGGTCAGTGTATGCAACAATCAACACTCTTGTTATGAATACATACAGATTGCATTTTGATTAAATCAAGTTTGAATAAGTTTGAAAACATTGTTAATCTTAATTTCTAGAGCAATGTATTATTATTTAATATTGCTTCTTCTTTTGATAATGCCGGATCCGATTAGCTCAGTCGGTTACGCGTCTGACTATCAATCCAGGAGTCGTGAGTTCGAATCCCCCGCCCAGCAACAGTCTCCGTGATGATTGATATACGACATTGTGTCTCATTATCGTTCGTCTCTGACCACTGATTCTAGTGAGAAAGTTATCAGTTACTTGCGGAGATGGGGTGTGTTTGAGTACTGGTTAGTCTCAGGAAACAGTGGTTAGGTTAACTGATCGTCTGTTAGCCCTCCATAAAAATGACGCTTAATATTCAATCAATCAATCAATCGTTTAATAATAATTAACTAAAACTTATAAAGTGCACATTATTTTCAAATTCACATAACATATAGATCATATATTCAAGAACGGATCTGTCAAGTTCAACCAAATCTGTTATGTACGACTTTTGAAATTTAAAACATCCCTCCACTGGTGTAATGCTTCCAGTGTGTACAGAAAATTCAGTGTTAGTGGCCATGTTTCAGTGCTGATGGCTTTTATACTGTGACTCCAGCGTTTAAGTTCAACACTAAATATGACAGTCGTCAGGATTTACATTTTAAAGATTGTAACTTGTCTCGTAAAGCTTAAACATTTGCATCAACAACATTTTCAAGTGCAAACCTATCATATTTTCAAGGGTTTTCTACGACATTGAAATATTTTAAGCAGACTTCGAAAGCAAAAGGATGAATTTGATTAATTTCCATTATTAAAAAGAAAACAATACATGCTATTTTTGCCAATGTTACATTTCTTAATTTCAATATTTCAATATCCACTGCCCTTCGCTTAGAATATCTTCCGTTTACTAATATTTAAAATATTCATTAACATAAAAATGTAAATTGTCATTCAGTAGTGCATTTTGTTATGAGAATATTTCATTTTCATTCTTGTTTTTGTTAACATGGATACCAATAATGAAAATTACAAAATTTGTCGTTTAAAGTACCCAACTCAAAACAGTTCAATATTACTTCACGTAACTTTGTGCACATAGTCAATATTTGTTCTGTTACCATTGAAACAAACAGCCTTAATTACATAACTCTAAAACCGTTAAATGTAACATCAGGACACTTTGTACAAATGCAAACCTCATGATTTAGTAGTGCCGTTTGGTATGAGTGATTAATCATTTTCACTCTATTTTCTGTTACCATGGAAACAAATAGCCTAAATTCATAACTGTTCAAGATAGTTTTACGAAATGTTGTACACATGTCAACTTGGTAGTCATCTTTGTGTGAGTTTTCATTTCAGTAAGTGGAAATAACTATTAGCCAAAAATACGAAATTATCTTTTCCCTAAACATAGTTGTCCAGTAGTGCCTTTTGCTGCGAAGTAATTCTTATATTCAAGTTCAGAACACCTAAATAAAATACCCCCATTACGGGGTTAGTGCCAATTATGTATTCTTGTATTCATTGGAATGCTGTGTGAATAAGTTCCAGGCTTTGAAGTTGAGTCTACTGTCGGCAAACAGTGTTATTTGATGGTGAGGTTTCGGAGCCTTTATAATCAGATCGATTAACCGGCGCTCTTTAAGCGTTATTTTCCTGCGACCTACAAGAGAAGTTTTCAGCTTTGTAAGTTTGACACTAGGCATACGTGCTTCTTAGTCCAATTTTTATACCAATGACTGTTATAATTTGTCAGACTGACTCTGCTTTTTGTGAGCTTGGTGAGAACCCCCATAATCTGGAATACCTGCAGAAACTTTTCAAGATAATTTTGATATCTAACCGAGTTACAGCCGATGAAAAAGAACTCATCTAGTATATGAATCATGCTTGGTATAGAAAGGATTGCTTTAGCGGTCAATGTAAAGATGTGCCAAAAGCTCAAAAACAGCAAATTACCTTTTCTAATATGTTTGGTTCGGATAGAAAATGCCGTCCTTTTTGATAACTGTTTTCGCGGCGGGAACTCAGCAGAGCCTCGTTACCTACAAAACAGCTATCCCTCTGGACCAAAATTTCTATCCGAACCTCGAACCCATATAAGATACATATAATCTAAGTCTAAGAACATAGGCAGACAACAATACATCAGAACGTGATTTGTAAACAACACATCAGAACATAGGCTGAAAACAATACATCAGAACGAGATCTGTAAACAATACATCAGAACATACGCTGACAACACTACATCAGAACATGATCTGTAAACAATATATCAGAATATACGCTGACAACACTACATCAGGACATGATCTGTTAACAATACATCAGAACGTGATCTTTAAATAATGCATCAGAACGTGATCTGTAAACAATACATCAGAACTAAGGCTGACAACAATACATCGGAACGTGATCTGTAAACAATACTACAGAACGTGATCTGTTAACAATACATTAGAACATGATCTGTAAACAATACATCATAACGTGATCTGTAAACAATACATCGGAACGTGAGCTGTAAACAATACATCATAATATGATCTGTAAACAATACATCAGAACGTGATCTGTAAACAATACATCAGAACATGATCTGTTAATAATACACCAGAACGTGATCTGTAAAAAATACATCAGAAGCAATACATCAGAACGTGATCTGAAAACAATACATCAGAACATAGGCTGACAACACTACATCAGAACATGACCTGTAAACAATACATCAGAACATGATCTGTTAACAATACATCAGAGCGTGATATGTAAACAATACATCAGAATGTGATCTATAAACAATACATCAGAACGTGATCTGTAAACAATACATCAGAACATGATCTGTTAATAATACACCAGAACGTGATCTGTAAAAAATACATCAGAAGCAATACATCAGAACGTGATCTGAAAACAATACATCAGAACATAGGCTGACAACACTACATCAGAACATGACCTGTAAACAATACATCAGAACATGATCTGTTAACAATACATCAGAGCGTGATCTGTAAACAATACATCAGAATGTGATCTATAAACAATACATCAGAACATAGGCTGACAACAATACATCAGAACATAGGCTGACAACAATACATCAGAACGCAAAATGTAAACAATACATCAGAATAAAGTCTAACAACAATACATCATAACACATTCTGACAGCAAAAAATCAAAACATAGTCTGACAACAATACATTAGAACATCAGAACATAGGCTGACAACCATATTTCAGAACGTGATCTGTAAACAATACATCAGGACATAGTCTGACAACAATACATCAGGACATAGTCTGACAACAATACATCAGAACGTTGTCTGTAAACAATACACCAGAACATAGGCTCACAACAATACGTCTGAACGTAGACTGACAACAATACATCAGAACATAGGCTGACAATAATACACCAGTACAAGGTTGACAGCAATACATCAGAATATAGGCTGACAACAATACATCAGAACAAAGTCTGACAACAATGCATCAGAACATAAAGCTGACAACAATACATCAGAACATATCCTGACAACTTTTCATCAGAACATAGGCCTACAACAAAATATCAGATATAGGCTGACAACAATACATCTGAACATAAGCTGACAACAATACATCAGAACATTGTCTGACAACAGTTCATCAGAACATAATCTTTTCATCAGTCAGGAAATAATATTAGTACATCAGAATGTAGACCAGACGTTGACCAGACGTTGACCAGAATTTGAAATTTTTCAAATTTGTTTTATTCTGAAATTGTTGTGGAAAACTCTTCTATAATCTGGCAGCACTGAAACGTAAAGAGACTCTTCCACATCTTTTGTTCTTACCTAAGCTGCTAAGGTATAGATATAGTGGAGCCATTTCGTGAAAAAGTTATGCAATTTTTGAGAAAAGCACTAAACTGAGCACAAACATAGAACAAGGTTAGCTGATTATTTGAACAAAGAGACCCACTTTCAAAATGGCAGAAACTCTAAGATGGCCGACATAATGGCTGCCTCATTTCACAAAATACATAGTTGTCTATATATTTACAGTAGTCAATGATATTTGATAGCTCTTTATAACTAATGTTATCAAAATATATTTATATTTGTTGATTTTAATACTTTTATTTCGAGAGAATAATTCAAAATATAAAAATATTCAAAACATAGACTTAAAATCTTAAAAAATAGCAACAATTTCTATAATTTTAATATTCTATTATAATTTTGTCCAATTTTTTTCATCAATATTTTACAAAATAACAGTTACACACTTCATAAACAAATAAAAATAAAATTTCTTATAATAAAGAGCAAAATATTGTATTGTATATGCAAAATACGATGGACGTGGTAAATCAATATTAAATGTATATCAATACTGAGTTGACCATATAATTACATTATTAAGTTTATCTTGTAAATCTAACGAAATGTATTAAAGTTCTTAATTGAATTAAAAAAAAAAAGATGTAATAGTATTTAAGTGAGTAATATGAAAAAAAAAAAGATAGCTATTGTATATATCGTATATAATCTGTTCAGTCTGTTCGTCAGTCAGTAAACATCACAGGGCGTCTGTAAACCTTTTAAATCCCGAACAAACTACCTTTATTGCTTGTGACCAGCCTTCAACAAATTCAATAAAACTGACCAGGTACATTCGAAGATACTAGTAGTCAGTATTATTTGGAAAGCTTCACATTGGAGTGGCTTCTTTGATTAATCTTGGCAACTAGCTTAGAGATAATGGCTGAATTAGTGTTCTTGTAAAGGCAGATAATGTATCAGAGGGTCAGGTCATTCCTCAAAGCCATCCAAATAAAATTAAACGTATGTAAAATGATTTTGGATTAAGAAACCAAAATACTGATGCTGGCAGCAGTGAACGTTTTTCCTATTTGCATCTCCGCAGATTTTTTTAACTGATCTATTACCTTGAAGTTTCGTTAGGTCACCATAAGAAGGCAACTTCAGCTTAACAAATGGCTCTTGTTAAACTTTTACTTTGGTTCTTTGTTGACATTTATGACATGATTTGGTGGACGAGAGAGCAAACCAGTGTTTAATCAAAGCCTGAAGTAAATGGACCTCTTTGTTACTATGGAAGCAATAGATAATCCATTTGAAAAGCACTCTGGAGATATGTTAGTATACGACACAGGCAATGATATAGTTTTAGTTTATATCAATTAATATAGCTTAACTGCGAAATAAGATCAGAATTTATATTTATCACTCTTGAGACCCTTTTATAGGCAGAAACAGAGTTGTTTTAGAGAGATCAAAGGGTCGAGTTTGTGTTCAAAATCTGGCATGAGCGGCAAATGATACCGAAAGCACTACTACCCCGCTTGTAGTCTTCTGCGAAATGCAGAAAAAACACTAGTTCCTCTCCATCAAGTGAAATATGCGCATTGGATCAAATCTGACCTTCAAACTAAACCAAGTGTACAACTAAGAAAACACAAAAAACTGTTATTCTCGGTGACACAGATCTCCGATGTAAGCAGATTGGTAGGAATGCGTATGTGCATGGTAGTCTTTAACATGGTCTACGATAGGAAATGGTATACATAGAAAGCCTTGTGAAGCTCCAAACTTCCTGGACGCATGTCTTGAGGTTGACGGCAACAAGAAAAAACTTCTGGTCAGTCTGTAAAATAATAGGTGCATGTAGTATATGTGTTTCAAACAATCACAGCTATGGTTTACCACTAAATGTATATGAAAGGTCATGATAGAAAGCAGTTGATACATATGTCCTGGTATTAGCCATTGATTTAAGTTGATAGACTGATTTGAGTGTGAACTGGGTTGGATTTTGGAACTGGAAGATACTTCTTATATGCATACCGTTTCATATCAACTTGATAAAGAGAGGATGAGGTCCCTACCAGCATTTCATTCATTCACGGTGTGTGTGCAAACTTCTTCATTATTTTGTGGGAAGGGAAAACTATATTCACTACTTTCACTAAAGAATCCGTAAAGGTGCAATGCCATTTAGAGAGTGATTTGTAGTTTAAACTTAGTTTACAACTTAGAGTGTCTTGCTCAAGGTTACCACACTTGGTTGTGGTTGATGATCAAACCGACCATAGGTCCGGTGCTCTACCACTGAACCACGTGGTCCACAAATGATTTGTATTTGTCCCAACAATGACTTCTTCAAATGTAAATGAGTCCATAGGAATTGTTCACACATAAAGGTGACAAACCTTTAGATCGATAGGTCAGCTATAAGGCACTAAACGAACAGCTTATCAAGTATTTTACTATCATCATTCAAAGCCCAAAAAAACAAATTGGAAAACGTATGGGAACCAATCTGGTCGTCTCTCTACATGCTGACAAATGGTATTTCAAAAGATGTAAACGTACCAAGGCTAAAGTATTGTGTACATCATAGTATACCAGTAGCTGTTGGATATTTCTAAAATTTAATCTTTTATTTGTTCTAGCATTGACCGATGCTGGTACATACTGTCATATTGATTTACCCCATCTATTTTAAGTAACATACAGATACAAACCTTTCCTGTGCATTATTTTAGCAATTTTGTACCCTATGTGTCCTAGCATGTCTTATTGTAAATTCGACAAAAACGTTGTCCAAAAGTATAAAATAATATCTAAATAATAAAAATGTTTGTTAATTTTGGCGACCTTAGCCATAGTTTTCTCTTTTTTTTTTCTCTTTTAGAATAATTTGTCGCAATAAAACCATTAGAATTATTAAATATAAGCATTATTAGATAATGTTAGTCATACAGAGTTATAAGATGTTATAAAATACTTTAAATTTAAGGACAAACGTAAAATTTGTAAAATTTGCCGGTCATTTTGGCGGCCATCTTGGATTTTCAGCCATTTTGAAAGTGGGTCTCGGTGATTAAATAATCAGTTAGCCTTGTTCTATGTTTGTGATAAGTTTGTTTGGTGCTTTTCTAAAAAAAGGCATAATTCTCTTCTCTCAATATACTGCACCACTAATACCGTGTTTGATTATTTGAAGTTAATGGGCATTGTTTATTTATCATTTAAAACTATTCTAAATTGTCATGATAGACATCTAGTTTTAAATCAATACATTTTTATTCATGAAGTAATTGACTGTAGTCTGATTCAGAATCACTATCAATGAAACGAAATGTTCTTCCTTGATTTCTTTATTTTCTTTGTATTAACTTCAGCACAAAAAGTTTGCAATGGATAAAATCTGGCATTACAAGACAATAACTTACATTATGTATTATTAATTCTCTAAATAGATTTAGCTGTCTTGATGCCATTTTGTAGATATTGGAAAAATGAATATTTTATTTTAGTTGAAATTCAATAGTAACCTCATCTTCACAATCAATGTGGATATTGTCAAAGTTTAAAGTGGTAGTTGGTGTATCAGTTTTGTTCCCCATAGCAAGATTGATGCCTTTTTGCAAATATTCGAAATATGAATATTTACCATAAATGCATGGTGATGAGTATAAATGCATGTTATGGTATATAGACCGAAGCGAAGCTAAGACCCACATAACTTTATCGGTATGACTGTCCCAGTCTACACTGGCAGTTGAAAAAAGGAAATGTACAAATGAACTTTTAGTTGGAAGCCTGTATGTATTTCACATAATTTTATCTTTTCTACACAGTCGATATGTATATTGTCAAAGTTGAAAGTGGTAGTTTATTTATTAGTTTTGTTTCCAGTAACAATATGCTTGAAGATATTAGGTTTTACTTTCATTTTATGAAATCTATATATCTAAAGTTTTTGTTAATTTGTTTATTTCTTTATCATAATGTGAGAGAGAGGATTGTCGTCAGCATAATATTAACATGAATTCCTACATAAAAAGTTATGTCCTTTATAAAAAAGTATGAAAAGGACATGCCCCGAAGATAACATGCCTTTAAGACCCTTAAGATAGAGCCATGTAGTTAATGCGAAATTCGTTCACAGTTGTGGTAAATTTATTTGTAAAGAATATATTTACGAAAAATGTGTCATGTGACCTTGTTATAGAATAAAGTTAAAATTAGATATATCGTTCAGGTTACTTGCAGCCTTTTGCAAAATTCGGTAAGAAATACATTTACGAAATGTATGTTGTGCAACATTGCATATATAGGATAAATTTGAAATTAGAATTATCGTTCAGAGTACTGTTTTCTGAACTTTTGGCATAATTTTCGACCCGAGAAAGGGGTAAAGAGTAAGCTTTAAGGAAATAAACACTTTTTCAAAAGATAAAATATTATTGTTTCTTTTTTCGAAATTATAATCAATATAATACTTATATAACTTTTAGAAAAGAAACAGAATGATTAAACCATTTGTAATGCCAACATGCATGCATGTTATTATTAGGTAAGGTCAGCTTTTATATTTGACAGTCACTTGTAGCTTTCCCATATTCTTTTTCTGACTCTACTTAATCAATGACCAGGAAATACTTTTAACGTGACTACAGAAGACATGTTGATTAATGTACATTTTTTAAATATTAACATCGGGATATTTTGTGTTAACAATATTAGTATCTCAGTTTCAGTTTAGGTTTATACACGAGATACACGAGGTGTACAAAGATGTAGTCGAGAAAAATACATCGAAAACAGCCGCTTTCTTAATTGGTGGTGTTGATGACATTGGAGCACGCACGCACGCACGCATGCACGCACGTGATGCACGCGGACACATTCATACCCTCTCTTTCTAACTCTCTCTCTCTCTCTCTCTCTCTCTCTTTGAAGATTTAGATATAGTTGTAATGAACTCCTCTTCAGTATGCCATTTTTCAACAAAAGAAACGCTAATTATATTATCGTTTTATTAACTCGTTTAAGTTATGTAATTGTGTATTAAATAAGTCATTTTAGACATAATGAAATCAATTGTTCCCAAACTTTAGTACTTTTTTTATAAACCCCATCGGAAATAAGCTCTCGGGTGTATCCATGGCACCCATAGATGTTTATAGGCTGGTGTTATCCGCATATTAAAGTCACTCCGATTTCTATGAGACATTTCTCGGCAAGATGTTCAGAGAACATTTCAAAATACAAATTTATTTCAACGTTTATGCATTTCATTATCATTTTTATTGATATTTTCATATAAAACTGCTTAGCCATGTTAACGCCATTGAAGTTTTATCGCAAACGTATAGCTCTGCCCGGAAGCTCTGTAATATAAAATAATGTTTCGATACGGGCATCGGTCAGTAAGTGCAGTACAATCTCTTCTGTACTGGTTCACTCTGTTTCCTATTCGGGAAAGTGAATAAATACATCACAACAGTGACTTACTTACAATGGTTAATGGCTGGCAATCGAATTAAGTTGCAGACAACAAGCGACAAACAGTATGTATTTTAACGCGGTTGTGCTGTACATACCCCGCATTACTTTTATAGAAAACGCATATAAAAGTTCAGTATACGCGATAGACACCTCGGCAAAGTCATTGTTTTTTTTGTTACCTATTTCAAATATACACAATGTTAATATTACATATTTATATTGGAATTGGGTTTCTAACCAGGAATTTGATCAGGAAACATGGTTTTGATGAAATACTAGGTGATTGTAAATGGAATATGCTTCGTACAGATGTTTCGTACTGACTCATATACACATTGCAGTTTAGCACCTAATGTCACACAATCAATATATTGATCATGGTTTTATTTTTCACTGTTATGAGATATAGAATAGGAATTGCTTGTTGACAAATACATGTATATTAAGCATTTAAGTATTTTATTTATACGATAAAGTATGGTATCTGAAATAACTTTCGAACCGGCTTCTGCATAAATCCATCTTTCCTTGGAATGGGAAGCATGCAGGAAGCTACACTCTGTGCAGGTTGGATCAAGCTATGTCTGAGTTTCATGTTAAATATGTATACGCTATTTGAAATAGGAATGCTCGCCGGTTCCAAAGTCAGTTTATATGACCGTCTGTTGTATGTCCATTAACCTTTTCTATAAACATCCCTAACAGACCAACTTGATCTGAAGCATATTGCATTAATGTATGATCGTTTTCTTCAGATGATTCCGCTCGATTTAAACCTTTATTGCATGAGTGCTATTCAGAATGTCCAATAAATATTTTTTCCACCAAAACATGCACCAGCCACAAGTGCTCTTAATACTTTGATTTGCAGTAGTTGTTGATCTAGAACAGCATCGAAACAGTCGAGCGCACTGTCTTTCTGTCAGTCCTTGTTAAGAAATGCACATGTTTGAATCAGACATGTACATAATTACCACATATGGTCGTTGGATGTGACCTGCACAACTGTAGATAAAAAATATACGAAGGTTTTCTGCATGCAAACCTTATCCAATTGTATGAACGACTGTTTTTCTTTTCATCATTGATCACAGTGGCAAGTCTCACAGGCAACGCACAACTCACATTATTTCATAACAGAGAATAGTGAAAAAAATAATATGTAGATATGTGTATAAATGATAAATTAGCATTATCATAATTACATCTGACATCATCATTTGTGATGGCACCTACCAAACATATTGACAACCGGAGATATATCCGTCGTTCAGTACATTTATCTCTTTGGGTCGTGTGGTTATATGACTGCTGGGTAAGTTTGGGTAAAGTCCAATAAAAATTGGGTTGCTATCGTGTTTAGATATTTTCTCTTTAATATAACTCTATATACAACAATGACCGCTGTGGTGGTCCTAAATCGGAACCCCCAAAACCGGACCTCAACAGACCTTTTAGAGGACCTCCGTGCAATGCTACATGTAAAATAAAACCTTTGATATGCACAGAAACTGATTTTTATAAATGTGATAATATGGGCAAGTAGATATAGGACAATGGAGCCAGGCAAACATAAGAACAAAAATATAAGCACAAAAGTGAAACTAATGTCTATATATATACAACTTGTACCTTACCTCTAACATTGAGTTATAACATATTTTTTTCCAATTTGATCCGATATTTCGCACTGAACTTAAATATAGCCTTAATGTGGTCCAGATTTCTTGGAGGTACAAGCATACACTATTGTGCCAAGTTACATTCACACGACTGTGAGCATGCACAGCTTACACAAAAAACTTTAACGCAGTCTTTAAAGACTGAATATTACCATTTACCTTTCAATATGGCGCATACTACCACAGAGTGTAAGCATGCATACTTCTGCCAATTTCTATCTGTATAACTGCAAACAATGGACACTTATGCAGAATTTAAAGGCAAAATGTGATCATTTCATCCTGCAATATGACCGTGACTATTTCAAGTAAGTAGCCCAGTATGTTACATACTAGCTCAGAGTATAAGCACACTTATGCCATTTCCACCCATATACCTGCAATCCATGCATATTTATGAACAACTTTAAAAAATAACGCAGGTGAGAAGAGGATGCCGCTGCAGACACCAATTTCCGCTTTGCATAGAATAATATAGTTAAAAATAAAACAGATCTGGTACGAACAAAAAAAACGACAACGAGACACGATAACCATACATTTGAAACCCTCGAACACTCTCTGTACGAATATCATTATGTAGTGCTTTGTCATGTTAAACGAATTACTTCTCTGTACTCTGAAGGATATTTCTAAATAAAAAGTGTAATACTCCTAAAAATAATGCAACATTCTTTCATATGACCTTGACCTCCATGTGTTTGTATTAATATCTTTTACGTTTAAGTTCTTTGATCAGGAGTTACCCAACTGTATAGGGTATCGCAATTAATCTACAGTCTTATTTCGTTTGATCTCTGGAGACACTTATCCTAAAACCATTAAAACAGCGCACTGGTGGTCTAGTTGAAGAGCTTCGATTCCTGGCCGTGTCATACAAAAGGCTTTAAAATGGTACCAGAAGCTTATTCGCTCGGGGCTCAGCATTAAGACCATAATTGTAGGTCTGGTAGTACCGGTGTCAATATAATCTGACTGGGTTGGGTATCATACCATGTGTCCTGCGGCATGATACTCCTGTGAAAGTCTAGGGCATGATACTCCTGTGAAGCACTGTCTCAAATAGACATCGTTGCGATATGACTTAACAATTGTTGAAAACGACACTTAACATAAGTGAGATCGAATCCCCGCCCGGCAACAGTCTCCATGATGATTGGTATACGACATTGTGTCTCATTATCATTCATCTCTCAACGTTGATTCAAGTGGGAAAGTTATCAGTTATCAGTTACTTGCGAAAGTTATCAGTTACTTGCGGAGATGGTGGTGTGCTCGAGTACTGGTTAACCTTTCAGGATCCAAGGAAACAGAGGTAAGGTTAACTAATCGTCTGTTAGCCCTCGATGGCATAGAAATAACGCTTAATATTCAACAAATCAATCAATCATATTTTCATCTGCACGGGTTACTTCTATATATTTGATTCAATAATAGTTTTTAAACATTAATATACATGAATGGTATGTGAACAGATACCTTAGTTACGCTTAAAGTACTTCTCGGCTCGTTTTTTATATTTTGTGGACTGGAGGGTACGGAATTCATATTAAGTAGATATTTTGCAAGCATGATTACTCCACGTTCTATTTTTACTTTCAGCTGCAAAACATCATGTTGAACGTTTACCTATTTAAAGTCTCTAAGCCAATCGGATTATTTCTATTAAGACGCGCCTCAATCGTTTACACAAGCTGGTATATAAGTGACATGTGATACATACCCGGGTAGTCGTTCGGACATCGTTACAACTACATTACCTTCCAAATAGTAACAGAATGAAGCCTGTAGTACAATTGGACAACATGAAAGAAATCCCAGTAGTTGTTGGCGAGCTCGAGGTAAGTGATATTACTATATACAGTTTAGAAATTAACTTCTTTAAATTAAATTTAAATCCTTTAATTTAAATTGTTAAAGTGTACGACATACTTAGAAATGTAAACAACATTAATGATTTAACAACGTATCGCGAGGGTAGAGAACGATCGCATTTGGCAATAGTCACTGTCTTAAGAAGCTAAGATATATCGACAATAAAACATCGTTAACAAATATTTTTAAAAAATTAAAAGCACCTCTTTATTTAGGAATGTTTTAACACAGTACGCTACGCTACGTTTCTTTATTTTATCTTATATTGAGTTTTATGGAAGGAATCCGACTTAAACGGGCCGGGCCCGATACCTAAATCTGTGTGACTATCAGTCGAGCGGTCGTGAGTTCGAAAACTCGCCCAGTAACACTTTCCGTGATGATTGATGAACGACATAACGTCTCATCGAAATTCGTCTCTCATCTCTGATTCAAAACGGGGGGGGGGGGGGGGGGGGGGGGCGGGGGGCAGTGGCTTCCTCGATTGGTTTCAGCATTTAGGTCCGGTGTCAATATAATGCGACTAGGTGGGTTAATATTCCATGTGTCGGCGACATAATACTCCAATGGGGCATTGCCTAGAATACTACCTCAAATAGACACTGTTGCGAAATAACTGAAAAATTGCCGTAAACGAAGCTAAACACCATAAAACAACTCTGATTTGATTATGTTATCTTAGATGTTTTCCACACGTATGTTTTAACTGACTTTGACAGTGAAATCGTTTACTACGATTACTCGATGGAGACATTTTTAAAAAAAAAACAGAATTTTCAATCCGCACCGAAAACATTAAAGATTCTTTTTTTGCATACGACGCTATCTGTGTGATTTTTTACCGGTTCATTATTTATAATAGCGCATGGATACTATGGTATATATTAATGAATATGTCAAAGCGCCAATTTACACAAACCTTATTTCTTTGGCGTCTCGTTACCGTTACTGAAGGGAGGTGATTGGTAAAAAAAGCCAAAGTATAAACATTCGTTTGCAACGGGTTCTCTTATATGTTGAAAAACTTTTGATTCTTAATTTGTGTCGTTGAAATATCTCAAAAGTGTAAATAAACTTCTGTCAAATGCGATCGTCCACTGCCATCGCGAATGCCTGTTGTTTATATGTTATAGATTTACTTGCAATTATAAAAATAATGGTCTCAGCTATTTCATGGCGGCGCCCAATAACGGTCGCGGCTCTCTTCACCAGGAACCGTTACATAACAGTGACATACGTGCACGTTGGTTGGTCAGTTATATCAGCGAGAGGTGAGACACATCGCTAATTAGTAAGCACATACGAGCACGCCGGCTGGTCAGTTACATCAGCGGCAGAAAAACAACAACATCGCTAGTTGTAGGCACATAGGAGCACGTTTGTTGGTCAGTTACATCAGTGGCAGAAAAACATATCGCTAGTTAGTAAGCACATAGGAGCACGTTTGTTGGTCAGTTACATCAGCGGCAAAAAAACACATCGCTAGTTAGTAAGCACATACGAGCACGTTGGTTGGTCAGTTACATCAGCGGCAGAAAAAACATCGCTAGTTGTAAGCACATAGGAGCACGTTGGTTTGTCAGTTACATCAGCGGCAGAAAAACACATCGCTAGTTAGTAAGCACATTGGTTGGTGAGTTACACCAGCGGCAGAAAAACACATCGCTAGTTGTATGCACATAGGAGTGTTATGAATAGTGGGACCGGCATGTTTTTTACATTAGGCATAACATACATGATTATAGACACGTCAGGTACCGGGATAAACAATGGCTGTATTTCACTCAAACATTAATAAAACCCGAAAGTTGATGAGTAATTTACTTCATAGTAGTTCGAAGGTTTATGTATGTATATTATTTAGTTTGGAATGCTTTGAAACTAACGGTTAAGCTAAACAATGATGACGATCTGGCAACAAAAGTGTTTTTAACTGTTATTTACATTTATTATTACATAGACATCGAAGAAAAGAACGTTGTCTCGATTGGTCATTGGTGCTGTCGTCGTCGTCACCAGCGTTGTTGTCGTTGTCGCTACCATAATAACCTCCGTTTATTTGGGCGCAAAAATAACCAAAGACAATTTCAAGGTATGGTACACATTTTTATATAGAATTAAGGTAATTGGTTAGCATCGGTAAACTTCTTATGTAAACAAATGAGCATTACTTTTAGTGGGCTTTATTTCGCCATAACGTTATATTTACGTAATGCATATACATTATTTACTAATCTGATTTTCACACTGGGGTGCTACTGAGATGTGGATACAGGACGCATGTATATGGACGACATAACGAAGAAATGATATGTGTTTGTTTTACTATTTATCACTTTCTTTCCTTTCCTCCTTTTTTTATTCTCATAATATTAGTTAAGAAAAATATGCCATTTTGATATTTTATGTAAACATTGTAAAAAATATAGGGGACGAGCCGAACCTTATGTTGAACGAACTTGTGGCCCAACCCCAATTCATGTTGAAATAAAATATGTTTAAACTAAATTATGATTTAACATCCTGAAGATCATTTACTGGCACATAATATTAGACGAGGCCTCTTTAAAGTGATATACACGCACAAGAATATATTTGTTATTCGTTATGCACGCACCATTTCATACATTTGTTACTATGAATTCTATAAAACAATGACATTTAAAATGCATCGTTTTAGGAGTCATGGATCTCATTTCAAAGTACCCATGGAAATATCAACATCAAAGAAAAGGTGACTGTGACTGACAGAGAAACCGATATAACAAATCCGGGTAACATAAGGATCATCACAGACTATGAAGGAGTAAGTATTTACTAGAAAGACACTGTTAGAAGTTTTCGTTAACCGAACACAGTGAAATATTGCTTATTACAAGAAACGCTTTTAAATACTCTTAGAATCACTTTTGTTTTGTTCATAGTTCGTCTCGTTGAAGGCTTGTATATGGGCAGATTGTTTCAACATGACTTCGAGCATTTCTTTAATGTTTTTAAAACTATTGTTAATTTTAGTATATACTTATTTTGTGTTACTTTATTGTCAAGTATTGATACAAGACTTGTGTCGAAACTTACAAATATAGTCAATGTTTTAATTTCATCTGTGCTTTTCTCTTCTTCTTATGCATGAGTTGTATAGCTAGTTTCAAACAAATTAGAAGCTTAGTTATTTATTAAAGTGAGAAATGGTCATATGATGCCAAACTATAGACTTAACCATCAAAGGACATAGCTACCAAAACATCATACACATAACCGGTAAGAATAATTAACATATTTCATACACATAACCGGTATGAATTATTAACATATATCATACACTTAACCGGTATGAATAACTAACCTATTTCATACACCTAAACGGTATGAATTATTAACATATTTCATACACCTAACCGGTATGAATAATTAACATATTTCATACAATACAAACCTACAGAAAACCAGGGTTCACCATCTTTTAACGATCTTTTACAAAACCGTCAACGGTTTAAATCAGGTTAAACCACACCTCTTATACAAGAAACCAGCGAGATCATGCACGCTGATGGACTGAGATGACGTGCGCTGATGGACTGAGGTGACGTGCGCTGATGGACTGAGATGCTGTGCGCTGAAATACTCAGATGCTGTGTGCAGATGGACTGAGATGCTGTGCGCTGATTGACTGAGATGATGTGCGCTAATGACCTGAGATGATGTGCGCTGATGGACTGAGATGCTTTGCGCTGATGGGCTGAGATGCTGTGCGCTGATTGACTGAGATGCTGTGCGCTGATTGACTAAGATGCTGTGCGCTGATGGACTGAGATGCTTTGCGCTGATGGACTGAGATGCTTTGCGCTGATGGACTGAGATGCTGTACGCAGATGGACTGAGATACTGGGCGCTGATGGCCTGAAATAATGTGCGCTGATGGACTAAGATACTGTGCGCTGGTAGACTAAGATGCTGTGCGCTGGTGGACTAAGATGATGTGCGCTGATGGACTGAGATACTGTGCACCAAAGGACTGAGTTGCTGTGCGCTGATGGACTCGATGACTTTGCTGGAGCCAGAACATCCAAATAAAAAATACTTTATCTCAAGAGTGAATAAAATATAATATTGGCAATTAATATTGCTATTATAAGTACTTTAATTGATTCGTCGCGTGATTTGTAATTATTTTGTGTCTGAAAAAAATAAATGATTTCCAGTATGATACATGTACCCTTCGATACATTAATATATACAATTATTGTCTTCATAATCAATATAGAAAATGAAAGTGATACAGTTTGACGAAGGACACCGTGACGACGACGGGTGCGTGTGTTTAATTGCCGAATTGAATGATGATGAAGAAGAATCAACAGAAAGTATGATGAAGGAGATGACAGGACCATACGTAAGTGATTTCGTTATACCTCACGTAATACACAAACGTTACAGCCCCACATGCCGGCTTATCAATTTCATTTCGAGCTGTTAACCTCTCTTATGGCCGACATTCTTGAGATAATGACGGCAATGTATGATTAACCCATCGAGCAGATTATACTAAATAAAGTATTACACGTTTTTAAATGTGTCTGTTGTTCAAATATTTGAAATGACGTATAGTGCAAAACCAACACTTATACTGTTTAACCAGGATTCTTAGACTTTCAGTAATGTACACGCGGTTTTTCTTATTATTGCTGCCTTTATAGTTTATAACTGTAGTTTATGTCAGGCTCTGATATCTTTGTTCTACAAATATCGACTAGTATTGATAAGTTTAAGTTGAATTATGCTATAGTATAGCATTTACTATTTTGTGTTATAATGTCCTGTATAACACTAAGATAAAGCTGGTCGTTTGATAAACTTGGCTTGTAAAAGTAATTCGTGGAGGGAAACTAAATATTGGCTGCCAAGTTTAATATTCAGAAGCTGCCAGAAAGCTACGGTTTGCGGCACGTCACTAGTAAAAAAGCAACTTTATCCAGCTGGGTTTGAAATAATATTTGGAACATTTTATTGATAAACAAAGCAGGTATAATCTATATTTGTACCCAATTAGGTTTCAATTCAGATTTATATATGTATCTTTGTTGAAATCAATGGTCGGATTGATTGAATACTTAGCGTCAATTTTATGCGATCGAGGGCTAACAGACGATCCGGTAACCTAGCTTCCCTTTCTTGGTGCTCTTGAATGTTAGCCAGTACTCGGGCACACCTAATCTCCGCAAGTAACTAATAACTTTCCCACTTGAATCAGCGATAAGAGACGAATGTTAAGGAGACACAATTTCGTACAGCACGAGGGTTTTGGCCGGGCAAGAACGCGAACTCACTATCGCTGAAGTGAAAGTCAGATGATCTACCGATTGAGCTAATCGGGCCCGGGTTGTTGATATGAAAACAATCGGCATTATTATAATATATTGATAGCTATACATTACGTTACGTTACGGTATGGTAGGTATGTTACGTTTTGGTACGTTACGTTACGTTATGTTATGTTATGTTAAAGATCAATCTCACTGTACCGTACGATGATCGGGTTCACACCTTCATGCCAGTAGAAGGTCAGGCTGACGCTGCAACTTTGTCACCGAGAGCTAAAGAGATGTGTTTCGAATGTAAGCTTGTGAAAGTCGCTGAGAAACTTGATGAAGGTAATGCACAGTTTAAATATTCTCTTTTGAATATATAGGTAATTATAAATAATAAAAAATACAAGAAAACAAACAAATAAACCTAACATTTCTTTGCTTTTCAATAATTAGATGAACTGAAATTTTTTTTAGAAGAATTCTGAGTATTATAATAGTTTATGGCAGCATACATGGCAACATGAATAAAGCACAAAATAAAGCTCCAGTATTAAACAATACCGCCTGCTGCACAAGATGTTTGTTAATCTTATAGCTGTGGACCCATGGAAATTTACATTGAATTTAATAAAGCTACAATATATCTTGCATATTTAGGAACGACTGGCAATAGACAGAAAAGACGATCGATAATATATCTGGCGAATTACAACGGATTGCGAATAATTTCCAAGTGAAAGAAGAACTAAAGGAGAGCGCACATATCATCATCTTAACTAATATTTTGTTCACAAAATAGCTCAATAAAATAACACAAAGTCCTTATAAATAAGCCAGTGTTAATATTATAGTAAAGCCCACTTTATACACAAATCGTAAACATGCACTTGTTATATAAGACAAGGACAATGATCTTGTTATGTAAGACAAAGAAAATGCTCTTGTAATATAAGATAAGGGCAATGATCTTGTTATGCAAGACAAGGGCAATGATCTTGTTATGTAAGATAAGGGCAATGATCTTGTTATATAAGACAAGGGCAATGGTCCTGTTATATAAGACAAGGCCAATGGTCTTGTTATATAAGACAAGGGAAATGGTCCTGTAATATAAGACAAAGACAATGATAATGTTGTTATATAAAGCAAGAACAATGATGTTATTATATAAATCAAGGACAATGATCTTGTTATATAAATCAAGGACAATGATCTTGTTATATAAATCGCGGACAATGATCTTGTTATATAAAACAAGGACTATGATCTTATTTTATAAATCAAGGACAATGATGTTATAATATAAAACAAGGACAATGATGTTGTTATATAAATCGAGGACAATGATGTTGTTATATATAACAAGGACAATGATCTTGTTACATGAAACAAGGACATTATGTTGTTATATAAAACAAGGACAATGCTCCTGTTATATAAAATAAGGACAATGATCCTGTTATATAAAACAAAGACAATGATGTTGTTATATCAAACAAGGACAATGACACTGATCCTGTTATATAAAACAAAGACAATGATGTTGTTATATAAAACAAGGACACTGATCCTGTTATATAAAACAAGGACAATGCTGTTGTTATATAAAACAAAGACAATGATGTTGTTATATAAAACAAAGACAATGATGTTGTTATATAAAACAAGGACTCTGATCTTGTTATATAAAACACGGACACTGATCCTGTTATATAAAACAAGGACAATAATGTTGTTATATAAAACAAGGACAATGATGTTGTTATAAAAAAACCCAAAGACAATGATGTTATTATATAAATCAAGGACAATGATCTTGTTATATAAATCAAGGACAATGATCTTGTTATATAAATCAAGGACAATGATCTTGTTATATAAAACAAGGACTATGATCTTATTTTATAAATCAAGGACAATGATGTTATAATATAAAACAAGGACAATGATGTTGTTATATAAATCGAGGACAATGATGTTGTTATATATAACAAGGACAATGATCTTGTTACATGAAACAAGGACATTATGTTGTTATATAAAACAAGGACAATGCTCCTGTTATATAAAATAAGGACAATGATCCTGTTATATAAAACAAAGACAATGATGTTGTTATATCAAACAAGGACAATGACACTGATCCTGTTATATAAAACAAGGACAATGATGTTGTTATATAAAACAAGGACACTGATCCTGTTATATAAAACAAGGACAATGCTGTTGTTATATAAAACAAAGACAATGATGTTGTTATATAAAACAAAGACAATGATGTTGTTATATAAAACAAGGACTCTGATCTTGTTATATAAAACACGGACACTGATCCTGTTATATAAAACAAGGACAATAATGTTGTTATATAAAACAAGGACAATGATGTTGTTATAAAAAAAAACAAAGACAATGATGTTGTTATATAAAACAAGGACAATGATGTTGTTATTTAAAACAAGGACAAGGACAATGATCCTGTTATATAAAATAAGGACACTGATCCTGTTATATAAAACAAAGACAATAATGTTGTTATATAAAACAAGGACAATGACACTGATCCTGTTATATAAAACAAGGACAATGACACTGATCCTGTTATATAAAACAAAGACAATGATGTTGTTATATAAAATAAACAAAATGATAAAATAAGGACACTGATCCTGGTATATAAAACAAGGACAATAATGTTGTCATATAAAACAAGGACAATGATCCTGTTATATAAAACAAGGACAATGATGTCGTTATATAAAACAAGGACACTGATTATGTTATATAAAACAAGGACACTGATGTTGTTATATAAAACAAGGACAATAATGTTGTCATATTAAACAAGGACAATGATCCTGTTATATAAAACAAAGACAATGATGTCGTTATATAAAACAAGGACACTGATCCTGTTATATAAAACAAGGACAATGATGTCGTTATATAAATCAAGGACAATGATCCTGTTATATAAAACAAGGACACTGATCCAGTTATATAAAACAAAGACACTGATCCTGTTATATAAAACAAGGACACCGATCCAGTTATATAAAACAAAGACACTGATCCTGTTATATAAAACAAGAACAATGATGTTATTATATTAATCAAGGACAATGATCTTGTTATATAAATCAAGGACAATGATCTTGTTATATAAATCGCGGACAATTATGTTGTTATATAAATCGAGGACAATGATCTTGTTATATAAAACAAGGACTATGATCTTATTTTATAAATCAAAGACAATGATGTTATAATATAAAACAAGGACAATGATGTTGTTATATAAATCGAGGACATTGATGTTGTTATATATAACAAGGACAATGATCTTGTTACATAAAACAAGGACATTATGTTGTTATATAAAACAATGACAATGCTCCTGTTATATAAAATAAGGACAATGATCCTGTTATATAAAACAAAGACAATGATGTTGTTATATCAAACAAGGACAATGACACTGATCCTGTTATATAAAACAAGGACAATGATGTTGTTATATAAAACAAGGACAATGATGTTGTTATAAAAAAACCCAAAGACAATGATGTTGTTATATAAAACAAGGACAATGATGTTATTATTTAAAACAAGGACGTTATTTAAAACAAGGACAAGGACAATGATCCTGTTATATAAAATAAGGACACTGATCCTGTTATATAAAACAAGGACAATGACACTGATCCTGTTATATAAAACAAAGACAATGATGTTGTTATATAAAATAAACAAAATGATAAAATAAGGACACTGATCCTGGTATATAAAACAAGGACAATAATGTTGTCATATAAAACAAGGACAATGATCCTGTTATATAAAACAAGGACAATGATGTCGTTATATAAAACAAGGACACTGATTATGTTATATAAAACAAGGACACTGATGTTGTTATATAAAACAAGGACAATAATGTTGTCATATTAAACAAGGACAATGATCCTGTTATATAAAACAAAGACAATGATGTCGTTATATAAAACAGGGACACTGATCATGTTATATAAAACAAGGACACTGATGTTTTTATGTAAAACAAGGGCAATGATCCTGTTATATAAAACAAGGACACTGATCCAGTTATATAAAACAAAGACACTGATCCTGTTATATAAAACAAGGACACCGATCCAGTTATATAAAACAAAGACACTGATCCTGTTATATAAAACAAGACCAATGATGTTGTTATATAAAACAAGGGCAATGATCCTGTTATATAAAATAAGGACAATGTATTGTTTTATAAAACAAGGACACTGATGTTTTTATATAAACCCGAATGGGAATAAGCTTGTTATACACTTTTAAATAATATATGTTTTATTTAACTCAATAAAAAATATATCTCATTATTCTGATTTAATATTGATTCATATATCCCAATATCGTATGGTTTAAGTATGGAGGCATTGCATGTAGGAAAGCTGCCGTAACTTATCGTAAAGGCAAAGTGATATTTTAGACAGACTAAAACTTTATCACTTTATTTTTATATCTTATTGTTTCTCTTTGATAAGCCTTAACACCCATTTTCATATTATTGTTCGATGAAATACATTGATTTTGATAAATAAATTTTGGCATAGCACAGTTAGTTACACATTTACACAACCACACACTGTTCTACAATACATTTACATTTCTCTTAAACTGTAAGTTACACTTCGGAAACAAAATGTTGTGTTACAATTTCCTCCCAAATATACGATATGAGAATTCTGTAATTCATTTGTAAGATAATAATTTCAGGTTTATTAGTAGAATAACCGTGCTACTAAAATTCTTATCAATTATTTTATCATCATATTGATTTCGTGTTGTAGTATTTCAATACTTGTTGTTATAAATTCGTTATCCATTATTGACAAAAATATAAGTGTGATTTTCAAATATGAAAATATGATACAATACTGAAAAGGCGTACGCAATATCAAACTGTACCATGATGGTTTAACACACAGTCTAGTAGATATATGTATGTTGTTGCGTTTTCGTGTGTGATGTGCACGTGTTCTTTGGCTTTGTTGTTTAATCTATAATGATACTTTGCATGCAGCCATACCTAAATATAAATGAACATGTATATGCGTATGCACATAAATGAATAAATAAATAAGTAGTCAATCAATCAATCAATCAATCAATCAATCGATCAATCAATCAATCAATCAATAAATAAATCAATCAATCAAATTTCAAAAGCAAGTCAACAGCAAAAACATATACGTATAATATCAAATAGCAAACGTCAAAAATATTGAATATGATTTTGCATTTTGTGGTACTCTTCTGCCAAAATTGATGAATGTAAAGCTATTTTTCTCTGGTTTTAAATTGTTTTAGAAATGTATGCTGTATACGTTACTAACCATTTTATATGATCTTTAACACTTTTTTGCAATGTTTTAAACAAATTTTGCTTAACCTGATAATTTCATGTATTAAGTGACTTTATGAATTAATGATTTCGAATTCGAACTTGAAAGAAAGGGCACCACGTGTGTTGGGAATAATGTTTAAATATAGTTTTCCCTTGAAATAATCTTCGATTTTGTTGTTGTTGTATATGTGACATAGTATATCAATATTGACCTCGACTACCGGCTCACTCACATGTTTTCTCTTGTTGATACCACATCATGTTCAATACCTCAACATTCAATTTTTGATAATGTCAAATCATATCCTAGCAATTAACCTTGTGTTCCATATGATATTGTAACTATGACAAACATGAATAATGTAAGGAACTACTGTCAACCAAGACTGCCGAAGAATGAAAATTTAACTGTATGGTAATATTTGTTTAGACTTATTTAATTTCATGACACTATTTGTATAAACTAATTGCCTTAAAGTAAAAAGCATTGTTATACTCCTGTCTTTGTAAATATACTACAAATAAAATTTAACAATATATATGTGTTTCTCATTTCTTAAATTCCCGGGCCCGGTTTCTCGAAAATACTTAAGTCTGCTATTTTATTTAAACTCAGATAGTGTACTCAATTTAAGTATAAAACTGAGCACACTACAGAGTTTAAATAAAATAAGGGACTTAAGTATTTTTGTGAAACCGGGGCCAGTGTTTCAGTAAATGCCCTTATATTTGAATATCTCAACCATCTCAGAAGTTTTCAAGGCTAATACAGCCACATATGTTTTCGATGAAACTGAGGGGATATTGAAGTGGCATCCGTTCATTTGTCCGTCCGTATGTCCGCAAACATGAATGGGAAGTTAAATGGCTACGGTTAGTTTTAGCAGTTGAAAAACAGTTGAAAAAAAATATGTTGATGTTTCTGGACACTTAAAAACAGCTTATACGTGGCTATAGTTTTGCCACACAAGCTATAGACTGGGCGCATACAAAGCCAATTAACTACTCGTTCGTTTGAACGTCCGCCTGTTCACCCGTCCGTCTGTCCGTCACGTTTTTTTACCAACAGTCTTGCGGACGCAACTCCTCTGATAGTTTTAACCAGATTGAAATGAAACTTACTGTTCATTAAGTACATGTTTAAACATATACCTATGTACCAGGGGCACGTTTTCACTAACGTTTGTATGATAACGAACTTCTAAGTGTAAAATGTGAAGTTATAAAAAAACGACGGGAAATTCATTTAGTTTGTCACTGTCTTGTTTTACGAGATTGTGTGTAAACTTTGTAAAACATTTTCTCCTGAAATTTGCAAAAATATTGTGCAAATAAAATGTTCCTAGATGTCCCACTTTCTTAAGACTTACGTAACTGAAACGGGTCCCTGAATTTTTATGCAGTTATGGCCCTTTGTTGTTTTTTAACTTATACTTTTATGTCAAACTTTGGACCAAAGACTTTGCGAACGCAACTTCTCTTCGGGGTTTTACTCCAGTTGAAATGAAGCTTGCTGAATATCAGGTACATACTTAGTCTAAACATATGGCTGTTATGTTGGTGTTTTTTTCATGGAGTTATGTATCTTTGTTATTTTAACTTAAATTCTACAACAAATTTGACGGTTAGAACTCCTCCCACAATTCTAACCAGATTGAAATGAATATGTACACTAATTACATAGTCTGAATATGTGCCAATGGTATTGGCGTTCTGATTTAATGATTATATGCAGTTATGGACCATTGTTAGTTCATAACTTTTCTAAAATAGTTTTGAAAATTTAATAAAATTACACTCTAATTTTTAAGAAATATTTTATTTTAATTGTACTCATACTTAATCTTTTTAAGAACATAAATTCTGACTTTCAACTTTACTCTTTTCGCTTAATACGATATCTTCAAAATGTATATAGACATCTAAAAATGCATTATTTTACATTTTAAGCCATTTTAGGTAAATATACTATATTTCTGACAGTAAAGGCACCCTTACCACAAGACAATATTTACACACATAACTCAGAGTGTACCTGGCAATGCTCTTAATAAATATATTTGTTTAGCAAGAATTACTTAATCAACAAAACAACCATTTCACTTCCAACAAGAAGCCTATGGACCTTAACGGTCACCTGATTATCCGTGATGACAAAAAACTATATGAATCCATTTTCCAACTTTTGTTTGTCAGGAAGCAGCAACAAACCAAACATGGATTTTGAATGTTACATCTGAATTAACTAATCAACTGTCACATCGGCATCAACAAAATCACACCATTTTTTCTTATATAGATTTAATAAAGTAGTACCCACCCAAAGGGTTAAACCATGAGACCAATGCGCTTGAAATTCACAACTTTTATGAAAGACTCATACGCCTCATTGATAATGCTTACAATTTGTGTTCCAATGATTTATATATCAAATGAGCCTTTTTTGATTTATACAGATTTGTCAAAGGAGGACCCACTCAAATGCCAGTCCGTGATGCCCAGAGACATGAAATTCATATTTTTTTTTATAAAGGACCAATAGATGTCAATAATCATGTTCACCAATTGTTTCTGAGTGCTTCTTATAATAAAAAGAAAGTTTTTAAACTTAACCTTGAATTTGACTATATTGGCCCCGCCCTTAAAATATTATGGGGTGGGGACCATGCATTTCACATAGGTATTAACCGTCATGTCAGCAACAGCAAATCACACCTAAAAACATTCACATAAGTATATTCAGTCATAAGAAATAACATTTTTTGTCAATTTCTCTTATATAGATATAGTAAAGTAGGTCCCACCACCAGGGCAAAAACGTGAGACCCAAGGGAGGAGGGTGGGGGGGGGGGGGGGGCATTTTTAATAAAGGAAACATATTCGTCAATAATCGTGCTAACAATTTGCTTTTGAGTGTTTCATATAATAATAGGAAGGGTTTTTAAAGTTTATCTTGACTTTGACTATTATGGCCCCGTTCCGAAGACAAATCACACCAAAAACATTCATGTAAGTCTATTCAGTTATAATAAATTACGTTTTTTGACATTTTCTCTTATATAGATTTAGTAAAGTAGACCCCGCCCCTAGGACCAAACCGTGAGACTTAGGGGTATGAAATTCACAGTTTTAAAGATTACCGTTAGTCGTCAATAATAAGCTCACAATTTGTTCTGAGTGCTTACTATAACAAAAGGCCCATGGGATTTAACGGTTTCCTGATTATCCTTAAACACAAAAAAATATTTGAATCCATTTTCCAACTTTTGTCCTTCTGGAAGCGGCAACAAACCAGATATAACATCTGAATCAACCAATCACTCATTTTCTCTTATATAAATTTAGTAAAGTATTTCCCACCCCAAGGGTCAAACCGTGAGACCCAGGCGTATGAAATTCACAATTTTTATGACAGACTCATAGGCCTCAATAATTATGCTTACATACTAACCATCAATTTGACTGTTTTTGCCTAGGCCAAAGGTTACATATTGGGTGGAGGTACTCAATAAAACAGGAGCAATAACCGTCATGTCAGCAGCAACAAATCACACCAAAAATCATTCAAATGAGTCTATTCAGTCATCGGTAATGACGGTTTTTGTTCTCTTTTAAAATTTTGTTAAGCAGGTCCAACCACCAGGGCCAAACCGTGAGACCCAGGGCATGAAATTCACAATTTCTTAAAGGACAAATAGATGTCAATAACAATGCTCACCGATTGGTTTTAGTGCTTCTTATTGTACGAAGAAGCATTTTAAAATTTACACATTCACATAAGTCTATTTAGTAAAAAGAAACCCAACGTTTTCTGCCATTTTCGCTTAAATGTATTTGGTAAAGTAGGCCCCATCTCAGGGCCAACCCGTGAGACTCAGGGACATGAAATTCCCTTTTATAAAGGACCCACAGGCGTCAGTTATCATGCTTACAATTTGTTTCTGAGTGCTTCCTATAATAAGAAAAAGATTTCTAAAATTGACATTGAGTTTGACTGTTTTTACCCCGCCCCCAAGGGAGGTTGAGACCTTGCAATTCACAATTTCGATTCACCTTTGGACACAAGAAATCTCGATTTTACCCAATAAAGTAAGTATTCTGATGTTTGAATTGTTGCAATATTGGTGATTAATCTTAGGTATGTTCAGTTCTGGCCAGAAGCGTGTCTTTTTTCATGTACAGTATTTGTCCCAGAACCATGAAAGTACTGCATATAGCCTTATGCTTCACTTACATTTTGTCATTTCTAATCAATAACATTAACGTGTTCTTTATTATTTACTACAATACTACTTTTGGAAGAGGTTGTAGTTTCTAAAATAACTTTCTGAACTTATTGTGATTTCCAAGGATTCTGCTCTAAGTGAATTAGCTCATATAACTTTATGTTTATAATCGCTTGGATCACAGAAGCATGTATTTGTGACAATGTTAATGAAACAGTCATGAAACGATAAACGGTATTTTTTTCATTTTATATGGCAGGTGAAATCTGTGTCTACAATACGCTTTCATTAGGTCTATGGTAACAACTCTTCTATCCCAGATGATTGATTAAGACTTTGTCTCAATCAATTGTTTTATTATATACTAGTGTACAAGAAATCTGCAAAATGACGTGTTACAGTTGTTTAACATCATATCAATTTCGTTTTACCTAAGGTGCAGAAAAACACAGACTTGGTTTATATTTGGACTTTTTACCCGAAACGTACTGTGGATAAGCAGAGATCATTTTTTTTAGCTTAATTGTAAGTGGTATGAGTTTCCGGTGTCTATTCTGAATGTGTTAAGCGAACTGATCCCCAACAACAATGTCTGAATGTTTTAGAAGCTCATTAGTTTGATTTTCCTTTGCACGAAAAGTTTGTCTTGGTAGAAATTAAATTTCACAATAGCTGGCATTTTCTTAGCAGGTTGATATCTCCCAATCCCATGAATGTGGTCGAATTTTATGGTTTGTGGTGCATAGGGCGTTCGGAGAATACCGGAACAGTATTTTGGAGTAGTTTTCCATAGTGCTCTTGCTCGCCAAATCACATTTTTCAGTTATAAAGAAAATATTGTCTCTTTTAGAACGTGTCTACAAATATAACATTTCTTCAGTCGTACGAGCGCCTTAAGTTTGCAGCTGTTTTATTTGCTTGGGAAGATTTTGTTAACACGTGAAAACTCCCGCTAATTGCTTACCAATAGATAACTGTTTTTGCTGGATTTCATCACACGTCTGAAAGTCGTATGTACAACCTGTTTCACACTCGGATAAGCAGGCAAATGTCATGAGAATGTACATTACACAAAAGGGAGGACACTCGTCCTTACATATTGGACAGTTTATGCGATAATATTTAGATATATTGGCTTTAAAAGTGTTTAGATAATCTAGTTTCTATTAAACAATAATTGGAGCTTCAGTTTCTGAACTGTTAAGGTGCTATGAACGAGAGAGCCGACGTCGAAGGTTGATAACCTGGGCTTATAGGCTGTTAGGCAATATTGCAACGCATATTGTACTGATGGACTTGGTGATAACTCTGGTGTTGAGGTGGTTAGTATAGGATTATGATCATTAGCACTAAACGACTTCGCGATGGAAGTGGTGATGACAACTGAATCTGGGACTACTAGACATATTGTGGGCTTGAAAAGGCATCGAGAGGATCAGGTGGTTTGTCAGGATTACCAGTGTTCATGGTTCCGATAAAATAATTGTTTATGGAGTTATGACCCTTTATTGTTATAACTTAGTATTTGCATCAAACTTTTGGCCAGCAATCATGGGGACGCAGCTCCTCCCACAGATTTAAGCTGATTCAGATGAAACATACTGTACAGCAGGTTCAAATGACTGTGGGATTGGCGTTTTGATATATTCAAAACAGTTTTATTGATTGAAGGCAATTTGATAATCTAACCAAATATTTACATCACACTTTGGACCATCAATATTTTGGGTGCAATTTTTACAGTTTTAAACAGTTTCAAATTAGACTTGCTGTACAGCAAGTAACTTGTCTGACCTGGACAATTCTTTAGTTATATCGCGGCGTGGTCAACCTGAGACAGTATTCTAAGCGCCGACACATTGGTATATCATGCCGCAGACACATGGTATGATACTCCATCTAGTCATATTATATTGACACCGGGCCGACCAGACCAAGAACTTCCTAAATGTTCAGCGACATGTAAGGAAGCTTCTAGTATCATTTTTCTGTCTTTAGTATGACCCGGCCGGGAATCAAACCCACGACCTTGCGCATGCGTGGCGGACGCTCTACCCCTAGACCACCGCTGCGGTTTACTTGGCTTCGAATTTGAAGGAACTATGTTGATATTAGTTAGAAAGTAACTTGTATTTACATTCATTTTATTAAAATGGAAAGTATTATAACCTCGAATTATGTTGTGTTTATTTTCGGGGAAGATATAATCGGACTTTGAACCATTGAGCCTCTGTAAAATGCGTATTTGATAAACAAAGAATATCACTCCTCTAGCAAGGAGGGTGAAGGAGAATATACTTTCATAGCAAGGCACTATGGTTATACATTTGAAAAGTAAGCTAAATGGAATGCCATACAGGGAATCGGACTCCATGTCTTGAAGGAAATATAACAACCATCAGACCAACACATCTCTTGTCCATTACAAGTAATCTTTTTTTAGAACCAACACACACACACACGCACACGCACACACACACGCACACGCACACGGTCTGATTTCAAACATATTCTACCAAGCAGGCATTATTAATTAACTGAATACCAATGCTTTAAAATTCAACTTGATATAGAAATAACACACTATGAAAGTGGGGATTTAAAATAACTTAGAGTTAATAAACTATTTTCAATATATTTCATAATTTGTTTGTAAGAAAACTGATCATGGCCGATTATTACAATTACGTTTACATGAATATATCAAAGCGTATTCATGTGAAACTTATTCCGGACAGTCAAAAATATTTTGAATAATAATCTGACATTTTTAACACCAGTCATGTATTCTAGACACTTGGCCATACTTAAATAGTTTTATACATTCCGGTCAATCAAATTGTGTTTTCGATTTGTATTTTGAACATAGGAAAAATTGTAAATGATGAAGTTTTCTGTCTAGTATCGATGCAGTCTAATATGTTCACCCACAAATTACATTCTAATACCTTTGTCTTTATCTGTTGTCTGTGTTCAGTAACTCGATTTCGGAGGAAGTCTCCAGTTTATAGATGCTTAGGGTTCTCATGGGCGATTTACTTGTTCAATTTAGGTATCTCAAGTATACTGTGATAATAGTGCATACTAGTAACGCTGTCCTAGACAAACTTAAGCTATAACGTTAGAAGATATATCAAACGTTTGGAAATTCCAAATCTATTTATAGTTATTATTGTCTTCTGCCCGGATCAGTTTTTTTTTATAAATTAAATAGTAATTTCAAGCAGGGTACCATTCTTTTTGGGTCATATCCGGTGAAAGTTTGGGCCATGCGGGATTTTCTACTTTGTTATTGTTTTCATCGAATACACACACATAACGACAGATGTACAGTTTATTAATGTTTCAATTAATAAGTATTATGTATCACACCTTTTTTCAAATTGTTTCTATAAACCAGAGTATCAGTTAGTGTGTGAAAATTAACTGAAACGTTTACACCATCAGAAATGTTATTTGCCAAACTTAGTACGGTACTACTCTACATATCACGCATACTGGGCATTAATAAATCCCAAAACTGTTGTGATCTTTAGGTAACGAACACATTGAACAACAGACTGTCGAAATTACTATGAAACAGTCTTCGAAATAACAGCAATCTTACAATTTATAGCTTTTTATATTGTTAAAGTTTGAAACAAAAGTGGGCAATTTAAATTGTCAATTATAACATGTTACTATATGCTTCGTATCAAAATTAAATATAATGGCAAGGTATTGGCATGTTCAGAGATAATTACTGCAGTATATCAATTGTACTATCACTACCATTTCATCAGTTTAACGCTGAAGTTGTATAGTTATGATGGCCCCAGATTTTATTTCATGTATCACAAGTGTCCAAGTCAAGAATAAACATGTTATTGTATGTTTAGGTTTTATTTGTATTAATATAAAAAGCAAATTAAAAGTTTACAATTTTTCCAAAGCGATGGTCCCTTTTAATCAAATAGATATATTGTTAAAATCATTTGTTTCTTCTAATTTATTTTATAGGACACTTATGTGAAGGTTACTCTGGTGAATGTGTGGAATGTGTACCCAAGAAGTAACTGGTATACCAATTAAGAAGTTATTTATTGACTGACAGAAGTTTGTGGGTTAAAGCACAGGGACTGGTGTCTATATGAATTCTATATAGCTATGTATAGAATAATGAAGTCTATACTTTGCTGTAAATGGTGATATAGATATAAGATTAACAATAGCCCCTGTGGATAAAAATGTCTAATATAATTTTTCGAACACTAATATACATTCTAATTGTGTCCTTAACAGGTAAATGAGCCATAGTTATAAACATATGTTTGTTTGATAATTACTATAACTTAGTGATAAATATATCATAAGATATATATATGTGTATAAAATATATAATGAAGCTGGAATATCAATTTAAAAAAGTTGTTTAACAATGGACATGTATAGTGTGATTTAAAGTGTCTAATATTATTTTTCCTACACTGATATTTATGTAATTTCTAATGAACTTGTATCATGCATAAAATAATGTTTGATAAGTAAATCAAGGATAAATATGGATATAACCTGGTTTTAGTACCATACAAGATGAAGGAAAGTAACAATAATGTGAGGCAGATCTTAAAGAACACCTTGTCTTTTCGCTTTTGGACAAGGCTTCTAGTATAGATCTGAGGTATACATGTAGTTTTACCCCCTAATAAAACAAGAATAAATACAACATGATTCTTCTCTTCAAAGAAGAATTTTGTCTGATTTATGTGGGAGATTTGGGTCAGAGGTTTATATATTTTGGCATTAAATTTTGGTTAACCTCATCTTGTATGGTTTGTATATGCCTGGGAGAGTATAGGGAACAACTAAAGATGGTAACAAATTTAAGCAGAAGAAATGCTAGTTTATGTTCAGTATTATTCAATTAACTGGAATATTTTATAAAGAACCTGTCAATAGCCAGACCTCAAATGGTCAAATAGTTAAGTAACTAAAACATTATAGATGGTTAACTTATATTGTATTTAATATGATTAAGCCACTGATAAAAAAAATACTGTGTTGTTCGTGAAAAGTTGTGTTAAAATCAGAAAGATATGAAGATATTGTAAAAGTTTACACAATATCTTGCTAGGTTGTTATTATATATTATTTTACTAAATATGAACAGCTGTTATATGCCTACTTTTTTCTCATTTTTATTTAGGTTCTGGATATAATATCAAAACTAGGGGTGCAGTTTAGAAGCTGAAAGTAGGCAACTACCAGTTCTACAGCTAGGAAAGAAAGACATATTAACTAGGATGTAATTTAATAAATATTTATATAGTAATAATAATAGTTTTTCACTCACCTGAGCATATTGACCATTGGTGAGCCTACCAGATTGCCTTTTGTCAGTTGTAACCACTATGTCATAGCCTTTTTTCTTTGTTTTTAAAAATAAATTGGTCTGAGTGTATATGGCCTCAAAGGCTGAAAACTTTTGTTATTAACTTATCTTGGAAGACCAGTAAATATATGTATATGTGCAAGTGTATGTATGTATATGTGTGTACACATGTGTATATGTATATACATGTATGTGTAGGTGTGTATGTATGTATATGTGTATGTACGTGTACATGTATGTGTGTATGTATGTATGTGTATGTATATATATGTATATATGTATATATATATATATGTATGTATATATATATATATGTATATATGTATGTGTATGTGTATGTATGTGTATATGTATATATGTATATATATATGTGTGTGTGTATAAGGGAGATAATTGATATGTATATAAAGGGAGATAATTAAAATGTACATAAATATGGAGATAATTATTGATGAACAACCAGACACATATGAGTGTAGAGTTGTGCGTGTATGAGATTATATGTCTGTATATGTTTATATATATATAAGTATATCATGTCAGTTCTTCCTGTTAAAATATTGGATTGATCTTGAAAACAATGAAGTATCCTAAAGTGAAAGTATGTTTTTTGTTACCGCTCTTTCAAAGAGTTGCCTTAAATTTTTGTACAGATGATGTTTTTGTGTTATTTTAAATTTTTAGTATTATCTTGTTGGAGAGGGGATGGAAATTTAGATATAAATGTATACAATACCTCCATTAACGATGAACAATGCAACTTGCATGCACACAGGCTTGGCCTTTTTACTGGTACCTTACATAACAACACTGCCACAACAATGATTAGTACATTTTTTGTTAAGAACAATTTGAGTCTCTGCATATATTATTTTTTTAGTGCATATCTTAAATGACGAGTAATATTTCAATTATATCTATGAATGTACAGGGTCTTGGAGATAAAAATAAGCGACAAGATACATTTGATTTTCTCAAAAGTAAACATTATTCAATTTATTTTCTTCAAGACACTCATTTTACTGATACAGATATACCTGTTATACGTACCCAGTGGGGAAATGAATGTTTTTTTAGCAATTTTTCTAGCCAATCTAGAGGTGTAGCTATTCTTTTTAACAATAATTCTGAATTCAAAGTACATTCAGTGGAAACAGACCAAAATGGAAATAAAATTATATTAGATACAACTTTATGTAATAAAAAAATTAAACTTATAAACATCTATGGCCCAAATAGAGATGATCCTATTTTCTATGATAACTTAAAGCAGAAGATTCTAGCAACTGATTCTTTAACCATCATTGCTGGAGACTTCAATGTAGCTCTGGATCCTAATATAGACTGTTTTGAATACATTAATATAAATAATCCTAATGCTCGAAAAAGTCTTCAAGATTTATTGATTGAATGTAATTTGACAGATTGTTGGCGCGATCAACATTTAGAAGAAAAAAAATTCACATGGTTTAAAAAAAACTCTCAAAAGAAAGCAAGACTTGACTACTTTTTAATCTCAACATGTTTAATGATGGATATTGATACTGTAGATATAAAACCAGGATATAGAACTGACCATTCTCTGATCCGCTTAATACTTGAATTTGGAAAATTTGAAAAAGGAAAATCATATTGGAAATTCAACAATTCACTTTTAAAAGATATAAACTATATTGATAAAATAAAGAATACAATAAACCGCGTAAAATTACAATACATTAAAGAGACTTTTAATAATAATATAAATAATGTTCCAAATGCGGAGTTACAATTTAATATAAGTGATCAACTATTTTTAGAAGTGCTTTTATTTGAAATTCGTGGAATAACTATTTCTCATTCCTCTTACATCAAACGACAACAAGACCAAAGGGAAGCAATACTTTATAATGAAATTGAAAACCTAGAAAAAGAAATCTTACAAAACCATACTTTAATAGAATCAAAAAAAAAAGAATTAATTGATATAAGAGAGAAAAAATTAGAAGGGATAAGAATAAGATCACGGGCAAAATGGGTGCAAGAAGGAGAAAAGAACTCGAAATATTTTTGCAATTTAGAAAATAGGAACTATACATCAAAATCAATGTTACAACTTCAGGCATCTAATGGTCAAATTTTAAAAACACAAGATGCAATACTTAAAGAAACAAAACGGTTCTATAAAGAATTATATTCAATCAGGGAAATTAAAAACATAAATTTAAATGATACTTTTTCAAATTTAAATATATCAAAATTGAATGAAGTTAAGAAAACATTACTTGAGGGTCCCATTACCTATGAGGAACTGCTAGCTTTTTTAAAAAGTATGTCAAATGAAAAAAGTCCCGGCTTTGACGGATATACGGTTGAATTTTACAAATTCTTTTGGATAGACGTAGGACATTTTTTACTGCGTGCTATAAATGAGGGATATACTAAGGGAGAACTTTCAATATCACAAAAGCAAGGGGTCATAACATGTTTACCAAAGGGGAACAAAGATAAATCGTTTTTAAAAAATTGGCGCCCAATTTCACTTTTAAATGTTTCTTACAAGTTAGCATCTGGATGTATAGCCAAAAGAATGAAAGATATTTTACCATTTATTATTAATGAGGATCAGACAGGATTTTTGTCAGGCCGATACATTGGCGAAAATACTCGATTATTGTATGATCTAATGTTTTATTTAGAAAAGAACCATGAACCAGGCATGTTACTACTCATTGACTTTGAGAAAGCATTTGACTCGGTCGCCTGGGCTTTTATTTTTGCTGTTCTTAAATTTTTTAACTTTGGTCCATCCTTTATTAAATGGGTCAAAGTATTTTATACAAATATAGAATCATGTGTAATAGTCAATGGCCACTTGTCAGAGTGGTTCTACTTACAGAGAGGTTGTAGACAAGGAGACCCATTATCCCCATATATATTCATTTTATGTGCAGAGATCCTCGCTGTTCTAATCAGAAATAACCCTAATATAAAAGGAATACAGATTGACAATACAAACTTTTTAATTTCACAATATGCCGATGACACAACACTCATGCTTGATGGTTCAGAAAAATCACTTGTAAACACACTTCAAACACTCAAATTCTATGCTGAAATCTCCGGCCTTAATATCAATGTTGATAAAACTAAGGCAGTGTGGATAGGTTCAAGGAAAAATAGTAATATTAAGTTATGTGAAGAATATAATCTTTCTTGGGACAATGAATTTACTGTCCTTGGTATTCGATTTTCAGTAGATTTAGATAAAATGATTAATGTGAACTTTGATGATAAAATACATGATATAAAACAACTTCTTATCCATTGGTCAAAACGAATATTAACACCAATTGGTAAAATAACAATCTTAAAAAGTTTAGCCATATCAAAAATTAATCATCTTATCTTAGCTCTACCAAACCCTAACTCTGATAAAATTAAAGAGATTAAAAGCTTATTTTTTAAATTTATTTGGAATGATAAACCGGATAAGGTGAAAAGAACTACAATTTGCAACCCTTACATAAAAGGGGGCCTCAAAATGTTTGATATAGACCTTTTTATTAACTCATTAAAACTCACATGGATAAGACGCCTTTTAAACTCAAATAAAAAATATCTAGATATATTTAACTCCATGTACCCATTCATGTCAAATGTTGGCGCATATGGCCCAGATTTTATTAGTAGACACATAAACAGAATACATAATCCCTTCTGGAAAGATATTTTTAGAAGTTATCAAACATATTCAAACCTACTAAAGCCTGCAAATTGGTACACATTTCAAAAAATTCCAATTTGGTTTAACCCAAACATTAAGGTCGGAGGCACAAGTATATTTTATAACCATTGGTTCTCTAAGGGTGTTTTATTGATAAATGATATTATGAACGCAAATGGTAATTTTTACTCATTGACTGATTTTATTAATAGGTACAACATAAATACAAACTTCATAGAATATGAAGGATTGCTAGCATCTGTTAAAAGGTACTTATTTAAACTTTCTATTGTTCATTTAGCTAGTAATGGAGGGGCACCTACATGCCCTTTATCAATATCAATAATTATGAAAGATACAAAAGGATGTAGGGCAATTTATCAGTCTTGTATACAAGAAAATATAATCCCTCAATCCGCTGCAAAATGGGAAAATGATTTGGATATAAGAACCAGTTTCGTTGAAACTAAATTTTACTGCCTTCCATTTAACATAACAAATGATACAAACTTACAATGGTTTCAGTACAGAATAAACCACCAAATATTAGGAACCAATTCGCTTCTTAAAAAAATGAAAATAAAGGATTCTGATATTTGCAGTTTATGCAACAGAGAAATAGAAACAATTAAACATATTTTTATCGAATGTGACATTTCTAAACAATTTATCTCCTGTTTGATGAACCATATTCGTGAAAAATGTATAGGCACTAATTTAAATTGGACAAATACAGACATTATGTTCGGAAATAAAATTTTTGACAAAGTTTTGAATAAAATAATATTAATTGCAAAGAAATTTATTTACACCCAGAAACTTAAAACAGTTAAACCTACACTTGACAACTTTAAAAAACATATTATAAATCTGTATAATACAGAACGGTATCTTGCAACAATAAATTGTAAAATACACACTTTTGATATTATTTGGAATGACTATAAGCCACTTATATCTTGATACAAATTTGAAACATTTTTCATGTTACTCTTTCAGTTTTAATTTAGACACATTTGTTTGATTACAAATACATATATATTTTGTAGATAATTAATTATATCAATCCCCATCCCCTCCCCAGAGTGTTTTTATTTTTTCCTTTTTTTTCTTTTCTCCAATCAACTATAATATTTAACTGCTCATTATCAAGACTAGACCTGCAATAAGAATAATTATTTAATGTTATATACATCAATAAAGCATTACTTTCTTCTCAAAATAATAAGTTTACAAAGTCAGATAAAAGATTCAAAGCGGATTGTTTTATGACAATTGGATTGGTTTTTTTATGCATTCATCAATCATAAATAAATGAACTCCAACATTCAATTTAACATGTATTGTTGCTTTTTAGTGTATACGTTACAACAAGTGAAAAGCATTTTGATAACGTTACAAAGTTGACTCTCATCGATGTTTGTAAGACTGGATGAGTACTTATTAAAGATTTGTAGATGAAATTTTGCACTTTTTAAGTTGTGTAGTATTTTCTCAGGAATTTGCAGAACTTAAGCTTATACACTTATTGTTTCAAAATATCTCTAATACAAATGATTAACCGGCCAAATGTTTAATGATATTCCACTATATAACTAACTACTTTATATTAAATTGTGAAAATTGATTTCAATTACATGTATATTGTTCTGCACGTCTACAAATGCATATATGTACAAGTTATCTTAATGTCTGGTAGCCATTGAGTTGTTGACCCCGGTTTCACTAATTTAACATATTTTGATAGTTTCCTCAGCGATACTTTTAAATGCTAAAACATCACACTTACTGATTATGTTGCAAGTTATATTTTATCATTACGTACAGAGGTGTTAGGACTGTATGTGATAAATTAACTGTGAAGTATTTCAAATAATAATTAAAAGAGAAACTGAAATTAAATTGTTTGGGGGGGGAATTTGGGTTTGAACATTTTTATTAATCTCGATAATACAGCCCTTGAGATTTAAACTACACAAACAAACTATCTGGATTTACCTGGGCACTGTTTGTTACTCATTCATTTCCCACAGACAGTGAGACACTCAATGGCTATTAGAAATTTCTAAATGTATATATAATTGTCATGAACTATTTTGTATCAATATTTCTGTTTTTGTACAACTAAATTGAAATAAAAGTTACAAAAAAAAAACTTTATTTTAAAAAAAAAAAAAAAAAAAAAAAAAAAAAAAAAAAAAAAAACGTTTGGTGGAGTCTTAGTGCCAAGTCTTTACTTCAGAAACAATTCGAGTTCAGTAAATGATAATAATAATGACAATAATGATGATGATGATGATGATTGTAATAATGATAAAAATAATAATGATAATATTAATAACAATGATGTTTTAATAAAAAATAATCATACTTATTACTTAAATGTACAAGACAAATTTAAATTAATTCAAATATTTTACATCGATTGTAAACAAGTTATTACCACTTATACACATGGCGCTCGAAGTCCTCCTGGATAGAACCAGTATTGGGCATATGCGAAAAAAAAAGTTTGCACAATGACATCACACAGTAATACTGTATCGACGGCTGCTTTCTTTCACAAAGAGCTGACGTCATGTCCGGAAGATAAGCGTTTGTTCATGCATGACTATTTCATCTTGCTATCCGGTAAATGCAGGGAGATTGCCGGTATTCCCGAAACTACCACAACAGGTAAAGTAGAACTATACAGATGGTCCGGTTTCGTAGCATCAGTTGCCATCTTCCGTAAGCCGTAATGACTCAACTTAATAGACGAAGTCAAATTCACACAATCAAATCAGACAGTTATTAAATAGTATTATTTTAACGTAAACGAATAGTATCTCATATATCCTCTTTAACGACAGCGAAAGTTGAACAACTAGCCTCGGAAGCGGGAGGTCCAATATTTATATCCTGATGGAAGCTCTTGTTTTTTATGCGGCCGGTCGCTCACCCAGCAGCTAGTTAAATTGAGAGGAGGTACCGAATGTCTAACAGCCTGGCGTCTGGTAAAGATAACTTACGGAAAGTAAGTGTGTATACCATAAAGAACATTGTGGCAGGCCCTTTCAATAGGGATGAAACTATTATAAACACACACTTTACTTTTTTACTTTTAGTCATCGGTGTCATTGTAACTATATACTGTTTACATTTACAGAAGAACCGTCAACGACTACTTCAGGTTTGACAACTCTACCTCAAATTAAACCTACTACCATAATTAGTAGCTAATCAAATCTACAAGTTACGCCACGTAAAACACTCGTTCCAATTGTAATAGATCAACTGCTAGAAGAAACAACAGAAACATGGCGCAATATAGTGTTGCAAATAACACATTGCCCAGCATACTGACAGTGTTTGTGTTGCTTCTAGGCATTTCAGAAATACAGTAATCGGTCTACCTGTAAATTAAACTTATAATGTATCTACGAGTATGTTCATAAATATGTTACAATCATACCGTGTTCATGCCTTATAATTTACAGAGTACAGAGTTTCTTCAGTTTTAGAATTTGCTTCATGTACACATATAATCAAATGGATTTTATATGAAACTGAATTCTTGTCAATGGCTGGATTGAACAGGTAGTACTTTTAGACTGTTTCAATGAAGTTTGTTAGTGTGCATTAATAAGAGGAATATTGATTATATCTCTATCTGGTGAATGAGATTCACAGGGGTTAGAGTTAGATTTAAATGGTGGTACATGTATGTCTGATTTCAGGTTTGTATCTGCTGGGGTGAATGGGGGTATTGTGATGAGGTATTTGTTTTCAGTAAATAACGCCTGTTCCGACAGTACTCTCCACGTTCAGGTGTACGTACGGTATAAGAACGATTGTTATATTTTTCTATCACAACTGCAGGTTTCCAAGTTTAATCCTATCTTAAGGGATTATAAAGATTTCGCATTTTTGTCGTAATACTGTTTCTGTTTAGTTTTTTTGTTTGTACAGTTTTTCTCTTACTGTCTTGGGATTTGGAGTACTTTGAATCAGCTGTTTAGGATCAGTAGGCAAGAACGACCTTATCTACCTTCCCATTAACAATTCAGCTGGGGAAAAACCAGAGTTTAGCGGGGTTGCCCGGTATTCTAGCAATGCTACTGAAAGTTCTGTACCGGACTGTTTGGACTTTTTGATCATTTGTTTAGCTATCTTGACGCAAGATTCTGCTAAATCATTGGACTGTGCATAGTGTGGAGAGGATCGAACATGGTAATGTCCCAATCTTTTACAAAGTCCTGAAAATGTTGCGATTGTGTAGTAACTAGCTCCGTCTGTCACAAGTTTACATGTGCTAAATTACACAAGAGCTGTTTGTGTTGTGTAATTTCCCTAATTCAAAATAGTTAGAGTAGTAGTCACATACCAGAAGATACTCTTAACCATCTAATGTAAATACATCAGAGCCTGCAGTTTGCCAGGGATACTCTGGGATTTCGTGAGATGCCAGAGGTTCCTTGGGGTTTGAACATCTGTGTTCAATGCATATTTCCCAATTACCAACATGTTTGGAAATATCGGCAGTAATGTTTGGCAAAAACATTGTATTTCTAGCGCGTCTCAGACATTTCTCAATTCCTAAGTGACCAGTATGTAGAATATCAAGCATACTTGTTCTTAATTTCGAAGGAATGATTAACCTTTGACATTTAAAGATAATGTCGTCCATGACACTGAGCTCATCTCTATAAGTCCAGTAATCATGTAGCTGAGTAGGACAATCTGAGCACAATCTGAGCGCTTTTCCGGCAAACTGACAAAATAACCTGTTTTATATGAACTAACTAAGGGTCTTGGCCTGTGTGTTAATCTTATCTCTTGTAACGTTCTGTCACTACACGGCAAGTTTTTTGTGACAAAATGTACATGAAGGTTTGTTGCTTCGGACAGTTCTGGATATGTGTTAGGTAGAAATATTCTTGAGAGGTGTCAGCCAGAGGTATCTGAGTTCCAGGTCGGTCTTCTAAAGCGTCATAACCTTTGAGTTGTAACATCATACGCTGTAACCTAGCTGGTGCTACATAGCTTGCTTTTTTCATGACTGCTAGAAGCGGTAAATGGTCAGTATATACTGTTATATGGCGACCATATACATATTGTCTAAACCTAGTCATGCCAAATAGAATTGCGTATAGCTCCTTTTCTATTTGTGCCCAATTTATCTCAGATTGTGTAAGCGACTTGCTTGCGTAAGCTATTGGCTTACCGTCTTGTAACAGTGTTGCGCCTAGACCAAATTTTGAACTATCACATTGCAAAACAATGTGTTTTATGGGGTCAAAATAAAACAGTATAGGACTTGATGTTTGGGTCAATATGTCTTTCACTTTCTGAAAAGTCTTAACTTGACGTACTTGCCAGTGAAAAACAACATCTTTCTTTAGTATTTATCGGAGGGGTTGTGTGACCTCTGACAGGTTTGGGGCAAATCTTGATATTTTCGTGTTCCGGCTTGTCTTTGGGAGGTTCCATATCTCTGATTGCAGATATTTTTTCAGGGTCGGGTTTGTGCCCTAGGGAGGACAGAACATGACCAAATATCGTACTTCTAATTTTCAGCATTCAAACGAATATGTTTTTCACGACATCTTTTAAGGACATTTCTTAAGTTTTCATCATGCTCCTTTACAGTGTCTCCCCAGACTAGGATGTCGTCAATAATGACGCTACATCCTTTAAGACATTCCAGACATTCATCCACTTTGCGCTGATATTCTTGTGATGACCTTAGACCCATGGGAGTACGAAGGTATCTGTAACGGCCCAAAAATGTATTGAACGTTGTAAGGTACGATGTCTTGTCGTCAAGTAATAAACTCCAATAGCCTGATGTACAGTCAAGCTTTGTGAAAACCTTAGCAGTTGAGAGCTGGGGTAAGATGTTATCTAGGGTTTTTATTGCGTAATGTGGTCTTGAGATAGCTTTGTTAAGGTCTTTAGGATCTATACAGATTCGAACCTTGTCTGAACCTGGCTTGTTAACTATTACCATTGAATTGACTCATAGTGCTGGAGTGTAAACCTTGGCTATGATGCCAGCCTTTTCCATGTTTTCCAGTTCCTTGCGAACTTTGTCCTGAATTGCTACAGGGACACGTCAGGGAGGATGTACTACAGGCGTACAATGTTTATCTACTTTGATAGAACATTTCCCAAGAAGACGACCAATACCACGAAAGAGTGCATTGTATTGTGTCAAAACAGTATCCTTAGTGAGGGATGTACTGGGGGTATCTACATACATCACAATCTTTATCAAATTTAATTCAATGCAGGTTTGGAGACCTAGGATTGGTGATCTATCTGTACGAACGACATAGAAATCAACTTCTTCAGAGTGTGACTTGTATCTACATGTTAATGTGATACTACCAACTTTGCACCATTGTATGCAATTAGCTTTTTTTTACAGAGGTTGTTATGTTGAGTGTTTGTCAAATTTTTTCTGTCAAAATGTTGCAACTGGCACCGGTGTCTAATTTTAAAGGAATTAGTGAATGTTTCGGACCAACCTGAATATCAGCAAATACCTGATTGTCCTTTGAATTAATAAATCCACGTGAAAATTATCACTGTCACTTTTACTATACTCCCCGATGTTCCTAATGCCATGAAAACAACGTTTCTTTTTGGCACGGTACACATTTTAAAAGTGATTCCATTTTTTACAGAATAAGCACTGTTTGCCTTTGGCGGGGCATACTGGGTGTATCCGTTGGTGTCCACAATTTCCACATTTGGTGTTGTTTATGTCCTTTTTGTTGTTGTGTTCTGGATTGCGGGTGGTTTTCCTATGTTTGATGTGGCTCTTGTTCCCCTTCCAGTGTGGCTGCTTGACGTCGTTGACATCATGTTATTTTTCCATCGATTTTAGCTGTGTCTGAGAATATTCATAGGTTTGTGCTATTTGAATAGCTTTGTCCATGGATAATGTATCACCTTCCGTGTTAAGTTTGGGTTGAACGTATTCCCAAAAATTTCTTGAATAATGTGTCAAGCTTCTTATTTTCCTCTGCGGTTAAATTCCACAATTTATGGATATCTCGTCCCTTCTGACCAATCCATAAAAGTAAGTACATGTACGTGCATTTCGTTTCTTCGTCTTTATCCTTTAAAGGACCGTTGACGATAAGATCTACATGATCTTTATATTGTTGCCATGCTTCAGGCAAGTTTGTGGAAGTCCAGTCCACTGGTAGTGTTGGTACATCGTTAAGTTCCATTGTAATTTCAAGTGATGAATGTTGATGAATCTGTGATTAATCCAAAATAGCAATGCACAAATGTCACAAATTCAGACTGTAACTTCTGACACCATGTTGTGTTTGTGGTATACACAGGAACACATACTAATTCTATTGAAGTAATGGAACTAAAATGAACGACGCAAAGCGTGTGCTCTAACTTAGATGTTTAATGCTCAGTATCAAAGTAGCAAGTGATTCATGGTATGAAAACGCATATAATTATAGTGGCAAATTATAATAGTATTTCTTATTCTAAGTAAAGGGAAGTAACCACAACATAGAATGTGCTGAAGAGTAATCATGAGCTATGAACACGTGTACAGATAACACAACACTTAGACAAGCTAACGGTCTATAGGTAAACACTATATTGTACTATTGAAACGAAATTATGTGTTTAAAGATATTATCCATTACTTAAACAAATTATCAAAATTATCCATTACAATTACAAAATTGTCAGTTTGATTTAAATTAAACACCACTTCAAAAACGTTTTCAAAATGGAGTAAATCTTTAACATAAATTTATTTGACAGTTGTTTTAACCGATGCCACAGCGTAAATTAACACCTCCTATTCCGGCTCTCTGTCTATCCCAGTCCATGGCATCAAAGAAGCCGCATTTTAGGTCACCTGAGACTTTGTATCAAGGGATCGCCTTTTGTCCGTCGTCGTCCGTCGTGCGTTGTACGTAAACAATTGACAATTTCGACTTCTTCTCAAAAACCGTAAGCTCTATCGTAATGAAATTATGTATGCAACTTTAGTACCTAAGGGTGTATCAAAATTGTTAATTGCATGGTCCCCACCACCTGCGGCCTTGGAGGCGGGGCCAAATAGCCAAATTTACGGAAAACTTTGAAAATCATCTTCTTACTACCGAAAGCACTGGGAAACAAATGGTGACCATGATTACGGACGCGTATAGGTCCTCTATAACCGCTCTGCTACTAGACCACACACTTCACAGTATTCAAGAGTAGGCAATAATTTGTCTAAAAAAACTACTTCGAAAATATACTATGTCCAACTTTAAAAGTATTGACGGACCTATACAAGTGACATATTGATAAATGCATATTAGTTTTTAACATCATACATCAAAATCGAACTAACCAGTTACTGTTACTTATCACAAGCGATATAATGAATTACAAGATCCGAGGCCGCTACGTATTGCGTTTACACGTGTTAGATTCGAACTCACCGTAAAAGTAACCACTTCCCTTGACTGAGATCAGATGTCGGTTTAGACATAGACTTTTTGCTTGTGTTTTTATTACATCTAAATGCTTCAGCTAGGGTAGGCGTACTTATATTTAACGGATCAAAAGTACTGTATCAAGAATAACTATATATCATGATATATGGTTCTTATGTTTGTAAAAGGTTAGGGTTGTTATTTTGTTTACTTTGTTGCTGTTAATAAATGACATGCTATCCGAGAACCATTTGCTATTTAATAAAACACCTATACATTTGGAAATAATCTCTTCAAACTACTAACATTTAATATCGCCGTTAGTCAATTTCTTTGTTGTTTGTTCAGTTTTGATCGGCGTTTGAAATGGATGTATTTCAAGAAAACATATGATTTTTTGAAAACTATGGTTTGAGCCAATCTACGATTCATTTGAATGATTATAAAATATTACGAATAATTGTTTGTTTACGTTGATTTTTGTCGTAAGTTTTTATATTTTCTCACTTATAGCTCCATCAATCAACAAATCCAAACATTTCATTTTGGGGGAGCATATTGCATAAACAACGGATACTTTTACAATGCAGAGTGTTTATATGGGAACATTCCTACAGCCAATGAATGCAGTTAAAAATTTCAATATATGGCTTGAAGGGAATGGCTAATGACTAAAATAGTAATCTGATTATAGACGATTACAAAACTTTGTGTATTATACATTGTGAATTGGAAATTCCGTTGTTGTGATTTTAATTATCTCACTTTATCATATATAATTTATGCTGAATACAGCTGTCTTTGTATTAGATGAATCAGTTTGATTAAAAAGTCGAGGTTCAGATATCTATTGTATATTGCTTTAGTACATGTATTATATTTAATTCCATATCAACAATATTTTTGTTTTATTTCCAAATTGTTTTCTTATATATTAAGCCGACATTAGAAAATACATTTTGATATTTGCTTTCTTTTCTAGCTCTTTTTCTGTTTATGCTATGTTGAGCAAGTGAAACGCATCGTTGAGATGACACCATTAACATAAAAAATAGCATAGTATGAAATAGATAAAAAAATGGTCGTAGGTCCGATCCCCTGCCGGGTCATACCAAAGAGTGAAAAATTGTACCAGAAGCTTCTTTGCTTGACGCTCAGTATTTAAAGGATAGTTCTAGGTTTGGTCATCCCGATGTCAGTCAAGTGCAACTGGGTGGGGCATCATACCATGTGTCTGTAGCATGATACTTCAGTGTGACAGTGCTCAGAATTGTGTCTCAAGTAAACACCGTCGCGAGATGACTGAAAAATTATTGAAAGCGATGCTACCTTTCATTTTGCAGGTTCGTAAATACGGGAGTATAACACAAAATGTTATTTTTCAAATTTATTTACAGGAGTATGACAGGCAAGCTTAAATCGGCTTTACAATCTTCACAATGTTACCTTTCATTTTGCAAGTACATATTTATGGGAGCATAACATGAAAGCTGAGATCGGCTTTTCAATCTTCACAATGTTACCTTTCATTTTGCAAGTACATATTTACGGGAGTATAACAGGAAAGCTGAGATCGGCTTTTCAATCTTCACAATGTTACTTTTCATTTTGCAGGAACATATTTATGGAAGCATAACATGAAAGCTTAAATCGGCTTTTCAATCTTCACAATGTTACCTTTCATTTTGCAAGTACATACTTACGGGAGCATAACATGAAAGCTTAAATCGGCTTTTCAATCTTCACAATGTAACCTTTCATTTTGCAAGTACATATTTACAAGTGTATAACAGGAAAGCTTAAACCGGGTTTGCAATCTTCAACAGTTACCTTTCATTTTGCAGGTGCATATTTACGGGAGTATAACAGGAAAGCTTAAACCGTGTTTGCAAACTTCACGGTGTTTCCTTTCATTTTGCAGGTACATATTTACGGGAGTATAACAAGAACGATTAAACCGGGTTTGCAAACTTCACGGTGTTACCTTTCATTCTGCAGGTACATATTTACGGGAGTATAACAAGAACTATTAAACCGGGTTTGCAAACATCATGGTGATACCTTTCATTGTGCAGGTACATATTTACGGGATTATAACAAGAACGATTAAACCGGGTTTGCAAACTACACAATGTTCGGGTTATCTCCACGTGTTGAATTCCTATTTGTCTCTTAAACATCATTATTTTACACGATTATGACATGTTGCAAATATTCTTAACTCTGTACGATACTCAGGTCAGCTTAATGGCCTCTCAATAAATAGTACTCAGTACTGGTTCTAACAAGGAAACACCCTAGAGATCAATTCATATAACCTCTGATCTTTTTTTGCAATCAAACTAGAATAAATTAGCATAATCTAGTACTAAAACATACTACAAGTGTGCCTCACTCAAGAACGGATCACTATATCCTGGTTAGATTGTTTTAAGAAGGCAACTGTGTAAATTCCTGGAACGAATTTATGCCATTGGTATTGGCGGCCAATATCCTATACAGTCTTCCGTGGCCTAGTGGTTTAGACGTCCTTCTCAAAAAACGGGATGTCGAAGGTTCGAATTCCGCTGGAAGAACTTGTTTTTTCTTCTGATGCGGGCGGTTCTCGTCCAGCAGCTAGCTAAATTGAGGGGTACCGAATATCTTACAGCCTGATAGTTTTCTGGAACTGTGTACAGCATAAATTGGCTCATAAACTCATTGTCGCTGGCCCTTTCGATAGGGATGGCGATATAATAAACTAACAATTCACTTAGCGTAGTGATTTCCTAGGTACTGCATACTGCTCCCACTTTGTCACAACAGAACAAACACAATAGATAAACAAAAATATAAGTGTACATGTATAAGCTTAGGTGTAAGCCAACCATTGATTTTTGTTCTTTATTCTATAGTAAATAAATAACAAATGTCTGAATGTTTGTCATTCATATAGAGAACAAATGAAGGAGGTGAAACGTACATGTTATTGTTTGTCAATCTATACACTACTTAAATATGATGAGAAAAATAGGGGCCATGCATCATCCTAGAGACTTCTGTCCCTAAACCGTGTTTTGATACCACAATTTCAAAGTACCATTTTTTTTCTAAATATACAATTCAAACGTCACACTGCTTTCAAAATGTTCAACAGACATCAATAATGCCATTGCAATAATAAAAAAATAAGCATTCAAAAAAGGAAAATGTATTTTTAAATAAGAAGAAATAAGAGTTATTTATAACTGCCATGACACTACCCTACTGACACATTTCCTTGTTTTCAATGCTATACCTTAAACCAAGTATGAGAAGCACTGGGATACTGAAACCTAGTTTACACATTTCACAATGTTACTTTTCATTTTGCAGGTACAGATGGAAAACATTAATTTGATAAAGTAGAACAATATTGTTGTGCTGATTCATCCAGTTGTGACCGGGCATGTTGCAAGTTTTGTCTACGATACTATACGTGTTTTATTCCTATCAATCTTATTAACATCAATATTTTAGACAGGACAAGCTACAGAAGTTTTCATCTATGTTTAATGGATCAGTAGTAAAACAAAGCTGGTCGGTATTTCAGGTTATATATGGCATAACCAATTTTATTGGTGGAGGAAGACCTCACAATAAATCTGAGCAAAACCACCGTTCTTTCGTAAGTAACTGGCAAACTTTCTCACATCAAGTTTATGAACGGAGCGAGACTCGAACATACGACCTCAGCAGTGAGAGTTTAAGCGATCTTGATACAATGACTTGGACCACTTGGGTCACGGAGGGCCCTCTATTGTGTAAGTAGTGGATTGAAGATAACATGAGTTAGAGTTTAGAGAAAAGAGTTTATGGTAAATTTATGTTAACGTTCTGTACAACATACAGCTATATTCGTTACATCCATCACGTTCATGTCATGACATACATTACACTGGATTTTCATTACAATAGTTTAAGGTTAAACCAGGTTTAAGAGTCACTAAAAAACTTATTGTACACATTACGGCAACAAAATATGTCTAAATCGTAGAATGTTACGTTCCATTAGGTGTAAATCGTTTGTGAGAAGTTAAAAGAATAGTGTTGTACTGATCAAGTGAGACTTGGCGAACCCTGTTGTAAGTTAACATGGTTTAAATGCATAATCGACGTGTTGTATTCTTTAAACTTTCTTAAATATTATTATTTTACATCAATCTATGACATGCTGCAAATGTGTGTATCTTTATATAATAGTTTTTTTTCTCTTAATGGTAATTGTCAGTACTAAACTAAACAGGGCCAGTAGTGCAGTGGATAGAGTGTTAGCCGTTCATGCTAGAGGTTGAGTTCGATCCTGGGCTCGGCAGGATTGCTTCTAAAAAGTATAACCAATCTATCTTCTGCAGAGTTAGAAGTTGTATTCTTTATTCATCATCTTCATATCTATTATCTTCAAAATAAGATTAAATGAAACTGTAACCTAATTGTTATCTATAATTTAAAATAAAGCACTGCATACAACGTGGTTGTCAATTTCGATCAATATTTTAAAGATATTGTGTCCGGAAAAAATGCACTAAATCTAAATAAATTGCAGTTGTTTAGTGTTGATTTTAACAATTATTTCGTTAAATCGCAACAGTGTCTGGTAAAACAGTATTCTGAACGCTGTCACACATAGAGTATCATGCCGCAAACACAAGGTATGATACTCAACCCAGTCATATTATACTGACAAACATACATATTGTATAAATAATGCATTAAAAACAACGTAAGCTTAAAGCTAAGAGCAATATGAAACAATTTGAGCTGAAAATACAATTATTTGAAAGTTCATCTGAACAATAAAACTGCATTTATTACAATAGTACATAAGGGTTCATTACAATAGTACATAAGGGTCATTACAATAGTACATAAGGGTTCATTACAATAGTACATAAGGGTCATTACAATAGTACATAAGGGTTCATTACAATAGTACATAAGGGTTCATTACAATAGTATAAGCTTAAACCTTGAGTATAAAAGCTATCGGGACGCTTAAACCGGGCTTAAACATTTTACAATTTTACCTTTTATTTGCAGGTATTCCTCACCTAGTTAAATGATAGTATTGTAATACTCCAGTGGTAATTGAGCAACCTTGCTGTAAGTTAACATGTTTAGGATAATCTACGTGTCACTTCCTTTAAATGTCTTAAACATCAGTATTTTACATTGTACAACATATTTCTGTTTTAATAAGGCGGTAATCGAACTATTAAACGGTTTAAAATAATTATAAAGTGTGTTTCTAATCACTGCCACCCCATGATTGGTTTCATTCAGCTGATCATTTCATATGAAATGAAACTGAAAAGAACATGACTTTGTACATGTTTAACTTATATGTGAAATATTTGCCTCAAGAAGGGGGTCGGCTTTATATTAACTATTTGTCCCATGAAGGGGATTGTGATTTATGGGATTTATTTGCCACACCGCATGAAGAGGATTATGATTTGTGTAATTTATTTGCCCCATGAAGGGGATTTTTTTATTCACATATTGAGTCGTGGCCAAACAATGCCAAACTTAAAATGGTAATGTATGTAATTTAATACACATCCACGGTACTGAGAAGCGTTTTTTTAGAATATAGGCCGAGGAATCTGAGGACGTATTTTGAGCTGTTGATATTGTGTTTACGATGAAGTATTGAGATTCACCATGTTAGAATTGATTGATATGTGTAATTAAATTGTGTTGATGCTTATTCTGATATTCACAAAGTGAATAGATACAGAACTGGTCTGTAATTGTTAATATTCTGATGAAAACTTATGCAGAGATATAACTGCTATGTTGAGAGTGACGGAGGGTCGTATATGAGATATTATGTAAACTGCCATGAAACTGCAGATAGTAAGAGTTGAATGAAATGTTATCACATATTGATAAATCTACCATGAAACTGTTAGATGGTAAAAATTGAATGCACTGTTATAATATGTTGATAAATCTACTATGAAACTATAAGATGGTTAGAAATGAATGCACTGTTATCATATATTGATAAAAATACTATGGTTGGTGGCAGTGCAGTCATAGGACAGCAACCCACATATTCGTCATATGGACGACTTGACGTTCATGACGTCGGAATACGATCGCGGTACAGGGCAACGTGAAGCCATATACTCAGTAAAGCGACAAAGGGGAGACAACCCAGTTATATAGCCACCGCCGCAAGGGACGAGTGATGCTTAATCTATGATAGTCGGACGTGTAAAGTATATAGTGCATTTTATAAACTTTTGGATGATAGAAACAGTTTAGACCGCGATGTAGGTTACGTACGTGTAGGAGTTAGAATTTTGTGAAAATAAAAGTGTTAATACCACCAAAAGACTTTTTTTTTTAAAACCAGTTGTGTTTCTTTTTGTGTTGATAATTATCTTATATTTGTATATATTGTATACTTGTATATTCGTAATTTTATTCATGTAAAATTAAAATTGTAAATTTTACTTTGTGTACGATTGTATTCTACCCTTGTGAGTTGTCGGCCCTTGGCCATTTTGCTACACGCTAGTAATATTTATTTATAGTAAACCTATAATATAGATGTCCCTAAAGTAACAAAACTTAAGCATTTATCTGATGCAAACAAACTATGTTTAATTATAGGAGAAAGCTTAGAGATGTTTAGAAAAGAAACAAAGAGGATCGACAGTTGAATAGAAACAAAGTGGATCGATAAAAACAAAGAGGATCGATAGTGAAATAAAAACAAAGAGGATCGATAGTGGAATAGAAACAAAGAGGATGAAACAAAGAGGATCGATAGTGGAATAGAAACAAAAAGGATCGATAGAAACAAAGAGGATCGATAGTGGAATAGAAACAAAGCGGATCGATAGTGGAATAAAAACAAAGAGGATCGATAGTGGAATAGAAACAAAGAGGATCGATAGTGGAATAGAAACAAAGAGGATCGATAGTGGAATAAAAAACAAAGAGGATCGATAGTGGAATAGAAACAAATAGGATCGATAGTGGAATAAAAAACAAAGAGGATCGGTAGTGGAATAGAAACAAAGAGGATCGATAGTGAAAGGGTGAAAGTCGTAGTAGAAGATGAAAGTTGCCAAGATGACTCGTTTGTTTTTTCAAACGTTTATTTTGAAGATATTTTTTTCTAACATGGCATATTAGAAATTAAAAGGCGCCCATTTCCGGTTGTGTATTTCTAATTTATCTTTATAAGAGCGATGTGTTTTTCAATTTCTATTCTTTTTTTCAAATACGTTTCAAAAATATTTAAACATGGGGTTGTATTTATATATTTGCTTCTGAAAATAAAATATTTACCACTTATTATAATGAAATTGATAGGTGCATTTTGTAAACGTTTTCCTTTTATACCAAATGTAACAGTTAAAAAATCAAAGATTTTGTTTATATCTAAATTTGATTAAAAAAATTTGATTTGTGACCAAAACTGTTGAGTATTTGGACATTCCCAAAACATATGGTTTATTGTTTCTATATAACTATTGCAAAAATCACACAGATTTGATTGTGCAAGTTTGCATTTGTAAAGATATTTGTTTATAGGTACACTTGCATAATACGCATAATGTACTTATATTGGAATTCGCGTAGTTTTGTATCAATGGTTGAATGAAAAGGCAACGTATAAAAGGATTTCCAATCTAACTGGAGGTAATTGACAGTTCCTATTTTTTTTCTAATTTTACTAATACTTTTTCCTCTTTCTTAAATCGATAATCATATAAAAAAGTGTTTTGCTTTTTTATTTAAGACATTTCTGAAGTCATTAGACAACATACTTTTCTTATACTATCACATGCTGTGTCAAATTATATTTCATTTCTGTTTGATTTTTGCTTTAGCTCAAGCTGCGGTTTATAATTTGCTACACAATTGTTACACTAAGGGTTGACACCGCAACAAAACCAGTTTGTCATCAAACCTTAGTGTCAAAAAAAATATTTTGTTACACTAAGGGGCGATATGTGACACATTGTTGCAATACGTAACAACATTTAGAAAATCATCTTCTCTATAATATCCCTACATATCATGGCAAATTACACAATGTATCTGTTTAATACTGATACGTATTGTTTATGCAACTGCCTTGAAATGAGGGGGGAGGGGGTTAAGGGGGTATAGTGCTACCCATGTCCGTCCATGTACGTACGTCCGTCCGTCTGTAATAATATTTTTTTCACCAAATCACATCCACATAAAATTCATTCAATCACTAAGGATTGCGGTGTGCAATTGTTACGCTAAGGGTTTTTGTTACACTCAATGTTGCCACAACGCCGTGCTCTGGTTCGTTGGGAGTTGCGACACAAATTATTACGACAGTCTGTGCCGAGACACCATGCCGTCAAGCTGTGAAGATGGCTGGCAACCGACGCTGACGTAAGTGCGCCTACGTGGTGTAATAGTCGGTTCCGGTCTTCGTCTCTCGGGGTTTACCAGGTCGCTGCAGGCCTTACTTCACAGGTAATTGATTTAAGTTCACTAGCACCATCTTGTTTGTGTTTGTTGTTTTGGCATTATTTCACAGGTGATACATTTAAAGTCACTAACAACATCATGTTTGTGTTTGTTGTTGTGACCAGCGTAACCAATCAAACAACTAAGAAACAAGAAATATCATCATGAAAAAATGTTGTGAATGACAGTTCATGTGATACGGAACTGTTTAGGTGAAAAAGTGCTAATTAATGACGTGTGTACTAGAAGGAAAGGATTAAATAAACGTCTCACATACCAATTAATTTTGTACTGTTCTACATAATTATAGAGACATGCACTTCTGGAACACTGGATATATTACCAATGGTTCTAAAAGTGCCTTATTCCCATAGATAGTCCTCTGTTGGTCCAAATATGCAGAAAATAAACATGGGGTTGCCCAGGTTGCTTTTTCACATTTTCGATGGTTTGATGGCACCCCTTCATTTTTGACAATTCTGCCCATTTGTTGCAGTGTATCACTACACATCTTTAAACTGTTATAGCATCATCAAACAGTTCCCAGTGTCACCCAAACTTTGAAGAAATTATGAAAATGTTCCAATGTTCCCATATGCACAAAGAAATATGACACTTTATGCAATTTTAACAAAATAATTGCCCAACCGCTTTACACAGCTCTAATATCTTTGTCGTAAAAAATCTTGCTACCGTCATGCAAAGGAGGTAATTCTTAAGTGAGACCTAAACACACGAGAGGCCCAAATGGGCCGAAGTTGTTCACCTAAGAGGGAACGATTAGATGATACTGCGTACAAAGTATTCATACTCAAGACCTTGCATATAATGAGAAGAAATAATTTGAAATTTTGCAAAACACCAACGATTAGCCCCTTTGACGGTATGAAATTTGACCCCATGATCGTGACTTGAGCTTAAGAGAGAATTATTTAAAAATGATTCACTCCTAATGTTATTTTTAAAACAGTTTCAGAAATATTTTGATAAATGTTTACGAATAGAATGACAGGCGAACGGGGGATAAACAGCGATCAGGTGAGGCTATAAACATTATTTTCAAACACGAATTGAAAACGAACAACAAAAATCCTGCTGATCAGTAGTTCTTAGATTCTTGTTCTTCAATTAACATTTTGGGTAAATTGACGTCACTTCCATTTTGTTTTACGACCTTACCCGGACTTGACAAAATCAACGACGTCGTAGCAAAATATATTCCATTTTTAATACATTTATATCGCTCAGAGTGTTTTTCTTATATGTGCTTCGTTTTTCATTCGTTTTGTTCAACGTTCTATTGTGTTTTATGTTTTTATATTGATGTTCAATATTTTAAATTCTTTCTGTAAATTTGCATATCGTACTTTTTGTTTTTATTTTCACGTTCTTAATTTTTATTCTTATTGACTTATATAGTTTGTGTTTCTTGATTGTAGATAGTTGATGTAAGTGTTTTATAATAAGAATGTAAAACGAATAACATAAATATAAAATATGTACAACTTAACAACACAAATGTTAAGTTTGAACAAGAAAATGTGTTATATAATCTAGCAGTGTTTGGCCACCGATAGTATAATTATATATAAATAATAGTCTAAAACAATAGTAATTTATTTACGGGAGACATTACTTGCCAATGCGAGTATGTATAAAAAAATGGCCTATTGTTCCAAACGTTATAGCAACCGAGTATGGTATAATAAGTACGTTAAATACAAACCGAAAATCGTTGTTAACAAAATTAGCATCATATTGGCCAAAAGCTTTCAAATGTAGAAACAATCTGATAAATTATGTATAGCATTTCACATATATAAATATGTTTTTAAAATACCATGGTTATTTATACACTAATATTGCTTGACGAAATACTATTGTTTCTAGGTTTTGAAATATGATTTTGTTTAAAACCACTCTCACCAATATTGATTTAGAACTATGTGTAATGTTGTAACCATCACATTGCATGTATTGAAAATATTTGTATATGACGATGAGCTATGATGCTTAAATCTAAATAATAAGATGTCTACTCTGTTCTAACATAATTGGTATGTAATGTGTTGTGTAAAGACCCCGTCCAGAACACTAGTTTCGGCTTTAATGTTTGACTTATTCGGTATTTAACTCAGTGAACTTATCTGACACTTGAAACTATTGTTTAGGGCGCACGTTTCAGCAAAAGATATTTTAGTTTTTTATAAATACAATTTCAATGATAAATATTTAAATAAGATATAAATATAAACATCATGGACTCTTTTCTTCAAGACCTTCTTCCATAACAAAATTGCATTATACTTTGTCCACCAAATCTTCCTTTTTATGATATTTAAAAAAAAAATCAGCACTAAAAGACCATTGGGCTGATACGTAATACGTGTTCTCCCTATACAAATTGTGTTCACAAAATAAAAAAAAACACCTTTGGCTGAAACAAGCGTCCTCAACAATACAAGTGTAATCGCACGGATGGGTGCTACCATGGCAACACATAGAAAACCGAACAGTTACACAAAGTGCACCGTAATTGCTCGTATATGTTGTTGAAAACTTACGAATGGGGCAGAAATCAATTAACTAAGTACTTTTTAAAAGAACTTTATTGCAGACAGCGATACACTTATTATACATTACACGATTTAAAGCAAACAATAAAACTTTTACAAAGGAAAACATACATGCAGAAAGAGGGAGAGAAAACAGAGAAAAAAACAACACACAAACAATCCAGAATATGATTAAAAGAATTAGAATAACAATTCGTTATGATTATAAGTAGACTATTACATTGACTTATAAAATTTCAAAATACCTAGATTAAATATCTCATTTAGTATGGAACTGGTCAAGATAAAATAAAATATGAAACATTGCAATTCGTGTGAATCCTCCATCTCAAATATATATCATGTCAATTTCATATGTAAACTGTAAGGTAGGTCTGAGGGATGTTTCACCCAGACCCTCGTGTTACGGGAAAAATAAATGAACCCCATTGTGGTGGTAGAAATTTAAATATTATCCTGAGTAAGGATGTTGGGCAAGTTGTTCGTGTTCGTTGAAGTAAATTGAACAAGTATGTCCATGCTTTACATAATTTATTTACCAAATTTATAGGAGATAGGGATAAAACCTTAAGTGGATTAAATAGTTCTGAAAAGAGAACAAAATGTTTCAGAAAGTGTAATTATACGGTTGTACATAGTGGAGTATTCTTAAATCAAAACTTGAGATTAACTTGTTTTTGAAATGTATGTATACTTAGAGTGCCACTTGATTGTGTACACATGTATGTATACACAGTATGCCACGTGACTGTATACAAATGTATGTATACACGGGGTGCCACGTGATTGTATACAAATGTATGTATACACAGGGTGCCACTTGATTGTATACAAATGTATGTAAACACAGTATGCCACGTGATTGTATACAAATGAATATATACACAGGGTACCATGTGATTGTATACAAATGTATGTTTAAACAGGGTGCCACGTGATAAGAACATATATCCACAAGAACAGCTTTAGGAGGTGCAATAGATATTTAGATAATTTATAGTAACTTCTGACAAATCTTTTTTTTATAAAGTTGTAAGCCTTTACTGTAGGTAATTGACGCATATCAAATAAAGTTTTAGCATTTCTAAATTTTCATCTTCCAAAAATTTGCCCATCAACATAATATTTTTATGATATTTCATATAGTATTCAATCAGATTTGAAAGCATATGTATGCTATTTACCGCTCAAAGGACTGTTCAAATGATAGATTTTATTTGTTCCTCCATATTTTTTATATAGTGTTCACATAATCAAAATAACGTTCGGCTGAAACATGAGCAACAAACCATAATAACTTTCATACTAAAAATCAACATCCCCAAGTGAAACAAATGCTACATATAAAGCAAGCTTGACATACGGTTATTACGGCTAGGAGTTTCTTTTTTTTTCATTTTAAGATGAGAGTCTGTACAAAGACTATACCCAAGAATAGAAAACCAATCGCCGCTATTGGATTTCTACAGTATCCTGGGTTGTTCCCATAAAGCCGTAAAATATTGTGTATGGGAACCTATTCGCATTTCTCGGGTCCGGTATTAGTTCGCCGTTATTATCTACATTACGAACTTCCGTATTACCCGGTTTGTGAGAGAATAAGTTGTTTGCGTCCTGGCGATACCAGTGATAATCTTCATCCGGCCAGATGACGAGAGCTACAAGATTCTGATCTGTCTGCGGCAGATCAACTGGGCTATTGGCTTTGACGTCTATAAGACCATCCTTCCTGGCTAAGAATGATATGTTGTCTGCCGTAAATGGGTTGGGGTCTGCAATTCCATGGGCCCTCCCAGGTTGAGCTATCGTGTTGGTTATCTTATCGTTTGCATAGTTGTAGCAATTGTTGTTTGGTTGCACTTCTGCTGTGTTCCACCTCTCAGGATCATAACTTGGCCTCACAACCTAAAATTAAAATGCATTACAGGTGTACGGTTTGATGAATATTTAGTGAGGATGGGGAGGTCAGTGACTGGGTGGTCTAAGACGCTGTCACCAAAATGACCACTTATCTCTTGACAGTGAGGAAAGGTGATGGATTTACTGCTACAATTCATTCTAAGGTCTTCTTTTGCCGATAAAATAAAACTAGGTTTGCCTGAATAGCCCATCAGGTATTGAAAATGACGTTAAACCTCATTAATAAAAAAACTTCACACACAAATAACATAACGCGTGAAGATTGTATTTTTCAAGACCACCAAAAGTGATATGATGGTAAGGTATTACGTTTCTGAAGTGATGTTATAGTAACAATATTTTTAGCTCGGCTTAGCCTTTAGCACCAGCATTTTTCATTGGATCTTGGTCACACTTATTAATAAAACCATGTATTCTCGAAGAAGTTTTTAAAGTGTCCAAATCTTATCAAAATGACCGAATTGTATACATTGAATGATCAGTCATTGCTTAAAATTTACCTTTGAGATACGCGCTACATGCGTCACGGTAGTAAAACGAATCATATACATTAAGCAATGCGCTTTTGAATCGCGTGCTTATGAAACATTTACATCCCACTTCACACTTTGAATTTTGTACATTGTTCTTTATAAACAATAAGGTCTAGGATCTCAACAGTAAAACAATTTCCTTATATGATCTCTTTTAAAATATTTTTATATCATAGCAGGAATGTATCCGCAAATAACTTCACGATTACTGGTAGGTTGATCAGCATATTATTTTAATAAAGACAGTGCAGTGACACCTTAAACATTTTTAAACAAGAAATCCACAAATGCTCATAATAACATGTATTTTTTAAAAAATCCTATAAAAGTTTAACATACAAACTGTTTCATTTGTTAGAATCACTGGACTAAAATGTTTATCTGGCTCAATGCTTATATTATGTGAGCTTAGCTTCAACTTCATGGTCTATTTTTTTGTTTCAATATTTTATTCCAGTATGACACCCAGTTTAGTCTACAGCTCAAATTTAATTATTTACACTTTCTGTTGATAGACAGGGGTGCCCTTCCAGTTTAACAACATGCGGATACGGCATTATAGCTTCTGAATGATAAAATATTTCATTTGTTAGCGTTATATGCTCTCCCATACTTCCTTAGACTTATGATACACGTCTCACACCACTATTACATTCCCCATAGGGCTCCATTGTAATATTTATGTCCGAAACACAGTGAAAAAATAAAATCTGCAGCATGTGTCTGGGCTCAAATTCTTCACTCGTACAAGATATGCAATTATAAAGGTAAACATGCATACCTTGATCAGAGATTTTTTTTTTAAATTCGATGTTTATGTGATACCTATCAATTTTCAGAGTAATGATACGCCAACAGTTCGACCACAATGTGGTTCGAACGAACGATTCTGAAATAGACAGAATTGCCAAGAAATCTTGTATCAGCATCAAAATTTTAGTGGTGATTTAAAATACTGACCATATAACACATGATGGTAGGAAAAAATAACTCACTGAATTACAAAACCCTGAAATAAAAGAAGAAAAGACAACTAAAGTTTTATTTCTACCTCCTTCATCTGTAGGTCCGCACTATTCAAGGGAGATAAAAAAAGGTATGAGTACTATACTGCTGTCTGAGTTATGCGCCTTCTATGCTCAAGAAAATGTTTTATGTTAGCTCTGAATTAAATACCCTTTTAACCAAAGATACTACACACATTCTTGAATAGACTTCGAACAAGACAAAGGTGATTGGTTAAAGGCTCGTGCGGCTTTCTATCTTTACAAATCAAGTTCCAACTGAAGTTAATATTGCCCTCATAATATTAAATAGACAAAGAACTGATATATTTAGATTATCCATTTTAGCACATTCATTTTTCTATGCGATAAGATTTATATTTACATAATTTTGCATGGGAAAGATATTTGTAGGTCCTGAACTTTTATCAGTGCGTAAATAACTATTTTAACGCACTTCAGAAATTTCCTGTGATTTCATTGGTTGGTGCTCTTAGATTTGCGGGTGTTAAAAACTGCTTATACCGTCGGTTTAATCACCACGTTTTCGCTTTCTATGTATAACTACGTCATTTGTTTACAACGTCACCGAAAACAATGTAAACAGTAGTTTAAAACAGCATTTGTCGATTTAAATTAACGTTTATTTGTTAAATGTTAAAAATACAAAGATATATTGAATATTTCGACCAGTTTGTCGATTTACTTGGATTTTTACCAGAATCTACTCTTTAGAGCATCATTGCTGATATGCGTCATTCGGCTAAACTGGTTGTTCAATTTAATCGTTAGTAGCTTGAGTATCTTGGTTCAGCAAGCGAATTTTAACGATAAAATGTAAAAGTGTGTTAGAATATGATTAAGTATACTGTAATTTTGAAACTTGCGACCGTATATAAAGTTTTTAATGATTGCAAATTTATTTTAACGACCCCACCTTCAGTGTCGCCGTTAAAGAAAATGTATGGTCATTAAAAACCCTCATATACGGTCGCAATTTACAAAATCACAATATACTTAACCCTATAATATGGCAATACTATTGCCACAATCACGGAGTAATACTGTGTTTAATGAAATACATAAATATTGAATGCCAGACCTATTTTAATAGCACACAAGCATACTAGAACGAATAATGCGTTGACATCTGTGCGGATTTTATCAAGAACCACAATCACTATAGGCGGACGTTTCAATGTAATGTCAACTGCTTTTATAACAAGCCGGCCACATTTGTACTAAAACGCTCACCTGTGGCAGAGGATACAAGTCAAAAGAATGCAATTGTTGATACTTCAAGCGCAATACCTCAGATATTTAAATATGGTCAGATGTTATATGGTGTGACACAATATTTGACGATTCAATGTAATAACTCCGCATTAATTACCTGATTTAGCCAGTTCAAAAGCTATTCCGAGATATTGTGGTAATAAAACGACTATGTAAGTTTGGAGAAGGTCTAATGAAAAATGCGAGTATTAAACTGCACATAACAAATGCTTACGGACGACGAACGATGGTGACCAGATTAGCCCACCGTGAACTTTATTCAGGTGAGACAAAAGGCTGATATAATACCATTAGCGTAATCCTTTCTTTATAGTAGTATACACATTTATTCCTCGAATTTGAAAAAGAAAAAATTTACGGAACTGTAAAGGTGTAAACCCACCATTGACTTTTGTTTTTTATTCTATGGTAAATAATAAAAGTTTGAATGCTTGTCATTCGTAGAGAATCCCAAATAAAAGAAGTGAAACCTACTGTTTGTCAACCTCTGCAAAATATGATGAGAAAAGTAAGGGTCATGTGTCATATAAGAGATTTTTTTCTGCTCAGTGTTTACACTGTTGACAAAGTGAAAGTAGACTTCCGAAATTATGTATTCATACCCCAAATTCCAAGCATTATTTTTTTTTTAAATTCACAATTCAAACATGACAATGCTATCAAAATGCTCAAAATACATCAATAATGCCATTCAAATAAAAAGATGAGCATTAAAATAAGGAAAATGCATTTTTAATGAAGAAGAAATGAGGGTTATTTATAACCGCCATTATGCGACTACCCCACGGAAACACTTCCTTTTTCCAATGGTGGTACCAGTAAATTGTATTATTTTAAGGTATCTCTTCACATCTGATCAAAGCTTGACTTATATTGTATTTTTAAACCATGCCAATAAGCCAATAAATACAAGAGCATTAGCGTGACATGTTATGATGTAGGCTTTCGTCATTGTTTTCCAAAATCGGATCTCATGGAACTTTGAAATGCGTTTTCATTTTATATATATATATTTTCATTCAAGAATGCTCAGGGAAGTAATTATATAAAACATGAGTGAATTACTTGGAACTTGTGTGATATTTTTTAAGGTTTTTAATTGTCTCACTACTATTACCATACCTACCACCTCCTTAAGACTGACGTAATGTTGAAATGCGGGCACGTCCTGTCAGACAGTCAATCAGACAGTATAAAGTTTCCATCAATTGCAAGAACTAGAGACATTTATACAGACTGTTATTGCGTCATACTTTGTTGACCTTTTGCATGCAATATCGATGTCAGCTTTACGTCGATTGACAAGTCAGTTAGATCTATTTTTGTGATGATTGATGCTCTAAAGTAACCTTACCTCTTTTACGGTACCTTGGAGTACGTCACGCGGCAAACATTCCAAAACATGTGTGGTGATTAACTCGTGGTCATGAGAGCTGGTTGGTATTGATGGTTTAGTATATAACAGCAACCTTTCAAGTTTGTGTTCTGATGCCTTGGGAATAACATGTTCCAGATCGTTTAGCTTTGCTGTAAAACCTTTGTACCCAAGTCCTATATTTTGAAATGAAATTATCAAATAATTTTGTTTCTATACATTGAAACTTTTGTTTGAGTGATTTTATTGGAGCTTAATGGAATTGTACTCGGATGCCTAAACACTGATATAGACATAGAGCAGGGATATTTTATATTGGGTATATAATAACACCTTCGCATTGAAAACTATAGCACAAAAATATACCGACTCCGGAACTCACACACAATACAATACAGATACCACCTTACTCAAGCAGCGTGTTCTGTTTGTGTCAGTATGTATCAAATATGTAGTAACATCTGATAAAGTATGTAGTAATATCTGATAAAGTATGTAATAATATCTGATCAAGTATGTAGTAATATCTGATAAAGTATAGAGTAATATCTGATCAAGTATGTAGTAATATCTGATCAAGTATATACTATTATCTGATAAAGTATGTAATAATATCTGATCAAATATGTAGTAATATCTGACAAAGTATATAACATTATCTGATAAAGTATAGAGTAATATCTGATAAAGTATGTACAGTACTAATATATGATAAAGTATGCAGTAATATCTGAAATATATAAAGTAATATCTGATAAAATATAGAGAAATATCTGATAAAGTATGTTATTATAATATCTGATACAGTATGCAGTAATTTCTGATAAAGTATATAGTAATATCTGATAAATTATGTAGGAATATCTGATAAAGTATAGAGTTATATCTGAAAAAATAGGTAATATCAGTTCAGATAAGAATTAATGACTGGGGAGTCGATTTCTGACGCGAAACAATGTCCGGAAGTCGATTTTAGAGGTGGATAAAAGAAATAACGTTACACCCGGTTGCAGTATTGTATTTTGTTTTCCAACTACACGAAATTAGCTTTATGATGCCAAGTCGCATTAAAATTTCAACACTGGGTCATTAATTATTATCCATTTAAATAATTTACATAAAAGTACAGCCTTTGTCAAAATAAGATGAAATCGAGCTCATGATCATTTCTGTTGTATCTTGTATACATTACTCTTAATTGGTTACCTTTATATAGTTGGCTTTGGGCGCCTGCATCTCTTTTTCTTAGTATCTGAACAATACTAGCGTACAGTGGATGGCTTTCGCTTATTTGCCACATTGGGTTTGAACGTCCGGAAAAAACATGAAGTTCAATATACACTGAAGCCATTACTGAAAAATTACAAATAACATTTTAAGTACTAGAATGTTAAAAAAAATTATTGACATTACTTTAATCCATGATTTTCGGTATTATGCCAATTAAATAAAATAGTATTAAACAATCAATAAATAATGATGTTATTGTATTAAAAACCATATCATGATCACGTGCATACGTTTTTCTCGTAATTGGCCGAGTTTGCAGTAACATGACTTTAGTATCACCCATTATAACATGTTTAAATAAGTCACACGATTAACTTTAACTATACGATTTCGTAGGTTGGGAAAATGCTTGTATATAAAAAGATTTAGGACATGTTTAAATATTCCAATCGTATTTTCACATGTGTATTTAAGGCATTTTCATTGATCAAGGCCAATGTTTTCAAGACATATATTTTAATAAAACCCACTTGAGCCGTACAATTTTATTTACGTTTTCTAGCGTAAACAAAGATGGCGGTTTGTTGATTAGGACGCTAGAAAATAAATCCATGAATATTTGATATGCGGTTGTTATACGAACGTGCACAATGGTTACACATTTATTGAAATAATAAAATATAACACAAATAGTTGTTTGTTTCTGTTTTTATTTTACACTTCTATTGTTATATTACCGTCTGTTTGAAGCGTCTGCTCGAATTGCCAAATAAATTACATAGTATCTGCACCATGTTGACACATTGGCTGACTACGGCAATTTTGAGTAGGTGTTGTTTTATAATGAAGGAATACATTATAAAGAAATGCAGTCACTATTTGATTCATTATTGCAAGCTGCTGAGGGATGTGGAGACATTTTAATTTGACGATTGAAGGTAACAAAATAAATATATTGATTGAATGTATGTTTCAGCCAGTGTATTCTGTTTTAATTTGTGGAGAAAAACATAAAAATATAGGTATACAAGTATTCAACAGAGGACACCAAACTAAACAATACTGCGTCTAGCTGCATAGCATTGAAATGGGCAATGTTTTCCTAATGGTCTAATTTTATTTTTGTTCAGTTGTATTTTAGAGTCATTTAGCATAATGTCCGAGGTCATGTCCGTTCGAGGTAATCTAAACTTCATCCCCATAGTACTAAATAAATGATAATGTAAAGGTAACACTTCTGAATACATCAAGCATGTATGCAGTGCTTACAGTTATTAGAGTTATTTCCCTTTTTAACAGTTTTTGACTCGCCTCGTCCAATATGGACGTATGGTTCCTTAAAGCATTAGTTTTAGAGATTGTAAAACAAGATATCTGCTTTTAAATAATGTCTGAAATGCCATTTTGATAAACTTATATGTGTTTGACATCGTTGAGAGAGCCATTTTATGATGTACATTGAACACTGCTGTCCATGTCATAGTAAAACTTTGTTTTTCATTTGCAAAACTGCTAGATTCATTTAAGACAGTTCGAAGCTTTAGTGCAAATAACCACAATCATTAATAAATAAGTATTGTATTTGATTATTGTTGTTCATATTATGTTTATAATAGATAGTGAAATATTAAGAAATCGTATAGTTAGAAAATATGTCTATTAGCACTAACCTGATGGTTTTTATGAACGTTCCAAGTTCGTTGGTAAAAGATCTGTAAAAAAAACACAACACAATTCCCATTAAGAAACTGTCTCACACATATTGTTAGTAATAAATGAAATCATTTAACGTGTTGGTAGTTTCATTAAATGTAGTATAAAGTCAGTTACGACTTATACATAGGACCCATAATAAGTAGACATAAACCTGATTCCGGTGTTATTTTCTTATACTATTATTTTGGTGACTTCTATCTTAAGCAGAGGATTAGGCATAAGCAGTATTTTAAACAATGTAATATGATATCTTGCTCTATTTACGGGCTACATACTCCACTTTCTAACAAATTATACAGGTATTTTGCGGACCATACCATAATCATATTTAAAGTTTTAAAATTGACAACATTTTTCTCTGCCTTACACATTTTGTATATAAAGGCTTATTATTCTATCAAGTTCAATATTTCATAAATTCCTTAAGTAGATTGCATCTTCTAATTTCCGTCGTTATAATGCAGTCTTAGATCTCAATGTGATTATGTTTTAGATAGTGTACGCCTGTTTCGCACCTTTTGTTGTTAGTCAATATTTGCTTTTATGGTTTATAACACAGATCAGCAGTGTGCCTTAGTGTCTATGACAACAGTTTTAGTACAGTCTACTTTATGTCCATAGTATCGATGCAATACGTTCTAAATTCGGCAGTCCGAGAGTTCGAACGTAATGTAATTATACCGTCTCTAAGAAGTGGAAATTTTCCGTTTCTTGCTAAGATTTTAAAAACATTTATATATTCTAAATTCAGGCTGGATAACCATAACCAACTTTATTACATTTACTTCAATTAAAAACAACTGGACATACTCCGATTACTTTAATACTTTTATAAACTCCGTTACTGGACATTGATACTACATTCATCACGATAATTGGACTTAAAGTATTGTGCTGTTTGTTCCAACATCACACACAAACCCACAGAAAGCGCAGTTCCTTTTCGATATATACTTATACTACATTACAACATATTTCATTTAAACTTTAATGAATTCTACTAACACATGTGAACGGTTCAAAACATAGTTCAAACAAGACTCTCATTTTAGGGCCTAACAAATCTGTCTCTCCTATCCAAAACTGTTCCAACTCAAAACTCTCAACCTCATTGCATCACAGGCCTAATTGAACCTAAAATCTCAATGTCCTAAAGCCCCCCTCCCTCCTCTCATCCAAACTATATGCTACATTTATAACCATCTCTACTGCACACTAATTCTCATAAAAGTGACAGTTAATTCATATACAAGTCACGTTTTTATGTACATGCTGGACAGCTGTTTGCTATATAAAATTGGACACACGTTATTCTGTTGACAGTCCATCACTCATCAGAAATGTGACCTCTAAACACCGATGAATTGCCAAGTACAGAACTACTGTACACTATAGACTATCTGTTGCTGTCACACCTTAACTTATATCACACAAAAGCATTATAATTTGGCCTTGAAATGTTACATTATTAAACTAATAGTATCAATCAATTTATGTGTGCCTATAAAACATGTTTTACGGCTACACGTAATACTATCTGCAATTCGTACTTTATACGTGCCTTACTGGATATATTAACAAATAACGAATACAATTAATAAACTTCATAAAGTGTCGATCACTTTTTCCACAAAGCACAACAGTTCAAATCACCGTTACATAAATATTTATTTAAACATGTCAATATAATGTATCAAGTGATATTCCTATATTGGTCTATGTGAGCAGACTAGACTAAAGTGAATTGCCATGAAGGTCGTCAAACAGTGGTGCGTGGTGTTTACTTTCAGAATGAGGATTCCGTTTCGATTTCACATCTCGACTAAAACATCAGTTTGTCTCACGTTTGGGCGGATTTGACATTCAAAATCGTAATTCAGTTATGAATGATAATTATATTAGATTTGTATTTATTTTAAATCTAATTCTATTTTTAGGCATCTATAGCAATTTTTCCTGAGACAATGCTTAATGGTGGGAAGTGTGTGTGTTGCTTGATGATTAAAGCATATATTGTGCAAACACATTTTAATACATATGTAGTGTATGCAGTTATATACCATAAAACATTTTGTTAAACATTATAAAAAAAACCTTTTTAAACGTTTTTTAAACAATTTTAATTATATTTACCAAGGTTGTGGTAACTGCAGTTAGTTTTAGATATAAGTATAAATATTTGCATTGAGTGTATGACAGACTCTCCTCATAAAAATGTATCGAGGTGGACAACACCCGATGTTTTACACATGGTTCAATTTCCAAATCCGACAAAATCTCCCTATGATTGGTAGATATAGTTTAGCGATCAAGACATCTTGATTAATTGTTTTAAAATCATGTGGCTAACAATGAAATATCCGTAATTTATTGTTTATAGTATGTCATGGTACTGGCTGATATTAATGTACAGTTAGTTATATTTACACTTTTTGATTATTTTCAGAATTGTAAAATTGGCAAATGCATGTTTTATCAGAGAGACTCAAATCTAACAACTTAATAGTTTTTAGACATTTAGTAAAAAAACAATAAACTTTGAAACTTGAATTAAAAGAACAAACATGAATATTTCTATTATAAACAATATCAAACACAATTCATTTAATTCTTCAATGCAGTCCTGAATAAATTACATACCGTCATGAAACTCCATCAACAAGCACAAACTGTTTAAAACAATGTACGAGTAATTTGATTAATCGGATTTACACAAATGTGTATCGGATTTACACAAACGTGTATCGGATTTACACAAACGTGTATTTGAGCTTATTTGCAAAACCGTTTACTCCAACATAGATATCTAAAATACAACACCTTACCTTATAATATTACAAATCTTGAGCGTATATTCTTCTCTTTGCTCCTCAAACAGATTATTCGTTTGAGCAAAGTCAATCGTTCTTTTATACCCCAAAGCCGAGGTTATTATTTGCAAAAATAGATGAAATTGACATATTTTAAGTGGGTATAGGGTGTATTTTCCTTACAAGCAAGTCATCAACCACAAAAGTGCATTCGGTAGATAACAAACATGACAAGTACATCCGCAATCTTGAAAGTCCTTGAAAATGAATGGGGCGTTGAAAAGTACTTGATTTTACAAAAACTAGTAAGAGTGTTATTAAAATGCATTTAAATCGTGACAGGAACTAATTTTGCTAGAAATTCCGGCTAGCAACGCATATTTACCTTTTGGGTGCGATCCTTCAGATTTCTGTAAATGCCATCCGTATTTGTAGGCTATCGTATTGCGTTAGCCAAATGTTAATCTGCGCTTTATGTTACAACTTCTATTTTGACCATGTTTATTTACTTTATTCATTCTCTGGTTTTAATTCTTGCTTTGTATTGTTTTTATTATTAACTTATTTCTCATATGTCTATTAAAAAATTAAGTAGTGGTATATTTACGTGCATGTGGGCTCCGGTCTGATACACATCTGAGATGTTGCAGTATGATGAGTGGATTTCTGGGTAACAAAAGTGTTCTTCTATACCATTGTCATTAAAGTACGTTCAATGCGCGTCAATCAGAATACTTCATATATGTGATGTCAGATAATAAGATTTTTAACCTTTTCTTAATCGTCGGCTTTGGCTTCACGTTTTTTTTTTTTCAGTTTTTATCTCCAACTAGTAATTAAACAAACATAATTGGCCTTTTGCAAACTTCACGTCCATATTATGTTAAAGTTGACACGTCTTGAACGCGTTTTATGTGTATACAAGTACACACGAATATTTTATCAAAATCATGATAGAAATCTTGTACATAGAATTGTTTTACTTAATTTCAAAGGTTACTAATCAAATATATGTGGATATGTGTATGTACATGCAAACACATGTGTGTTAGTGTATATGTGTATGAATGTGTGTATGAATATGTGTGTGCGCGTGTGTGCGTGATTGTGTGTGTGTGTGTGTGTGTGTGCGTGTGTGTGTGCGTGTGTGTGCGTGTGTATGCGTGTGTATGCGTGCGTGCGTGCGTGCGTGCGTGCGTGCGTGCGTGCGTGCGTGCGTGTGCTGTTTATATGGACTGTTACTGTCTATAAATAGCGCCACTAAGTGAAAAAAATAATACCTATTTGTTTTGCTCTTGTTGGTTTAGCTCTAATCAGTGTCCAAATTAAATCAATTAAAACTTTTATTCATTAGTTGATAAGAATATTGAATCACGGTTAATTTAATATTTCTTTATTGATCGCAACACTAGCTGATTGGTAGTATGATTAAAGTGTGCTTTTATGTTGTTTAATGGATATTGCGTGCAGAACATATACCCTAAGATTTTTTTTTTCATCGATTTTAACGCCATTTACAACACATTTCAGGCTATGCATATCCAGTTTAACTGGTGGAGAAAGACCTCAGACTGAGTAGAACCACCTTCCTTACGCAAAGAACTGGCAAACTTTCTCACATAAAGTTTTGGAGCGAGCGGCACTCGAACCTACGACCAAAGCGGGGAGAGGTTAGTGACAGCGCCTTAGACAACTCGACCACGGAGGACAATTGATAACTTGATATCCAGATATGTATTTTTGATGTTTCATTCAGGATAAGGCGGAGCGACTAAAACTTAACTGCGGAAATGTATGATGAGTCAATACTGGAGATGAACAAATGTATTAGTTTAAGTCAATAAAATATTATCTATCTATCTATGGTGTGTCAATACTTCGAATGAATGTGTTCAGACGAAACTATAAATATGTTGATTGATAAGTCATGAGGACAAAGCCGGAAAACAATAAATCTAACACCCGTTTCATGAGATTTCCATTCGCGCCCGCCCATGTTTTTTTTACCTAGTCAGATATAATTTATTGGAATAAACACTTATTCACATCTATGAACAATTAATAGTTATCTTCCGGCTCGCCAAGTGACTAATTAAGTGCTAGGGTAAATGAAAACTTACACGTCCATGCTATGAAACGCATGCTGTAGTATACATCTTTGAGAGAGAGAGAGAGAGAGAGAGAGAAAGAGAGAGAGAGAGAGAGAGAGAGAGAGATATGAGACATGAGTTTTACATGTATTCACTTGAATGTGCCTCATTCTTGTTCAAATATATTGTATTTCTTCAACAAATATACAATCAAATCTATATTAGATTATGCTTAACCCTTTACTTCATATAGACGCGTTTTCCCGCACCAATCATAGAAGGCCTTTGAAAACAGTGCAGGAAGAGTTCAGATTGTAATCTGAACACTCCATGCACTGTTTTCCACTCTGTCAGTTAGTACAAACATAATTCACCCAATAATTTAAAAGCGTTTTATATTAGAAGTGTCCAAAAGCATCTATATTAGAGGTGATCAAAGGCGTCTATATGAAGTAAAGGGTTAAAAGCTAACTGCCGTTCATTATACCCATTCAATTCCTTCGCTAGTATACAAGGATACGTTATTTAATACCAAACACGTGTAAAACATCCACCGCTTCAGTTTATTCAATAACAGCATGTGTATTATAGTCAGTTACTCAATAATTATTGTATTTTATTAGTTTGATAATGTAAAATTTAAACCCAATATATAATTATGTCACTTATGATGAGTTACCCTGTCAAAATAAAACATAACAGGAATAAAAAAAGAGATATGAACTGGGTTTTATGGGCATTTAGCGGACTAGAGTGGACATCTGTGCAGGAAATAAATTCCTGATAAATTATGACTGGAATATGAATTAAGTGTGACTTTTATGACAATTTGTCGGAGTAGTTTGGGTTTGGTTCTCAGGTAGCGACAGTATAAAGGCAGCTTTAGTTTTGAACTAGAGGAGGGAAGATGAGTTTTAGGGGAATACTTTTGGATACAAGAGAGTTAAGATGTATGGTTTGATCGTGATGATGGTTAGGTTTTAAGTAGGAACAGTTTACCAAAATGGGGAACGTGTTTGAACAATGTTTAGAAGCGTGCATATATGTTAATAGAATTTATTAAAGTTTAAATGACAGTTGTAATGGTGTAATAAATATATATAGAAAATCCTGCTTTCTATGTTAGTTACGTGTGATGTTGTAACACATTGTACAAGCACGCATAAGCAGCGCATTGTTTCTTAATGCGTATGTGCGTGCGTGTGTTCGAGCGTGAAAACGTTTGTTACTTTATTGATGTTTTGTATTGTATTGTAATGTACTGTATATTTTGTTTTGTATAATTGTATGTTGCTTTTTCATTTTCTCATATGTTTTGTAACTCTTCAGTATTGGATGTTGATAAAGATTATATATACCAGCTTTATTACACGTGCTACTCAATTTAGAAACATGATTACTCTTTATTTATTTCTATTATTACTATTAAAATAAGCTCATGAATAACCAACCAAGCATATTTCCTAAGAGCAGGGCATTATCACTTCCCAGAATCATTTAGGCAGGGCATTATCACTTCCAAGAATCATTATCACTTCCAAGAATCACTTAGGCAGGGCGATATCACTTCCAAGAATCATTATCACTTCCAAGAATCATTATCACTTCCAAGAATCATTTAGGCAGGGCATTATCACTTCCAAGACTCATTATCACTTCCAAGAATCATTTAGGCAGGGCGATATCACTTCCAAGAATCATTATCACTTCCAAGAATCATTATCACTTCCAAGAATCATTTAGGCAGGGCATTATCACTTCCAAGAATCATTATCATTTCCAAGAATCATTTAGGCAGGGCGATATCACTTCCAAGAATCATTATCACTTCCAAGAATCATTATCACTTCCAAGAATCATTTAGGCAGGGCAATATCACTTCCAAGAATCATTATCACTTCCAAGAATCATTATCACTTTCAAGAATCGTTTAGGCAGGGCATTATCACTTCCAAGACTCATTATCACTTTCAAGAATCATTTAGGCAGGGCGATATCACTTCCAAGAATCATTATCACTTCCAAGAATCATTATCACTTCCAAGAATCATTTAGGCAGGGCATTATCACTTCCAAGAATCATTATCACTTCCAAGAATCATTTAGGCAGGGCGATATCACTTCCAAGAATCATTATCACTTCCAAGAATCATTATCACTTCCAAGAATCATTTAGGCAGGGCATTATCACTTCCAAGACTCATTATCACTTCCAAGAATCATTTAGGCAGGGCATTACCACTACCCAGAATCCTTTAGGCAGGGCATTACCACTACCCAGAATCATTTAGGCAGGGCATTACCACTACCCACAATCATTTAAGCAGGGCATTATCACTTCCCAGAATCATTTAGACGGGTCATTATCACTTCCCGGAGTCATTTAGGCAGGGCATTATCACTACCCAGAATCATTGAGCGATACCCAGAATCTAATTTTTAATAACAGCCCCAGTAAAAGGTTAAAAGAAATGAAAAGGAAAATATGTGTACACATATAATTTAGTGCAATGGGTGGGCAGTGCCTTGTAGTGATGATTACCCAGAGAGGAACAATTGGTGGGCAGTGTCTTATAGTGACGAACGACTGCCCGAACAGGGACAATTGTTTTCTTGCACTGACGACAGCGCGGAGAGTGACTATGGGTGGGCAGTGCATTGTAGTGGTGACTACCCGGAGAGTGCCAATCGAAGGACAGTGGCTTGTAGTGATGACTGCCAGGAAAGTGCTAATAGGTGGGTAGTACCTTATAGTGACGACTGCCTGGAGAGGGACAATGGGTTTGTAGTTCCTTTTAGTGTTGACTGCTCGGAACATGACAATGGGTTGGCAGTGCCTTGTAGTGACGACTCTCCGGAGAGTGACAATTGGTGGGCAGTACCTGGTAGTGACGATTGCTCGGATAATGAAAATGGGTGGGCAGTGCCTTGTAGTGACGACTGCCCGGATAGTGACAATATGTGGGCATTGCTTTGTAGTGACGACTGCCCGGAGAGTGACAATCTCTGGCCAGTACCTTGTAGTGATGACTGCCCGGAGAGGGACAATGGGTGGACAGCGTCTTGTAGTGACAACTGCCCCCAGAGTGACAATCTCTGGGCAGTGCCTTGTAGTGACGATTACCCGGAGAGTGCCAATGGGCGGGCAGTGCCTTACAGTGATGATTGCCCGGAAAGTGACAATAGGTGGGCAGTGCCTTGTAGTGACGACAGCCCGGAGAGTGCCAATGGGCGGGCAGTGCCTTACAGTGATGATTGCCCGGAAAGTGACAATAGGTGGGCAGTGCCTTGTAGTGACGACTGCCAGGAGAGGGACAATAAGTTTGCAGTTCCTTTTAGTGACGACTGCCCGGAGAGTGACAATTGGCGGGCAGTGCATTGTAATGATTGCTGCCCGGAGAAGCTATTAAGATGCATTAGATGTGTTCGTTATGTACACACCATTTTATATATTAAGTGCAATACTGATGCTATGAATTATGTCAAACAATGACATTTACAATGCACATTTTCAGGAGTCATGGATCACATTTCACAGTGCTAATGTAAATATCAGCATAAAAGAAAAGGTGATTGTAACTGACAGAGAAACCGATATAACGAATATTGGTAACATAAGGATCAACACAGACTATGAAGGAGTAAGTATTTGATAGAAAGACATGTTTAAGGTTTTAAGCGAACACTTGTTTATTTAAAAGAAACGCTTTTAAATACTCTTAGAATCACTTTTATTTTGTTCACAGTTCGTCTCGTCGAAGGTTTATATATGAAGGCGGGCAGATTGTTTCACCATGGCCTCTAGCATTTCTTTGATATTTTTAAAGCTATTGTGAATTTTAGTCTATACTCACTTTGTGTTACTTGATTGTCAAATACCCACTTGCTTGTGTTTTATACAAGACGTATCTCCAAACTTACAAATAAATTGGGTATTTTAATTTCATCTGTACTTATCTCTTCTTAATTTGTAAAGCTAGTTTCAACCAAATTTTGAGCGAAGTTATTTATATTAGTGAGGAATTCCATACAATACAAACATACTGAAGAGGTGACAATAGGGGTCTCAATCTTTAAACGATCTGTTTCAAAACAGCCAACAGCTTAAATAAGGTTAATACAAGAAACCAGTGCGCAGATCTCTGCCAGATAAGAGCAGCAAAAAAAACACTAGAGTGAATAAAATATAATATTGACAATCAACATCGTTTTAAGTAACTGAATTGATTCATCGCGTGATTTGTAATTATTTTTTGTCTGATTTTTTTTCCAAATGTTTAATTATCAGTTTGATACATGCATCCTTCGATACATTAATCTGTACAAATGCTATCTTAACAAGGACTATGATCCAAGTTGACGAAGTAAACCGTGACGACGACGGGTGCGTGTATTTATTTGCCGACTTGAATATTGATGAAGACGAATCAACAGAAAAAAATGATGAAGGAGATGACAGGACCATACGTAAGTGATTTCGTTATATCTCACGTAATACACAACCGTTACAGCCCCACATGCCGGTGCAAGGGAGTGTTTTGAATAATGACCCCCCCCCCCCCCCCACCCCTCGGTCGTTATTTTATAGAAAAAATGACTCCCCTGTCAATATTTTATATAGTATAATGACTCCCCGGTCATAATATTATGACTCCCCCACATGAATTAAAATAACCACACTTGCAATATATGTTTATTTGCTGATAATACAGCAACGTCCTGCCAGGTAACGTTACATTTATAACAAAGTACAAAACAAAACTGTTGGTGATTGTGCAGAACATGCATTGTATTTACCTACTCTGTATTTACTGTTGCTTTTGTATCGTGGTGTCACTTGAGTTAAAATACATGTTTTGCTATCTTCCATAAATATGCTTAAGATGAATATATAAATTAACAATTAAATGCATATATGACTTTGTTCCAATATAAATGTACTGTCTATAACTTTGAACCAATTTTTATGAAAAAGCAATATGACCAGCTGTGGGTGTCATAATAATACTTCTGGCAAGACTTTGTGACACCTCAGATAAAGTTTTGAAAGTATTTTACTTGTATACCGTTATAGCACAGCTGTTCTATATTCAATTTGTAGAAAATTACTACTACTAACATGCGGACTGTCAGGGAGGTTAATTTTTACTGAATTTGGTTCATTTAAGGAAGGTAGTGACTATACTTCCAAAGTCACCATTCAACATTTTTGCGATGCTGTAAGCTAATTTATCACAATTTTCTCCACGGAAACTACTGTAGTTCCTTTTGACAAGCATGGTCAATAAACATAGACTAGTAATTTAACTACAGAAAAAATAAGCATTAAGTTAGCGCTCATAGAGTCCATATACAACAGAAAATTGACCTTTTTGGAATATGTCTAAATAGACCTTCGTCTCTGCATTTCAGCGAATTTTGTATAAAAGCGATCATATACATCTTTAAAAATCGATATATTTTAGTACAATCTACAATTTTATTGGAGTTAAAGTTGCATTTATAGTCACAGTGTGGTTATCGATTTATGCGGACGCTATCAAAGTAAAATTGACACTAAAATGAGGTAAAGTTGCAGTGGTGTAGCGGTGAGCATAGTTGACTGGTAATCAAAAGATCAGGGTTCGATGCGCCAGGCCTTATTTTCGTATTTTACAGTTTTAACTTTAAATAATAAATTATGAATGGTTCGAGCCTCGCGGAGACCTCGACCATATGGCTCTTAAATGTGATCAAGTTGGCAATTTCAACGGGTGATAGAGATCTGGTACTGGTAAGAAACCCAGGAACGATGGTTAGGCAAACTGCCCTGCTGTATATGACTGAAAGATTGTTGACAAACGGGCGTTGAACTCCTAACAAACAAACAATAAGTTATGCCCCCACTATAGCGAAGAAGACTTCCATATTTGTTTGCTCCCGTCCGTCCGTCCGTCCGTCCGTCCATCCGGACGTACGTCCTAGCATCTATTCGGATTGTTTTGCCTTACATATCTTGACCAGTTTCGTCACAGAGTCCAAACACTTTACAGAAATTTTGGTCATCTTGGGAAGTTATGTATCCGTGTTTTCGCATTACACCTTGCAATCTGTACGGGGAAAGTTATACCCCTTTAATGGAGATGCTACACAGGGTTTTTGAGATAAAACCCGTACAAGCTAAAGGTAGACGGACAGACCGACGGACAGACCACACTGCCAAAACTAATATGCGAGTTTTATGCTCAGTTATTCTTCTCTTTAATATTTATCTGTGTTTAAAGTTTCATTGAAATCCCTGGAGTTATTCTCCGGGCAAAGGTGCGACGGACGGACGGACGAATAGACAGACGGACGGACAGACAAAGCGGCAACAAAATGCTTTCCTTGGGGAGCATATAAAACTTATTTTAACAAGGAAATGCGTGTTTTATTACAAAACGTATAACAATCATTTCTTTTATTGGCAGCTTTTTGCCTGCTACAGTGCAACTGCGTTTTGTACGAAACACATTTTAAAAGTGTTATCAACGAAACATAGACAAAAAATAACAGCATATGCTTCATATAAGTAAGTAAGTAAGTAAGTAAGTAAGTAAGTAAGTAAGTAAGTAAGTAAGTAAGTAAGTAAGTAAGTAAGTAAGTAAGTAAGTAAGTAAGTAAGTAAGTAAGTAAGTAAGTAAGTAAGTAAGTAAGTAAGTAAGTAAGTAAGTAAGTAAGTAAGTAAGTAAGTAAGTAAGTAAGTAAGTAAGTAAGTAAGTAAGTAAGTAAGTAAGTAAGTAAGTAAGTAAGTAAGTAAGTAAGTAAGTAAGTAAGTAAGTAAGTAAGTAAGTAAGTAAGTAAGTAAGTAAGTAAGTAAGTAAGTAAGTAAGTAAGTAAGTAAGTAAGTAAGTAAGTAAGTAAGTAAGTAAGTAAGTAAGTAAGTAAGTAAGTAAGTAAGTAAGTAAGTAAGTAAGTAAGTAAGTAAGTAAGTAAGTAAGTAAGTAAGTAAGTAAGTAAGTAAGTAAGTAAGTAAGTAAGTAAGTAAGTAAGTAAGTAAGTAAGTAAGTAAGTAAGTAAGTAAGTAAGTAAGTAAGTAAGTAAGTAAGTAAGTCAGTAAGTAAGTAAAGTAAGTAAAGTAAGTAAGTAAGTAAAGTAAGTAAGTAAGTAAGTAAGTAAGTAAGTAAGTAAGTAAGTAACACACCCGGCCCAATGGACCTATAAGTCACCTATACAAATAAATAATTATTATATAATATATTATTTCACATGGAATTTTGCTTGTAATTAAATATAATCAAAAAATTAAATAGTATATACAAGGTAATTACATAAAGCATATTAATATGACTGTTTGGAAAGTCATTAGTTATATCATGTACTTCTTCTTCTCATGTAACCCTTAACAATATATTTAGCTACTTTTCTGGGAACGTGTGTGACAAGAAATACACATTTAGCCATACTATTCATACCATTAAACTGCATACTTGAAAATTGTTCATTGAAAATGTCTGTTCTAATATCATTGTAAAATGTACATTGGATCAAAAAATGATTTTCATCTTCAATCTGAAGTAGATTACAAAGTGTGCAGAGTCTTTGCTCTCTTGGCCCACCGACATATCGTCCCGTTTCTGCTCTTAGTGGTAGAATACCACATTTAAATTGGGCCGACAATGAACGTTCCTGTTTGTTCAAATTTAAAAGCACATATTGTTCGAGTTCAAATTTATCTTTAAAAGTTACATAAGTCCGCAATTTAGGCTCTCTTGCTACTTCTACCTTCCAGATATTTGAGTAGTATTCCGTTATCTTAGTCTTAACAATGTCTATGTGTATAACAGTTTTGTTTTCAAAATAGTTAATCAGATTTAAATTGGACATAACTGTTTTCAAGTCACTGCACCAATTATTTTTACACTTGGTATAGCCCATGTTAAAGACGCGCCTGGTTAGCCTGTTGTCATCAAACATTACAAGAATGTTCCAGTATCGTATCATTGATACCCTATGGCGGTAATTACTAAGAAGCCATCCTGCATCTGCGGTGATTGCAAGTTTCGGGGCAAACCTGTGTACGCCAAGAAAGTAACGTAAAGCACAGTTCTGCACATTGTTTATTGTCGAGTACTGTTTAAATCCCCATACTGACGCACAGTAGTCCAATATTGGTAAAACACAAGATTCAAACAGTTTGTTACACGATTTAAAACCCAAGTCTTTGTAGTTGTGTATTTTTGAAATAATTTTCGCTAACGCACGACCGGCACCTTTCGCGAGAGCGTCACAGTGAAAGGAAAAATGTTTTTGTCATTGAAAATAACTCCAAGTACATGTGTACTTATATCTATCGACCGTTTCTAGGGTGTTATCACCAATTCTAAACACATGATTTGTTTGAGCAGTTCGATTTTTCCTGAAACGCATGCATTTACTTTTGTCTGTATTCATCAGTACACGCCAACTATGCAGCGTGTCTAGCATAGCCTGTAACTTTTCCTCGGACTCGGTTAAAAGACAAATATCGTCGGCATATAGGAGTATGGATAGTTTATTATCGCCAATACCTATTCCAATGTCTAAGTCATTTATTTCTTTGACAAGGTAATTTTTGAATATAGAAAATAATGTTGGTGAAATATTGTCTCCCTGCTTAACACCAGTGTTGCAAGAGAACCAATCAGTAAGCTTATCATTTATGCGAACACATGACGAAGACTGAAAGTATATGCTTCTTATGGAGTTGTATATTTTACCATCAATATAAATAAGCATTAATTTGTAAAGCAACATGTCTCTATCTATAAAATCAAAACATTTACGTAGGTCAATAAACGCTGTAAAAACTGAACCATTGTTTCGTATTAAACTGCTTAGTGTAAACACGTGATCTTCACATGATCTGTTGCTTCTAAACCCATTTTGCTCATCCGCAAGTATATTGTTTTGCTCTAGGTATTGTGTAATACGTTTGTTCATAAACGAACTGAATAGTTTACTCACACACGATAATAGACTAATGCCTCTGTAATTCATAGATATACGTTAATCCGTGGTGCAGTCCTTTAAGATGGGGCAAATTATGGCTTTTTGCCATGCCGACGGTATTATACTGGTATCGAAAATGAACTGAAATAGTTGCTGTAACACTACAATCACTGGAGGTTTTTTTAACACACAATAAGGAATTTCGTCATACCCGCTGGCCGATCGCGATTTTGCGTGCATAACAATGTATGTGACTTCATCTATGCTAATGTTGCGATTAAGGACTTCATTCGGAACATACACTGGGTTATTCATATTATTTTCAATTAAGAGTTAATGAATTTTCGCTTGATTATAATGAGCACCATCGAAGTCATCATTATTTTGTCACGTATATAAATTCTCAAAGTCTAGCTTCCGCCTCTCAAAAACAACATTTTCGTCATTTGATTGGATTCCATTACTGTCAACTATTTCTATGGGTATAGATTTATCAGTTCTTGGACCAATATTTTTTTTTTTCACAGAAGTCATTAGTGTTATTGGACGACATATCTTCAATATCATACGCGACTGCCTGTCTGTGCGCGCGTTCTGTCTGCCTCAAAACTTTATTGAAAATATTTCTGGCTCCAATTTAACATCTATGCAAAGCCGTTTTAATATTTCTATTTGTCTTACATCGTAAAAAAATCACGCTCTTTTTGTCGCATAACATTCCAAAGGTCTGTTAATGTTTGATTCCAATACGATTTTCTGGTTCTTAGTCTTTTATTTGTACGTGTTGATATATCATACTTTGGTATTTTAGCATTCATTTCCGTTTAAATTACGTCATACAGCTTATCATATTTACAATCAATGTCTTGTTGGGATTCCCTGCATCTTTCAATCAGTGAAATAATGTTTAATATTGCTAATCCCGATAGTTCGTTATCCATAAAAGTGTCTGGGATTTTATGTAATTTAAAACGCGAAGTTTTATGTTACTGTTTATTTACGAGATGACATTCTGATAGACTTAACTGGGTTAACAGGATACGATGATCAGGTAATCGTGATCGCTCCCCTAGTAATTCGTGCAGTTTATGATTTTCAACAATAGATTGAACTGTAATAGTCTGGAAATCTACGCATTTTTTGAAGCAGTCATGTGGAACACAGATATAGTCCACCACCACTTTACCTTTACGAGATTTTGATGTGAAATTGCCATTATTACTGTCAAATCGACGGTTAAGCACACATCACCTTGATTCGTTCAAAAAATCTAAAAACTCATGTCCATGTTGATCTATAGATTTATCGATTTTATTTTATTTTTGGTATAGTGTCAATGTCACTCATTACGTCTGATAAAGATCCAATGCGTGAATTAAAGTCTGACTCGATGAAGATACAGTCAGCCTCACTATTCATATACACTTGGGCAAGCAAATGAGAATAAAACCCTTGAGCATCACGGCCTCGAGTAGAGTTTTCCGGCGGTAGGTAACATGAATATACCACAAATACATATTCCGACGTTTTATGTTCAAGTTGTATACCTAATATTCCATCGTACGTTTTGTCAGTTATTGAAATATCGAAGTTTTCATATATACGGCGATGCACTAAAACCCCTACCCACCAGACGCTTTAGGGGAATTTCTATGTATTACGACACGACTGAATCCATACCAAGTAGAGTCAGGTACAACGATAACAGATTGGTTAGGTTAATGGGTTTCGCCTATACTGAAAATGTCTGCATTTAGGGTAATACGTAATACGTTATTTTCATTGGTCCAACCACAAATATTAAGATGGTCAATTTTAATAGATTTATTCGGACGGGTGATTCCTAGTCGGCCATTTGTTCGTGTTGTTGATGTTGATGTTGAGTACGTGCTTTAATGCGACCGTTAGCGTCAACGCGTAGCGAGTGCACCTGGGGTAATTTACGAAGTAACGCCCTGGCGTTAAGTTCAATTAATCTTTCGGCGTGAGATTTGCTACTTTTTAAGTATACTCTCTTGTAGTTCTCTGAAATTCCAAGATTCATTTTGTTTCTTAACACAAGTATTTTTTCATCAATGTTTTGAAAGCTGATTTTAACTAATGATGGTCGATAATTAAATCTCGCACGAATTCTCGCTGCTCCCGTGACACGCACATTGGTCGAGACTTGGTCACCAAGACATCGAGTTATGTCTTCCGCTTTACGGATGAGATCCTCTCCTTCGGTTACAGGTAATCCGCTGGCAACAATTGTCACGTCATGGTTGTTTGGAGGTTTGTGTTGCCATGTACGAATAGTCCCGTTATGAATGTCATTGTTCCCTGTGGACATGCTCTCACCACACTCTAAATAAGAGCGTGGTTTATTTAGTTTAAACAATATTTTATTCACATAAGTACATATATTTAGCATACATTTAACAATAAAGTCATACGTTTAACGAATTCTGTGGAAAGGATACAGAAAAAAGCTTTAGAAGCTAGTGTAAATCTGCTTCCATAACAGTTATTTTACATTTTTTATCGACTTTATCATATTGTTCCGAAATAATTTCAATTTGGCCAAATGTGCAAAAAAATTATTAAAGAAATAATGGTTTATTCAGAATATTTCAAAAACTAAAAAAGAAAGTATTGGTTGAAGAGAAGGAAAGAAAGAAAGAGACTCCACTGATTTTAGTTTCTTTATCGGTTCATTCCGATACAGGGGATAGGTATTTTGCAAGTTTATGTTTATCAATCCAATCCATTCATTAACCATTGTTTCTTACTATCCAAGATCAAATAGAGGCGTGTTGTTATAATTAAGTAGGTAAAAAAACATAATAAGTCATTATCAATTTAACTGTGTGCGATACTCAAAACGTTTGGTCTTTATAATATAATTTTGAACTGTCATGAAAATCGAGTTTTTGTCAGTTAATGTAAGATTTCCATTACCATACAAAAGATCATTCAAGGAAGGATCATGTGGATAAGCTAATTTTATTTCAGTCATCATTTTTTGTTTATATTGGTGAAATAGTCTGCACCTGATTAAATAATGATATGTGTCTTCAATTTCACCACAAAGACAATTTGGACTTGCAACTATGTTTTTATTGAATAAATGTTGATTCAAGTTACTGCAATTTGTACGAAGTCGTATATGATATATTTGGGCAGTTCGGTTTCCTGTATAATAATGATTTGGAACCTTTTGTTTTTTAGCGTTGATATTTGATTTGAATATATTAAAGGAAGGCGACTCTCTTATGAGGTGAGGAAGAGAATTCCATTCACGCACAGAAGACGGTAAGAATGAATTAAAATATAATTGAGTATTACATGAAAACGTCCTAAGGTCTTGCGCATTTCGAATGTTATAGCCAACAAAATTCCCAACATTTTCAGGTAAGAGTACCGAAGGAGATACTCCATTATGCATTTTGTAATAAAGGATAAGTTTGTGTTTTTGTCTTCTTATTTTTAAGGATTCCCAACAGGTCTCTTTGTACAGAACTGATATAGAAACAAGTTTTGTTGCTCCCATTACTATTCTTGCTGCTTCCAACTGAATCTTTTCTATTTCATTAACTTCATACAAAGTGCAATTATCCCAGACAATGTTAGCATATTCTAGAATTGGACGTATAAAAGTAGTATATATAATCTCAAGTGATTTTCTATCTAATTGAAATTTTAAAAGTCGCATAATGTTTATTCTTTTCCATGCCTTTTCTTTTATGTATTGAATGTGTTCATGCCATGATCCATTATTTGAAAAAGTAAGGCCCAGATGTTTATGAGTAATAACGTCTTGTATAACAGTTTGATTCATAGAAATATTTGGATATGTCGGTTTGTTGATTTTACGGATAATAACCATCGATTCTGTTTTATTTGGATTAAAATTAACAAGCCATTTATCAGCCCAGTTGTGAGTTTTTCTGAGATCAGAATTTAACAAAGAAGCTGCAAGATCTGGTGATTCTAATATAATAAAAAGACTAGTATCATCAGCAAATAATTTTATGGATGAGCTTATATTTTCTACAATATCATTTATATAGACAAGGAACAACAGAGGCCCTAGGATAGATCCCTGGAGTACCCTGGCTTTCAAACTAGACATATCGGATGTACAGCCAGATACGACAACACATTGATTACGATTTTCTTGGTAATTAGTTAACCATGATAGGAGAGTTCCTGTTATTCCAACAGCATTTAGTTTAATAAGGAGCCCCTTGTGCCAAACCTTGTCAAAAGCTTTAGATATATCACAAAAGACAGTACGTATTTCTTTACCTTCATCCAGGGCCTTACAAAAGGTATTGTATATATCAACTAACTGGTTAACAGTTGAATCGTTTGGGACAAAGCCAGACTGAAGTGCTGTTATAATGTTATGTCTAGTGAAAAAGTTAAATATATGTTTATGAATAATTTTTCCATAACCTTTTCAATGCAACAAAGAAGAGAAATAGGACGATAATTGAATACATCGAAAGGGTCGGTTTTTTTTAAAAATTGCACTAACATTTGCAGTTTTCCATTATTTTGGAACAGTACGTGTTTGAATGTATCTGTTGAAAAGATAACAAAGTGGAACAGATAATTCATGTGAAAGCTCTTTGAGTATATAATTATTTATAGAGTCTGAGCCAGATGCCTTTCCCAGTTTCAGCATTTGAAAAGTAGATTTAACCTCTAATGGTGTAATTTTAATTGTATTTAATTGAGGTCTTGTTTGACAAATAGGAATAGCAGGTAAGGTTTTATGTTCATCGTTAAGAAAAGTTTGGGATGTGAAGAACTCGTTTAAAATGTTAGCCTTTTCTTAGTCGTCAGTGTATAATATGTTGTTTCTTTTTAATGTTGGGATTGAATTGATTGGTTTTTGGTTTGATAAAAGTTTTTAGTGTTTTCCACCGGTCCGAGCTTGAGATATTTTGAGTTTTGAGTTTGTGTGCAAGTTTGTTAAAATATTCGTTTTTACTATTTCGTACTAATAATGTGACTTCGTTGCGTATTTTTCTGTAAATTAGCCAATTATTTTCTATGTTTGTCTTTTTTGTTTTGTCGTTTTCTCAATCGCATTTTCTTTCTTATTTCATTATGAAGCCATGGAGGGTCAAACGGTCTAATATTCACAATTTTTGACGGTATCGTTTCTTCGGCTAATGATTTTATGGCATTAGACATGTTTAGGGCATAAATATCAATATCACTATCAAAGATGGAGTTCCAATCATAAAGTGATGCATTTTGATTTAAAAGAGGGTAATTTCCTTCCTTATATTTCCATATTTTACGTTTAAAGCAATAGGTATTTGATTTAGTATACTTTAGAATACAAAATACTGGACAATGATAACGTACATTCTGGTCTAAAAAAGGTTCACCTACACTGCAGTGGATAACGCAAGTCGGATTTGATACAAGGAATAAATCAATAAGTGAAGATGCATTTTCGGTAAAATGGGTGGGTTCAGTAACCATTTGAGTTAAGTTATACTGTTGTGATATGTTTATTATTTTACTGTTTGATTGTTGGTTGGGTGTATTGAAATTGAAGTCACCGGTTATTATTATGTCGGATATGTAAGTGTCGTATGCAAGACCAATAGAATCGTCTATAGATGAAAGAATAGCGGCAGACGAGTTCGGTGGTCTATAAAATGTACCAAGCAAAATGATTTTATTTTTTAGGCGAATTTCTAACCAAATGCATTAAATACCAAGTATCTCTAGATCATATCTTCTTATCGCATGTAGTCTGTTACTTATATATACAAGAATTCCCCCATGAGCGTCAAAACGTCTGTCATTACGAAACGGTATATGGTAGTTATCGTAAATAATGTCATTTGTATCAGTAGTTGGACTAAGCCACGTTTCTGTAAATGCTAAAATATCAAAGTGTTTTAGATCAGCATAGAGTATATATTTTTTCTGTAAAAAGCTCTGTTCGTTGTAATGGACAAGGGAAATGTTGGATTGTTTAGTGAGATCAGATATATTAAAGGGACCAGGATTTTTCTATATATCACCTGATAAATAAAGTAGCAGTTTAAGCCATGTGTATAATTCAAAATAAGTAAAACATTTAAGGCCTTTGGATTTAGCCTGTATAATGCAAAATTTACCTATCCTTACCCTATATACAGAAATATATATAGCCATTATGTTATACCATCAAACGCATATAAGTTAAAGAGTGATATGCATCGAAAAGACTCGATAAATACAGTAGAGTCAGTGAAGTAAGTTACAAGAAAAGGGGGAAATAAAAAGCTTGCGAGAAGAAAAAAGAATAAAGAAAATGTCACTTCTTCATCCATTGTATGAGAAGATATAGGAGTGAATGAATTACACAAATCATTTCAAATAATTGGATACATGTGGACAGAACATCTTTCTTAATGTATAACACCAGATATGATTTTACAAAAATCAAGACTTATACAGTTAATATCAAAAGAAAGAGATAGTTGGAAAAGCAAGATGTAGCACAATACTATATTCAATATGAAACTGTAGAAAAAAACTAGCACAATATGATTTTTTAGAAAAACTAGAATAATACAATATTCAGTATGAAACTGTAGAAACACTAGCATAATTCAATATTCAATATGAAAATGTAGAAAAACTAGCATAATTCAATTTTCAATATGAAACTTAATTTTCGAAAAAAAACAGCATATTCAATATTCAATATGAAACTGTAGAAAAACTAACACAATGCAATATTCAATATGAAACTGAAGGGGAAAAAACAAACAACAACCCAGCACAGTACAATTATTCAGTATAAAACTAGAAAAACTAGTACAATACAATATTCAATATGAAACTGTAGAAAAACTAACACAATACAATATTAAATATGAAACTGTAGAAAAACTAGCACAATACACTATTCAATATGTCAATGTAGAAAAACTAACACAATGCAATATTCAATGTGAAACCGTAGAATTAACTATGCAACTGAAGAAATACTAGCACAATACAATATGTAACTAAAGGGAACCAATATATTGCTATATTCGAAATAAAACTGTAGGGAAAAAGTAGCATCATACCATGTATATTAAATGAAAACTTAGAAATACTACCACAATACAATTATCAATATGAAATTGTAGAGAAAAGAAGTATAATACCATGAATATTAAATATGATACTAGCTTAATACAATAAGTCAAGATGAAACTGTATAAAAATATAAAAAAAAAATATATATATATATATATAGCACTGTTCAAATATGAAACTGAAGGAGAAAAAAAAACTAGCACAATACAAGGGAGAGTAGTCGTGCAGGCATTGCAGTATACAGGTAAGCGTACATATAACCTGTTATCATCGATACACATGAATGGATCAGTAGTGGTCAGTGTGCTACTGTAAAACTTCTAATTTCAATACTGTCAATAATATTTCAACAATGCATTAGTTAATTCAATAGCATATTGTAAACACAATTCTTTTATTAACCCGTCTCTGTCTAATACAAAAAACAAGACAGCAACTTGTTAGTTAATTATTTATTTTTATTTAATAATTAGTTATAATTCGTTAGTAATTCATTTCTGGTCGCTGATATTACATGTGAATATGAGGCATTATATTATTATTATTCGTTTCAGGCCAATGCAAATTAACACATTTGTGATTTAATAAAGAATAAGTAGTTAAGTTCAATAGTTTGTATCAGTTAACCAAATTTTACTGACAGTGTTTGGTAAAGTATATACATACATATATATATATGCGAGCGCACGCACGCACGCACGCACGCACGCATGCACGCACGCACGCACGCACTTTATGGTAATAGCGTTGTCATCAATCAAGAATAATGCTACTCTTATGATCTGACACAAACTGGACCAAAATTGAACAAATGTTATTGAAAAGAAGTGATTTAACACGTTTTTCCTCTACTATACAGAGACAACGGAACACGGGATATAAATAACAATTAAAATCGTTTAACAACACATTCAGCTGTGATGAGTTCATACTGGTAACTAGACATATAGCCAACCATATTAGTGTGTGTGGTTCTCAGCTTCATCCTTTTTTCGAAGACTATGTTGGTCTGAAGGTGTCAAGGTCACTTAGCTTCCAGATCCTTTTGATCTGCTCATTATTGTCTTTGACATAGATGTTTCCATCATATGTCCAAGTCTTTTGAATGGAGCTGTCCTTAATCTTGGCGAGTTGTCTGGACTCGTAAGCTATATTCATGCGGTTGCGCGTCAAATCTTCATTCAGGTATATGTTAATATGTTTATCACGTAACACTTTGCGGCCCTTTAAGAATGCCGCACGGGATTTGTATGATGAGAATTTCACAATTATTTGACGTGATCGTTTGGCTTGCTTATCAGGTTTACCAACGCAGTGGGGCAATCAAAGTCCGAAGCTAACAGTTGAATCCTTGCTTGTTCTGCAATTTTTAGGACTATGGCGTCAGTATCTTCATCGGGCTTTTCTGAGAAGTTGCTTATACGCACACATGATCTCCGGCTGTACTGCTCTTGATATTCCTGCGCATTTCTTAATTCATGTATTTGGCTTAGGGGGTCAGAATTCGTTTCACGAAGCTGTTTGATATCAGCTTCCAGTGGAGCTATTTTTTTGGTAATTTTGGACGTTACCAGTTCATCTATTTCACATTTTAACAGTTCCTTCATTTTAGCAGCTATTCTTTCAATTTTGCTATCAGGAAGAACAGACAGAGCTGTTTGTAGCAAGCTCTGGCAAGCGTGGTCTATTTGTTAGTCGTTTATTCAGAAACAATGAACACGGTCTGAAAATAGACAATAATGAAACAAGTTGTAACAATCCTAAACATGTACTGTTTGTAAGTCATAATAGATACTAGTACTTTTTATCTCTAAAGACTATAATCCTCTATTTCTCCCAAGTCTTTGGTAACTGATACCAAACAAAGACTGAAATGATGGTACAAACATTTGAAAATTAAATGCAAGAAATCAAGTTTCCTTGATAAATGGGTATATACATGTATATAAATTATAATGTCAATTGTCAATATGAATAAATGCCTAGTCTAATCTTTGTTATATAGGCTTATAGCCAAAAGTCACATGTCATAATCATTGTGCCATGCTGGCTGTCTCGTAGAGAGGCCTGACCGCCAAACGGTCTGCTGGTGGACAGGGCTGTCAGTTTGGTTTGTATGATCATGAGATGGAGTATTCGATGTCATCATGTCTGGTGGTGTCAGCGGGGCGTTCGTTTCGACAGGCCTTTCACCACTAGTAGTATCAGGTTTCTTTGTGTTTGCTGATTGCAGATCATTGATCAATACTAATCGACGACGACTGTTATTGTCGTTGAGAATTGATGACTTCTGACCAGCTTTTGATTGGGTCACAGCAGGTGTCAGGTTGGTTGTGATAGTCAGAGGCCCTGGAGAGCCCAGTAGATTTTCTTTGGTATTACCTAAAGGCTCAAGTCTTATGGAAGGAGGGTCAGGCTTCCACATGCCAATGTCCTTGTCAATTGATAGACGTGATGGTATGAGGTAGGCAGGAGCATATCGTCTAAGAATTTTCCTGTTACGGAGAGTAAAACGTCCTGATCCATCAACACGATCCACGTATTGGTCAAATTGGCGAACTTCTATTACTATTCCAGTCTTGTCCCATTTAAGAGGGTGTAGGCCAATCTGGTTCTGAATACGTACATGGTCACCGACAGAAAGTGGTAAAAGTCGCTTGTTGTGCTGAGATAAACGGTCTGCTTCCTTCATGTGACGCTTCCTCAGTGCTTATTCCTTTGCTGCAAGTGTTTCATGCCAGGTATTATGTGGATGGTATCGGCCACGTGGGATAGGGATGAAGTCGCGAATAGGGCGACCAAATACGCACATAGCTGGTGAAAGTTTGGTATCTCTGTCAGGTGTGTTCCTGTATTGTAATATAGCACGCTGGAATGAATCTGTTTCAAGACCTCCGTTTGGATTTGTATTGTCCATGATCAGCCGTTTGACAGTCTTCACTCCAACTTCTGCTCGGCAATTGCTATGAGGGAAAGCAACTGATGAAAGGCGATGATGAACTCCCCAATCCTTCAGATACTTGCGTGTTGCAGCAGATGTAAACTCTGGTCCACCATCAGAGGCCAACTCATCAGGGATGCCGAAGATGACAAATGTGCGACGAAGACAGTCTATTAGGCCATTAGCGCTATTTTGAGCCCTTTCAACAATTGGCCAGTTTGAGTAACGGTCAACTACTAACAAGTAATTACAGCCTTTGTAATGAAAGTAATCAGCACATACACACTGGAATGGGTAATCTGGATTTGTCAATGGGGTGGGTGGTGCACTAGGATTAGAGGGGACAATACGGTTGCAATGCTGACATGTAGTGCGCAACATGCTGATGGCAGGTGTGATCCCTGGTCAGAATACTGATGATTCTGCTCTTGCAGTCATTGCCGTTACCCCTTGGTGTGCTGAATGAAGAGAAGCCAGAATTTCTTGTCTAAGCGATGGTGGGATCACAACACGATCTTTGTATAGAATCACCCCGTCAGCGGTATGTAAATTGTCTCGAAACTGAAAGTAGTCCCGTAGTGTCTGTGGGAATTCATGGCGATATTCGGGTATGCCAGATTCAATGAGGTCCATGAGGGTCTGCATGTCATCGTCACTAGATGTAGCTGTGCGTACTCTGTCCCAGGTAACATATTTGAGATCTAATGCATTTAAGGACGACACTGCTGATACAGCAACAGTATCTTCAATTAAGCTCTCTGTTGCTGGGGTACGGAGTCCATACATTAATGAAGAACAGTGTGTGATTGCAGCCAGGGGTGACTGTATGGTGGCCACATCATCCGTAATCAACAACTGTTCTGCTTCGCCAGTTGGGTGACGGGATATGCAATCAGTGGCCCGATGTCTGATACCTGGCATATGAACCATGCGGAACATGTATCGCAGTGTTTTCTCCTTCAAATTTCGTAGATGTGAGTTGGAGATGTTCTCAAGTGACCTGTCTCCGAACAGTTTCAAAAGTGTCTTATGATCAACTGCAACAATCAGATGTTTGCAACCGAGCACAAAGTACCTGGCCTTGTCTAAAGCGTCTGCCACAGCCAGTGCCTCGCCTTCAATTGGAGCATATTGTGATTCAGCTGCATGCGTAAAACGGCTCCCAACAAGTGTAATCTTCCATCCGTCGTCGCAACAAAACGGTTCAGACTTAAGACAAGAGCAATGCTACTGTACAAGCCAGAAGCCAATTCCGTCTTTGGACCAATCTGTTGCGAGACAAGTAGGTCTGTCTGGATCAAAGATCTGAACACCCTCTTCAATTTCACTTGCAATAACAACACGTTTTTGTGTTTTCAAACAAGCTTTGTTGCTCACCAGTCCAGTAGAATGGCGTGTTTGGCTTTAATAACTGTCGAAAAGGGAGCATCTTTTCAGTCATGCTGAAGGCATACGCCACTTGTTTGACCAGTCCAAACCAGGAACGGATGTCAGTAATGTTCTTCGGTGTTGGAAAGTCAAGTATTGCTCGAAGGAACTTTCTGCATGGACGAACATTATACGATGTTATCTCAAACCCGGCAAATTCGACTGTGTCTTCAGCAAACACAAATTGCTCTGGATTTAGTGTGATTCCATTCCTACCTCATAAGTCTAACCATTGAACTGCCTGGAAGAAGCTTTCCTCTATAGAGTCAGACCATAGCAACAAATCATCGACACATTTGGTCTTGTGGGGAATATCAGAGATCAACTCATCATATCGTCGCGTGTAACCATCACCAGACGCAATGAACCCCTGAGGTGCTGTCTTGTAGCGTTATCGTCCCCATGGTGTGATGAATGTTGTAAGATGACGATCTTCCTCACGAATAGGTACGCTATGATATCCATTACAGGCATCAAGTACAGTCTTTTTCTTACCATGCGGGACAGATCGGGCTTCATGGAATGGTGATGGTGTATGATGGGTTTCACGTGTGGCATGAGCGTTGAGTGCCTGAAAGTCAACTGTCCGTCGAGGTTCACCGTTTTTCTTGGCACAAACCACCATTCTGTGGCACCATGTGACGGGCTCACCGACCGGAACTGGTTCAATAACCCCTAGACGTACGTCCTGGTCAAGTCCAGCTTTAACAGTATCACGCCAATGAATGGTAACAGGTATTGCAGTGTGTTGAGCTACAGGTTCAGCATTAGGGTCAACCATCAGCTTCATGGGAGGGACATCCATTAAAGGCAGGGATTGGTGATCACACGTGTTGAAGGTACTGGACTTGTAATGATCTAACAAGAAGGCCTTTAAACGTAATACATTTTCCTCTGCCGCTGGAAACGGCAATTTCGGTTGGGGTGGTGGGGGTCCCTGGCGTTGAGGGCAGCTACATGTGTCAAACTACTCTTAAATTGATGAGTTCAGCTCTGGGTCATTTGTTGACTGGACACCTAATGCAGGGAAATTAACAGGAATGATGCCTAGCGCGGTGCAAGCCTCTCTGCTAAAGAATAGTTTGTCGGAAGCGTCAGTGATATACGTCATCTGCCTAGTTTCAATAGTCTCACCGTTGTGATCTTTAGCACTCAAGCGGAGGACTGTGGTACCGAGGATCTCGATACCAAGATTTGTGGCTGTGTGCATTTGCATGGTTACAGGAGTAAGGTCGGACTCTCGAATACCGAGGCGATAGATGACCTTCTAACCAGCAAGGCAACTTTGGCATCCTGTGTCTGCCATGGCAGGTAGAATAGCTGAAATTGTACGTGAATGAGACAACTGAAGACCAAGGGCAGAGTAATCTTCAGGTGAGACTCTAGCTACAACATTTACAAATGGTTTCGACTTAGATCGTTGCTTAACCCAAGAGTTTGATAGTTTGTCATAAACATGATGAGCAATGCAAAGTGAACGTTCAATACCAGTGTCATTTAACATATAAGAATCATCAAATATATTCACAACATCACTAACAGTACACAAAGCGTCAAAAACAGCAGCATTGCCAGATAATGTATCATTGTCTCTAGCTTTGGGGTTTTCTTTACTGCGACAGACACTCTTCATATAATGATTGCGATTATATAATCTACAAATGTGTCCGTAAGCTGGGCACTCATTTCGACGAATACGAGCTGGAGCGCTTTTCCCATGACCTCTCTTGCCGCAGTAGGTGCACATTTCTATTTTGTCCTTAGGTAATAATGACTTGTCAGATTTGTTCTTTCTGTAAGTGTTACTTGCAGCTTCCACTGGATGTGAATCTAAAAGTCTAGAAGCGGAACGTTTGCCAGCTTCTTTAGTTTCAACAAACTGGAATACCTCTTCTAGGCTCATGTTTTGATTCTTGTCACCAAGAAGGTTTAGCTGGATTTCTGGATCGGCTATTCCCCAAGTTAACACATCGCGAAGGATAGCATCTGTGTAATTAACATCACTGTCACAACTTGGGCATTTCATGATTAATTTACACACACCTGCTTGGCCGCGAAGACGAGCTCCGAAACTACGCTCTCATCACGGTCCTGACGCATATTATGGAGAGCTACCCTAGCTACCATAGTTTTCTCTTCACGGACAGCCAGTTTCTTAAGGCAGCCATAATTTGTTCTTCACTCTGATCTGTGAGACTACCACTAGCAGAACGTGTCAGGTCCTTTCGTAAAGGTTCATCACAACATTCTAACAGCTGCACAACCTTATCATGACCTACTATTTTCGTGGCGCTTACATAGTCCTTCCACTTTGACTGAAAGTATGTCCATTCCTCGCTAGTACCAGCTGCAGTGATTGTTGGTCTTTTGACCTTTTCAACTTTAGCACTAGGTCCTGAATTGTGAGTCACAGAGTGAGCCTTGATGAATGCAGCCACGATAGCTGCATCCAGGTCATCTGTCTTGTACTCACAGCCGGGAATAGGACAGGCTACTTTTGGCATCGTGTCGTCAGTTGCAGGTTCAAGCCGTGTTCATAAATTAGAGCGTGGTCTATTTTTTTAGTCGTTTATTCAGAAACAATGAACACGGTCTGAAAATAGACAATAATGAAACAAGTTGTAACAATCCTTAACATGTACTGTTTGTAAGTCATTATAGATACTAGTACTATTTATCTCTAAAGACTATAATCCTCGACACTCGATTGTGTCAAGCCTATTTTGCATTGACTGAACTGTTGTCAAAAGTTGATAAATTCGACTGCTTTCTCTGCTTAAATCAGTGGACAACTCATTCAGTTATGCCCAGACTTTTGCATCAATGTTCTCAATCAAATCTGTTTTGAATTTATCAAGTTTCGATTCAAACATGCGTTTCATGCTATATTGACTCTTCTTATAATCAGACACTGCTGTAATTAATGTATCTAGTTTTCTTGACAAACTCTCACTAGGTCCACTTGGCGCCATATTTGGTAATGTTTTGCTATGAGCACTAGTAATGGCGGGCTGACTCGTACTCGGTTCACATTCTACGCTGGTAGTTAATAACTCAACGTTAATACTAGGGTTTACTTCAGTTTCATATAAGATGGAGTTTGCGTCTCTTAATATGTCACTTACATGCGTTTGTCCGTGTTTTACTCCGACGGGCATCTGAATTTAGAATGCTTACTCGCATTCAGAATATCGCCAGATTCACTGCCGCTACTACCCCTAGTTTTTCTTTTTTCTGTTGTTTTTTCTTCACCATATTACTTCTATACTCAGTTCACATGTTTAAATCACATATTCACTAGTTTAAGTTCCCAAAATATGCAATTATATCCATTTTTGTTTTGATGATTATTTGATAATTTATTCTGGAGCGCCAAAATACGCGTCCACTCGATAAGACCACGTGACCACTATTACCACCATGAAATAGTGATATTTTAATGTTGAACTTCGAACACTGTTTCTAATCCAAGGTTTATATATCACATACTTTAAATCAGTACTATCTCGTTCTTAGTTCAGCAAATCATGTACGTCACTCCAGTCACAAACAAAATGAAAAATGTTCGCGTCGACATCAAGAGAAAGTCCTTCCAAACCGTCAACATTGTATCTCTCGTTTGCGAATTCTTTGACATAGACACTCGTTACATTTTTGTCTCTTTCCCTCAACAATTATTTGTCCCTATAGCTATTGATCAAAGCTCCGTCCAAAACGTCGTCGCTTAAGAACCTGTAGTACTAAGCTGGAATGATGTTCCGAATTCGAGTATACGGCGGTCTTGAAAACTCCTCGCCCTCCACATCCAGAACTGGGACGAAATGGTCGCCTATGTTCCTGATGAAAACTGCCCTGGAGTTGACACCAACATCAGACAATGGTTTATATTCTAACCACTTCAAGCTATCTCCGTATCTCGATGGTTCGAGTTATTGTGTTACAAATGCAAAAATCTCAACTTCAGTTCCCCATGTATCAGCAGAGGCTATTATTGACTGGTCGAGATAACGGTCCACTGGATCACACATGGAACACTTCTCATTAAATTCTCATTTTCTTTCATGAACTCAACAAGAACATGTCAGAGTAATCTATGCATTGTTTGCACACCAAACACGATGTCGCTGAATGTTCTAAACAGACAATTGCCATCTCTACGCATGGAAACAGTACGTGTTGGTTTTGCGCTGCTCGCGATATGTAACTGTCCTGGCCAGTAGTGTATGAATTCTTCACCTTCGCATGAAATACGTCGGACATTTGTTTTTTGCCAATCCTTATACACAGGCTTGAATTGGAACGATTTATTGGCATTTTCTTTAATAACAGTTACATCACCGACATCAGAAACCTTTTTCCTTTTAAGAGATGATGCCCGTCCTTACTTTCTGTATTAACATTTTGCTCTTCACACCCTACATCATGCTTCGTTTCCGTCGCAAACACTTTCTTAGAATCTCCTTCTGTTGCACTTCTATCATCTTCATCTTCGCCTGTCCTATAAATCGTAAGTTTCCACTTACAGATGTCTTAAGTCCTTCTAAGAAGCATGTTCCTTTCCCACTTACTTTTGTTACACGATATGGTCCTTTCCACTTTGTTTCAAGCGTCCTTCGAGTTGTCTTTCGAGTGTTATGCACTAGAACCTGGTCGCCAACACAAAACGTGTCCACCGATATGTAAGAGTTATGATACTGTTTTGACTGTGCCGTTTTTATGTTTGATGATACCTTTTCTCTTCTACATGCTACATTCACATTTTTGCCTGAGTAATGTTTCATAGTCCTGACTTTCACCCCCTTCCGTTTGTGGAATGTTTAATTCAATGGGCAACCGAGCTTGTTTACCATACACAAGATAAAAGAGTGTTTGCTTTGTGGACGCATGTCTTGACGTTCTGTACGCAAATAATACATAGGGTAACTTCACATCCCGGCTATTATGGGCTAGGTTGACGTAGTGGATAAGCATGCTACATAAAGTTCTATCAAAACGTTCCGTGTGACCCCCAGTCTGTGGATGATACGCTGATGCTATTCGGTGATCTATCCCATCTAACCTGTTCAGCTGATTTGTCCGGAATTGCCTCTGCTTCTACCAATTTTGTGAAATAGTCTGTAATAACCACGATGAACTTCTTACCTAAAAAGCAGATTAGAAAAAAGTTTTCAACTTGACACCAACTTTTACCAACAACAATTATTTCAGTATTTTGCGCAAGATTTGTTCTTGCTAAGGTGCGCTAGATGTTCTATCCACAGTCAACATCATATTGATCTACACACGGCAATACAACCAACTATACAACCATACATGCATACATGCAACCATACATACAAACAGCAAGCCAGCAATCTAGCCATGCATACACACATATATACACACATGTATGCATAGATGCATTCAGACATACATACATGCATATAGCCAGCCAGCCAGCCAGCCAGCCTAGTCCAGCTAAACCAAGCCAGCCAGCTAGCCATGCATATAACCATCCATGTTACCATGCATGCGAATACATTAAATATACGTATATCAAATGTATTGTATAAACAAATCTACATCATTATATATAACCTATACATATTTTTTGTCGTACCACAGCTGTTGTACAGTTCTTATATACATGTATTACTGTTCTTACCCGAATGCCTCAAGAATACAATATTTGGGTACTTTTAAAAATAAAACGCGACACGAGTGTTGACAAGTTCCAATGCTATATTTGGTAATAATGGGTGCTTTTAGGACATATTTCAACAAGAGGGGGATCAGTAATGTCGCGGGGGGAGAGAGGGGGTGCGTGGGGGGGTGCGTGCGCCGGCGGCGGTGACGGAATGCTAAGGCACAAGTAACTAAAAGAGCGGGGTATTGGGAGTAAATGTGGGGGTTGGAGGGTGTAAAAAATAGTTAGGTTGTTGTGGCATAGTTTAGTAGTGTCACCTAGTACGTGTCCATTGTAATGATAAAGGCTATATTTAGAACAGGTAGCGTAGAATTGTTAAAATGTATCGATAGCTCGATAGGAGTAGCGTTTTTAAGATCTTTTTACATTTTCATTCTTTGATTAAAGAATAAATCTTTTTGAAGTTTCATCAAATTCCATTAAGTATTAAGATTGTTAGAAGAATTAAAGTGGTTTATTGTTATAAAACTAATTTAAGTTTACATTGGCCTAATAGCGTAAAATCCGCATCGTACGTTATTTGAAAATTTGTTGTTTCATGATTTGCACGAAATTCACTTAGGTATATGGATTGTTTTGTTATATATTCTGACTGTGTTATGGGGAAACTGTCCAGTTAGCAGAATCATCTTTGGAGTTGGCGTGACGAGAAGGATTGAGCATGTCACTGTTCCAGTACATAACGGCAGATGGGTATGTGAATTTTATATTATGTTGTATTTAAATGTCTGATAGATATATGTTTGACATAATCAGATCTAAGTAAAGTTGTATTAATTGTTCATATCCATTCCGGCGATAATGTCTGTAATTTAATACACATCCATGGTACTGAGAAGAGTTTTGTTAGAATATAGGCAGAAGAATCTGAGAACGTATTTTGAGCTGTTGATATCGTGTTTACGATGAAGTATTTAAATTCACAATGTTAGAATTTATTGATATGTGTAATTAAATTTTGTTGATGCTTATTCTGATATTCATAAAGTGAATAGGTACATAACTGGTCGGTAATTTATATTATAAATGAGAAATTATGTAGAGAAAACTGCATGAAACTGCAGATAGTAAGATTTGAATGAACTGTTGTCATATATTGATAAATCTACCATTCAACTGTTAGATGGTAAGAATTGAATGCACTGTTATCATATATTGATAAATCTACCATGAAACTGGTAGATGGTAAGAATTGAATGCACTGTTATCATATATTGATAAATCTACCATGAAACTGGTAGATGGTAAGAATTGAATGCACTGTTATCATATATTGATAAATCTACCATTCAACTGTTAGATGGTAAGAATTGAATGCACTGTTATCATATATTGATAAATCTACCATGAAACTGGTAGATGGTAAGAATTGAAGGTAAGAATTGAATGCACTGTTATCATATATTGATAAATCTACCATGAAACTGGTAGATGGTAAGAATTGAATGCACTGTTATCATATATTGATAAATCTACCACGAAACTGGTAGATGGTAAGAATTGAATGCACTGTTATCATATATTGATAAATCTACCATGAAACTGGTAGATGGTAAGAATTGAATGCACTGTTATCATATATTGATAAATCTACCATGAAACTGTTAGATGGTAAGAATTGAATGCACTGTTATCATATATTGATAAATCTACCACGAAACTGGTAGATGGTAAGAATTGAATGCACTGTTATCATATATTGATAAAAAATACCATGAAACTGTTAGATGCTAAGAATTGAATGCTCTGTTATCATATATTGATAAAAAATACCATGAAAATGTTAGATGGTAAGAATTAAATGCACTGTTATCATATATTAATAAAATACCATGAAATTGATAGATGGTAATTAATTGACGCCATGTCATGACATATTTGAGTAACTAGTAAATCTGAGTTTATATATATATTGTAGCGGTTTTTTAGACGTAAGTGAGGTATATGTCCGCTACGTCAACGACGTATCTAGACGTGACAGAAAGTCAGCTGGTGGTAGTACCGTCATTAGGACAGCAACCCACATAATCGTCATATGGACGATTGACGGTCCTGACGTTGGAGTACAGTCGCTAGTCGGTACGAGGCGACGTAAAACCAGAAACTCAGTATAGAGTCCTAGGGAAGAAAACACAGTTTATATAGCCACCGCCGCAAGGGACGAATGATGCTAAATGACGATAATCCGGACGCGGTAGTAGTATCTTAAATACCATATTAGTGCATTTTTAAAAACAGTTTTAACATTCGTATTATATAAGCAGTTTGGATCACGATATAGATTACGGAGCGTATAGGAGATAGAACTGTGTAAAAAAAGTGTTAATACCATCATAGGACCTTTTTAAACAAGAAGTGTGTTTTTTTTTGTTCTTTAGTAATTATCTTTGTACTGTTTATATTGTAGAATTGTATATATGTCATTTTATTCATTTAAAATTAAAATTGTAAATCTTATTTTGAATATACTTGTATTCAACCCTCGTGAGTTGTCGGCCCTTGATCATTTTGCTACAGAGTGGAAGGGGATGGGGGAGAGTCTTGTGGATTGTGGTACTCTACACATCGTCTCATCACCAGCTACATTTATTCTAAGTTTCAAGTCAATACCTTGAATAGTTTATGAGTTGAGCCCCGGAAACAAATATGACAGACAGATTTGACATTTGAACTCAATTGGTGACCTTGACCTTTGACCTACCCACCAGTTCATGTGCTCTGCACATCGTTCCATTGCCACCTACTTATATTCTAAGTTTCAAGTCAATACCTTAAATGGTTATTAAGTAATGCTCCGGACACGAAATATGACGGACAGATTTGACCGTGAGCTCAATTTGTGACCTCGACATTTAACCTACGGACCCGATTCACGTGCTCTGCATATCGTCTCATCGCCACCTTCCTATATGCCAAGTTTGAAGTCATTGCCTTGAATGGTTAAGTTATGCTCCGGATACGAAATATGACGGAAGGACGGGCAGCTGCATGCGCCATTACATTTACGTCCCGTTTTTCCAAAACGAGCGTATAAAAAGGAAATGACATTGAGATATCATGTAAATATTAACAAACCTGTACACTTTAATATTCATAAAGGGTGCACTAGGGACAACTTTGATTGTTTTTTGATGTATTAGACATTCTCAGAATTAATCTGCTTAATTAAAGAAAATGAGTGGTTTTCATAATGGAGAAGGGCTCCCCAAATTTAAGAGTAATTACATACCAATTCAACAAGGAAGTCATACTTCCGAATATTTAGACATGTTTTTTTGTTTGGGGTCTTTTAAAGATTAGGGTCTGATCACATAGCATTCAGTTGTAATTCAAATGGATTTGAATAAGCATCATTATCAGAATTATGCACACCCACCCTGCAGTCGATGTTTTTGTCTTCCTGCGACTTTTAATTGTTTCGAAACATAAAATATGCTTAAACGGGCACCGGTTTTAGATCTTCTGTGCGCGCAGAAGTGTTTCTTTCTAAAATGTCATCAGTATATATATATCCAAACAATGATCCCGATTGGCATTTTCTGAATAGTTTCTATACTCAAAAACATGAGTACCGCTTACGAAGAATACTTTGAATGACTGCACTACAGACTGAGACAGAGATAAAACCCATATTTTGAAAACACGCTACTGTTACCACTTCTTTTTCAAATATCCCAAGTATCAGTTACGTCTGTTAAATTTTGTTAAACAGAACAGAAGTCCCATATATTTGGCTTCTTCGCCTGTCCGTCTGCATTACTTTGATTTCAATTCTATTTAAACCTATAGCCCAATTTCGACGAAACTTTACATATTTAATCAGTACGGAGCTTAGTTGTGCATACGAATTGTCGACAAAATATTTTTGGTGTTATGACACCTTAATTTTTAACACATTTATTTACATACCTGGTGGCGTGGTTTCTAAGGGACCAATGAAATTCATACCCACTTGTTTAAAGGCCTCAGAAGGAACTGGTATCGACCGTAGCGGTTTCTTTGCTTTTTTTCAAGACAGCTTTCTGATGACACTTGTCACAGCTTTTGATAAATGTCTTCACCTCCTCGTTGCAGCCTTTCCAGTAAAACCTTCCAGCAATTTTCTCCCATCTGAAAGAGGTAAAATCAAACTTTGTTGATCAAACACTACGCATTCTTATGAATTGAAATCTCATTCTAATATGTGCATACAATTATGGGTTCTTGTGTGCGCGCAAGTTATATTTAATTGGAATAGAAGAACGTTAACCTTAACAAAAACTAATTGCATTATTTTGCTATGTCAAGGGCCACAACTCTTGTGGTATTTGTCTGATCAAGATCATTATCAATCTCATCTAAGATCTTATTGGTCATACATTCTGAGCAAGTTTGATTAGTTCGGTAAAGAAATACATCAATCTATGTAAAATAAAGCATTTTTTTTTATTAAGAAGCCATAACATTTGTGTTCCTAGTCCGATCTGGTCCATCGAACCTGTCCGAGGTATTGTGGTTATACACATTCTTTCCAAATTTGGGCAAAATCGGTGAAGAATTAAAGACTTTATCGCGTAAACAAGGCTAATTAGGCTTTTTTGCATTTTAAGGGGCCATTATTCTGATGATCCTGGTCCGATCTGATCTGTTATCAAACTCATCTGAGATCTTGAAGCTATATACATTCTGAACAAGGTTGGTTAAGAATACATGAAAACTGTGGACTTTATCGCGTAAACAAGAAAAAAAATACCGACGGACGGCCGGACAATGGACAACCCACCACGACAATAGCCCTATTGGTCCGATGGACCTCGACAATATGACTCTTTATGTGAGTTAGCTGGCATTTTTATTACGGAGGATAGGGGTCTGGTAGTTGTAAGAAATCCAGGAACGATGGTTAGCCTGTATATGACTTAAAGATTGTTGAAAAAACGGGCGTTAAAATCCTAACAAAACCAAACCAAACCAGAAAATAGTCACGTGATTACGGTAAAACTCAATGCTCCACCTCTAAGACAGGAGGTAGGCGGTCTTCACATTGAATGAACATAACTGCAAATATGCAAGATGTTGAAAAAAACCCTGACATATTCGATTGTTATGTGATTATTTTTTTATTAGGGAAAGAAATTAAACAAGTTCTTTAGCCAGTATTAGTAGGACAAACGGTAAATCATTAAACAATAGCTGCCTTAACCTCCGTTTTTCAACAATCTGTCAGTCATAAACAGGCGGGCAATTTACCTAACCATCGTTCCTGGGTTTCTTACCAGTACCAGGCCCCTATCCTCCGTATAAAAACTGCCAAAGTTCTCACATAAAGAGCCTTGCGGGGCTCGAGCCAACAACCTGCAGAGGTGACCTTATCTACTCGGCCAAGGAGGCGAGTTCCTTAAAGGAGTAAAACCCATATGTATATTTTCTTTTGCGTAAGTAATTGTTTTCAGACAACAGGATTCAGGACATGTGCACTTATAAAGTGCACACGAACGGTTCGTGAGAAAATGTTTATATTCTCCTTATATTTTCTTCAAACCACCTGCAAAAGTACGATCATCTTTTTGGTTGGATGATAAACCCGATGAAGGGTGAGTTGGGGGCTAGTAGAAATTAAAAACCATAAAACAATAAGGTCACGCTTCATCATCATTCTTACGAGATTCGTATTTATACATTCATAATAATTATAATCCATTTAAAACTGTTGAATAAATACAAATTAAAATTAAACACATTAAAATATATATTTAAACAATACTGGTTTATCATTTTCAGTATCTATTTTCCTATTATCAATTGCTATCTGTTTTAAAAGTTTTGAAATTTCGATGTTGATTTGTAGGCATGTCCCTTTAACATATTCCCACATTTAACAACGGTTGACCAGTGAATAATTATCGAGCACATTATGACATATATATATACAAACTAATTTACTCACGTCTTTAGAACTCCGAGGTGACGACCGTCATGCTGCTGAGAATGAGTACTTTCTAATAACTCTCTCGTGTTTCCCTTCTTTATGACTTTAAGTCGCGACCTTTTCTTTCCGGAGTTGTAAAACAACGCGTCTTCTTTAGTAATAAATGCTGCACACTTGCGTCGAAAGTTCCTTTTTCCTTACTTACTTTTCTTAATGTTTTCGGGATAAGTCCCATGTTTTAAAAACACTTCAATTTCGACGTACTCTGAGTGGTCCAATTTCGGAGTTTTATCAAATGTCTACGAACTAGCCCTTATATAGGCAAGACGAAAGCTTTGATCTTGCTGAAAAGATGATTCGACATCACGGCCTTTAATCATGGGAGAACGTGACACTAGTGGTCGCATTCTTCTACAAATCAAGAAAAGCGGTATCTTCTAAAGAAACTGTGCCGAAGCTTAACATCTGATCAAAGAGGTCGAAGACACATTTTTTCGGCGCACAACGGGTTGCCAGCGAGGTGCACAACGGGGTGAAAAGTTTACTTTCGATATTTCTTGCGACGATAAATTATTAAAAAAAATTTTTTGTACCAAAACTAATGTAATCCGATATTTAATATGTATCTTCTATAACAGTGTTAATAATCACACAGTATATTATCTTTTTAACACACACCCATTCAGTGCAAAATAATATAGGTCAAAGCCATATTATACAGCTACGCCGAAAAAATGTGTCTTCGACCTCTAACCCTAACCAAATGTCTTCCGAAGCTTGCCTGAAAACACCGAGTGATAATGATGGTTTTACATTTTAATTTATAGCAAATTTACAGTCTATAATTATACTTAGATATATAACTAAAAAAGATGTCTTTAATATTCCAAAGATGGTCAATGTTAAAGAAAATTTAAACAAATACGCTTGATTTATTTTATGTCGTATTAATTTATTCATTGTTTCAGTTGTACTGCGGTCACACTCCCGCATTCCGAAAACCTTTTCTTCCACCAACTTGAGCTTACATCGTCCACCAACTTGATTTGATCCCGCCCATGCATACAAACTTCGCATCTTACTTCAATACTCTATAACTGTAAATTAGACATTGATTGACAAGAATCCCTGAATAATTAGACTGTTACATCAGCACAGTTAAAGCAGTTTTAGTTTTGTTTCATTGATATTATTTTACATTTTAGTAATTAAACCCGGGTTAATAATTCCCATATTCAAGCCGATGTATGTTTTTATTCCATATGCGTATTAGGAATGGTTTTACGTTCTAAAGCGTTTTTATAATAAAAAAATGGCTGTCATTCAATCCAATTTATAGTCTTTATTAATGTTTTAATTAAGAAAAAATATAGGTTGTATCAAAATACTTCCCCAGGTTTCGTGAGGGTTGGGGGAGGGTGGGGGGAGGTATCTTCTGCTTGTTGAGAAACTTTGATATTTCAAAAACCAAATGCTGTATTTCAGTTTAATTAGGGAATAGTTATTATTAATCCAAGATATTTTAATAATGTTATTAAAAACAAACACAAGACAATAACTTACTCTCAAATGTATAAAAAAATGGAACCTCCGTCGGAGTTCATACCCCGTCCTTATAGGCAAGCCAAAAAGTGGGAAGAATGTATGTAGGGGGCAGCCTAACCTTTTTTTACTTTCGGTTTTTATTGTGGAAAATGTTATATCTAAATAGTTAAATAGTATATATAATACGAGTAAAATAACAAAAAAAATAATACAGAAATAGTAAATGTACTAATTTCAAAACGCGTTTCTCGCACTCTGATTGGTTTATTTAAATCGATCACATAGTTTTACCATCGTCAAGTGAATTGCTTGATGGCAGGGATAATTTTTTTGACAATATTCCTGCGCAGAAGTTGGCACGTTATAACTGATAAATCTATAGCTTAATTTAAATATTTGCAAATTGAGCATGTTGACCATCGTTACAGACATGTTTCTTAGATATATATCCACATATCTTCAGTCTATTAGTAAATTTAATTTCACACTTATCTGTAGTGTTACTTTCTGTTTAATTCTGATTTTACAAACAGCAAACAACATTCATTACTTCTTACTTCTACGCCGTTTATCTTTTTTTAAGATATTTCTTGTTTTATCGAATTAAATGACTGATTTTTGCCGATTAGCTTTGTTCAAAATGGTGTATTCACATCACAAATATTTTTCTGACAGGGTGGTTGAACAAGCAAAGAAATCTATCAAATGTATATTACAATAAAAAATATGAATATTTTTGCTGAAACAGTTCATAAAAGCTCCATCAGACCCGTTACAAACATGGCTAAACCGGTCCCGTCTTTAAACAAACCGAGTGATGTAAGTCTGGGTGTGACGTACCCATATTTAATTTTCCTTCACTTGTTTTACCGGTGAATATGGCTAAATTTCATACACAAAAAGTGTGCGTGGTAGGGGGTCGGGGAGGGTGAATATTGATAAACTTCAGGTGAAATTTTAAGAGTGAATCTGTGGTCACAATAAACGCATTGTTTCCTATCAATTACTTTTTTTAAAACAAGATTTGAGTGTAATGTTTGAACTCTAACTGATAACAAGTTACCAAAATAGGTAGACAGCAGTTAAAATTGAGCATTTATTCATTTGCAACAGTTTTGAACATGAACTATCGATGTTTGTGTTGATTACTTCATTATAATATAATTTTTGTTGCTGTTGTAGTTGTTGTTGCAGCAGCAATAACAACAAAAGCAGCAGCAGAAGTAGTGGTGGTGGTGGTACTAGTTTTAGTCGTAGTAGAAGAAGTAGTAGTAGTGAACAAAATGTTTTTTTTTGAAAGGGGGTCACTTTTCTACAACGGGAGTCATTATTTTATAAGGGAAGTCGTTATTTTACAGAAAAGGAGTCATATTTTCTAAAAAATATCGACAGGGGTCATTATTCTATGGGGGTCAAAATACTTCCTTACACCGGCTTATAACTGTTTACATCTGTAATGGCCGACATTAGTTAGATAATGACGTCAATGTACAGTTAACGAGCGGCTAATACTAAATAAAGTATTACATGTTTTTAAATTTGTTTGGTGTTCCAATATAGAACATGACGTATAGAGCAAAATCGACACTTGAACTGATTAACCAGGATTCTTAGACTTTTAGGAATGTACACCCTGTCTTTCCTATTATTACTGCCTTTATAGTTTAGAGTAAATGTAGTTTAAATCAGGCTGATAGTTTTGTTCTTCAAATATTTACTTATATTTATGAGTTTAAGTTGAATTATGCTATAGTATAACATTAAATATTTTGTTTTATAGTCCTGTATAACACTAACGTAAACTTGATTGTTTGATAAACCTGGCTTTTAAAACTAAAAAGACCGCTTCATCCAGCTGAGTTTAAAATAATATTTGCAACATTTGATTGATAAACAATGCAAGTATAATTGATATTTGTACCCAGTCGGGCTTCATGTCAGTTTTATATATGTATCTTGGTTGAAATCAATGGTCGGATTGATTGAATACTTAGCGTCATTTCTATGCCTTCGAGGGCTAACAGATGAATGTTAAGGAGGCACAATTTCGTACATCACGAGGATTGTGGCCGGACAAGAACGCGAATTCACGATCGCTGAAGTGAAAGTCAGACACGCTACCGATTGAGCTAATCGGGCCCGGCTTGTTGAAATGAAAACAAGTTGCATTATCATAATATATTGATATATACGTTACGTTACGGTATGGTAGGAACGTTACGTTTTGGTACGTAACGTTACGTTACGGTATGTTATGTTATGCTATACCGTACGATGATCGGATCCGCACTTTCGTGCCAGTAGGAGGTGATGTTGACGCCGCAACTTTGTCACCAAGATGTGTTTCGAATGTAAGCTTGTGAAAGTCGCTGAGAAACTGAATGAAGGTAATTAACAGTATAAATACTCTCATTTGAATATATAGATAATTATAAAAAAAACACAAATTAAAGCAAATACACAAATAAATCGGACATTTCTTTGCATTACAATGATTCAATGAACTGGAATTTGTTTAAGTAGAACTCGGATTATTATAATAATTTATGGCAGCATATATGGCACAACGAATAAAACACAAAACAAAACTTGATGTTATTATCTTTTGCTATGAACCCATGGAAATTTACATTGTATTTAATAAAGCTTCAATAAATCTTGCATATATATGGACACCAAATCTCGTTCAGGAACATTGCGAAATTGAACGGATTTTTAGAGTAGATGAAGTGATAATAGAACTAAAGAAGAGCACACGTATCATCATCCTAACTAACATTGAGTTAACAAAAGAGCTCAATTAAACAACACGAAATCCTTATAAATAAGCGAGTGTTAATATATTGTAGTGACGCAAACGTTATAGATAAATTGTAAACATGCACTTGTTATATACGAAAAGGACAATGATCTTGTTATATAAGACAAGGACAATGATCCTGTTATATAAGACGAGGACAATGATCTTGTTATATAAGACGAGGACAATGATCCTGTTGTATAAGACAAGGACAATGATCTTGTTATATAAGACGAGGACAATGATCTTGTTATATAAGACGAGGACAATGATCCTGTTATATAAGACGAGGACAATGATCTTGTTATATAAGACGAGGACAATGATCCTGTTATATAAGACGAGGACAATGATTCTGTTATATAAGACAAGGACAATGATCTTGTTATATAAGACCAGGACAATGATCCTGTTATATAAAACAAGGACAATGATCTTGTTATATAAGACAAGGACAATGATCTTGTTATATAACCATAGGCAATGATCTTGTTATATAAGACAAGGGCAATGGTCTTGTTATATTAGACTAGGGCAATTATCTTGTTTTATAATACTAGGGAAATGGTCTTGTTATATGAGGCAAGGACTATGATCTTGTTATATAAGACAATGACAATGCTCGTATTATATAAAGAAAGGACAATGATCTTGCTATATAAGACAAGGACAATGATCTTGTTATATAAGACAATGCTATGGTCTTGTTACATGTATATGAGACAAGAGCAATGATCATGTTATAGAAGTCAATGAGCAATATCTTATTATAAAATACAAGGACAATGATCTTGTTATATAAAGCAAGGGCAATGGTCTTGTTATATAACACAAGGGCAATGATCTTGTTATATAAAACAAGGATAGTGATCTTTTTATATAAGACAAGTACAAAAGTATTGATTGTTATATAAAACAAGGATAATGATCTTGATATATATAAGACAAGGACAATGATTTTGTAAGTTATATAAGACAAGGACAATGATGTTGTTATATAAAACAAGGGCAAATCTCTTGTAATATAAAACAAGGACAATGATCTTGTTATATAAAATAAGGATGATGATCTTGTTATATAACACAAGGACAATGCTCCTGTTATATAAGACAAGGGCAATGCTCTTGTTATATAAGACAAGGGCAATGATTTTGTAAGTTATATAAGACAAGGACAATGATCTTGTTATATAAAACAAGGACATTTCTCTTGTTATATAAGACAAGGGCAATGCTCTTGTTATATAAGACAAGGGCAATGATTTTGTAAGTTATATAAGACAAGGACAATGATGTTTTTATATAAAACAAGGACAATCATGTTGTTATATAAAACAAGGACGATGATGTTTTTATATCAAACAAAGACAATGCTCTTTTTATGTAAAACAAGGACAATGATCTTGTAATATAAGACAAGGGCAATGATCTTGTTATTATATAAGACAAGGGCAATGATCTTGTTACATAAGGATTGGGCAATGGTCCTGTTATATAAAACAAGGACAATGATCTTGTTATATAATACAAGGGCAATAATCTTGTTATATAAGACAAGGGACAAGGACAATGCTCTTGGTATATAAGACAAGGACAACGATGTTGTTATATAAGACAAGGACAATGATCTTGTTATATAAGACTAGGTCAATGCTCTTGTTATATAAAACAAGGACAATGATCTTGTTATATAATACAAGGGCAATAGTCTTGTTATATAAGACAAGGGACAAGGACAATGCTCTTGGTATATAAGACAAGAACAACGATGTTGTTATATAAGATAAGGGCAATGATCTGTTATATAAAACAAGGACAATGCTCTTATTATATAAAGAAAGGACAATGATCTTGTTAAATAACACAATGGCAATGATCTTGTTATATAACACAAAGACAATGCTCTTGTTATATAAGACAATGGCAATGCTCTTGTTATATAAGACAAGGGCAATGATTTTGTAAGTTATAGAAGACAAGGACAATGATGTTGTTATATAAAACAAGGACAATGATGTTGTTATATAAAACAAGGACAATGATCTTGTTATATAAGACAATGACAATGCTCTTGTTATATAAGACAAGGGCAATGCTTTTGTTATATAAGACAAGGGCAATGATTTTGTAAGTTATATAAAACAAGAACAATGATTTTGTTATATAAAACAAGGACGATAATGTTTTTATAGCAAACAAGGACAATGCTCTTTTTATGTAAAACAAGGACAATGATCTTGTAATATAAGACAAGGGCAATGATCTTGTTATAGAAGACATTAACATTGATCTTGTTACAAAAGACAAGGGCAATTATATTGTTATATAAGACAATGGCAATGATCTTGTTATATAAAACAATGACAGTGCTCTTTTAAAAAAAAAAAGGAAAATGTTCTTGTTATATAATACAAAGGCAATGATCTTGCTAGTTATATCAGACAAGGACAATGGTCTTGTAAGTATTATAAGACGAGGATAATGATCTTGTTATATAAAAGAAGGACACATTGTTTTGATATCAAACAAGGACAATGCTTTTGTTATATAAAACAAGGACAATGATCTTGTTATATAATACAATTGCAATAATCTTGTTATATCAGACAAGGGACAAGGACAATGCTCTTGTTATATAAGACAAGGACAACGATGTTGTTATATAAGACAAGGGCAATAATATTGTTATATAAGACTAGGACAATGCTCTTGTTATATAAAACAAGTGCAATGATCTTGTTATATAATACAATGGCAATAATCTTGTTTTATAAGACAAGGGACAAGGACAATGCTCTTGGTATATAAGACAAGAACAACGATGTTGTTATATAAAACAAGGACAATGCTTTTGTTATATAAAACAAGGACAATGCTTTTGTTATATAAGACAAGGGCAATGATCTGTTATATTCAACAAGGACAATGCTCTTATTATATAAAGAAAGAACAATGATCTTGTTAAATAACACAAAGACAGTGATCTATTTATATAAAACAAGGGCAATGATGTTGTTTTATGAAACAAAGACAATAATCTTGTTATATAAAACAAGGACAATGCTATTGTTATATAAAACAAGGAATAAGCTCTTGTTATATAAAACAAGGGCAATGCTGTTGTTTTATGAAACAAAGACAATGCTCTTGTTATATAAAACAAAGACAATGCTATTGTTATATTAAACAAGGACAAAGCTCTTGTTATATAAAATAAGGGCAATGATGTTGTTTTATGAAACAAAGACAAATCCCTTGTTATATAAAACAAAGGCAATGATGTTGTTATATGAAACAATGACAATGCTTTTGTTATATATAACAAGGACAATGCTTTTGTTATATAAAACAAGGATAATGATCTTGTTATATAAGACAAGGGCAATGATCTGTTATATTCAACAAGGGCAATGCTCTTATTATATAAAGAAAGGACAATGATCTTGTTCAATCACACAAAGGCAGTGATCTTGTTATATAAAACAAGGGCAATGATGTTGTTTTATGAAACAAAGACAATAATCTTGTTATATAAAGCAAAGACAATGCTAATGTTATATTAAACAAGGACAAAGCTCTTGTTATATAAAACAACGGCAATGATGTTGTTTTATGAAACAAAGACAATGCTCTTGTTATATAGGCAAGGACAATGATCTTTTTAAATAAGACAAGGGCAATGGTCTTTTTATATAAGACAAGGACAATGGTATTGATTTTATATAAAACATGTAAAATGATCTTGTTATATAATATAAGGACAATGATCTTGTTATATAAGACAAGGGCAATGATCTTTTTATATAAGACAAGGGCAATGGTCTTTTTATATAAGACAAGGACAATGGTATTAATTTTGAATAGCAGCAGACCTATACTGTTGCATACATTGTATATGGCACGTCACACAGCAGACATATACTGTTGCATACCTTTTATGTGGCACGTCATACAGCAGACCTATACGGCTAAATATCCTGTATATGGCACGTCAAACAGCAGACCTATATAGTTGCATACCTTGTAAATCGTATGTCACACAGCAGTCGTATACTGCAGCATACCTTGTATGTGGCACGTCATACAGCAGACCTATACTGTTGCATATATTGTATATGGCACGTCTCACAGCAGATAATACTGTTACATACCTTTTATATGGCACGTCACACAGCAGACATATACTGTTGCATACCTTCTATATGGCACGTCACACAGCAGATCTATACAGTTGCATACCTTTTATATGGCACGTCAAACAGCAGACCTATACTGCTACATACCTTGTATGTGGCAAGTCACACAGCAGACCTATAGAGCTACATACATTGTATGTGGCACGTCACACAGCAGACCTATACTGCTACATACCTTGTATGTGACAAGTCACACAGCAGACCAATACTGCTGCATACCTTGTATGTGGCACGTCACACAGCAGACCTATACTGCTACATACCTTGTATGTGGCACGTCACACAGCAGACCTATACTGCTGCATACCTTGTAAATGGCACGTCACACAGCAGACCTATACTGTTGCATACATTGTATATCACACGTCACACAGCAGACCTATACTGCTGCATACCTTGTATGTGGCACGTCACACAGAAGACCTATACTGCTGAATACCTTGTAAATGGCACATCAAACAGCAGACCTATACTGATGCATGCATTGTATATGGCACGTCACACAGTAGAACTATACTGTTGCATACCTTGTATATGGCACGTCTCACAGCAGACCAATATAGCTGCATACCTTGTATATGCCATGTCACACAGCAGACCTATACTGCTGCATACCTTGTATATGGCACGTCACACAGCAGACCTATACTGTTGCATACCTTGTATGTGGCACGTCACGGAGCAGACCTATACTGCTGCATACCTTGTATATGGAAATTCACACAGCAGACCTATACTGCTGCATACATTGTATATGGCACATCACACTGCAGCCCTTTACTGTTGCATACCTTGTATATGGCACGTCACAAAGCAGACCTATACTGCTGCATACCTTGTATATGGAACTTCACAGAGCAGACCTATACAGCTGCATACCTTGTATATGGCACGTCACACAGCAGACCTTTACTGTTGCATACCTTGTATATGGCACGTCACACAGCAGACATATACTGCTGCATACCTTGTATATGGAACTTCACACAGCAGACCTATATTGCTGCATACCTCGTATATGGCAAGTCACACAGCAGACCTATACTGTTGCATACCCTGTATGTGGCACATTACACAGCAGACCTATACTGTTGCATACCTCGTATGTGGCACGTCACACAGCAGACCTACACTGTTTCAGACTTTGCATATGGCATGTCACACAGCAGACCTATACTGTTGCATACCTTGTAAGTCGCACGTCACACAGCAGACATTATTGTTGCATACCTTGTATATGGCACGTTACACAGTAGACCAATACTGCTGCATACCTGGTATATGGAACTTCATACAGCAGACCAATACTGCTGCATACCTTGTATATGGCACGTCACACAGCAGACCTTAACTGTTGCATACCTTGTATATGGCACGTCACACAGCCGACTTATACTGCTGCTTACCTTGTATATGGAACTTCACACAGCAGACCTATCCTGCTTCATACCTTGTATATGGCACGTTACACAGCAGACCTTTACTACTATTACATACCTTGTATACGGCACTTCACACAGCAGACCTTTACTATTACATACCATGTATGTGGCACGTCACACAGCAGACCTATACTGCTGCATACCTTGTATGTGGCACGTCACACAGCAGACCTATACTGCCGCATACCTTGTATATGGCACGTCACACAGCAGACATTTACTGCTGCATACCTTGTATATTGCACGTCACACAGCAGACCTTTACTGTTCCATACCTTGTATATGGCACGTCACACAGCAGACCTATACTGCTGCATACCTTGTATATGGCACGTCACACAGCAGACCTTTACTATTACGTACCTTGTATATGGCACGTCACACAGCAGACCATTACTATAACGTACCTTGTATAATGCACGTAACACAGCAGACCTTTACTATTACGTACCTTGTATATGGCACGTCACACAGCAGACCTTCACTATTACATACGTTGTAGATGGCACGTCACACAGCAGACCTTTACTATTACGTACCTTGTATATGGCACGTCACTCAGCAGACCTTGACTGTTACGTACCTTGTTTATGGCACGTCACACAGCAGACCTTTACTGTTACGTACCTTGTTTATGGCACGTCACACAGCAGACCTTTACAATTACATACCTTATATATGGCACTTCACACAGCAGACCTTTTCTATTTCATACCTTGTATATGGCGCTTCACACAGCAGACCTTTACCATTACATACCTTGTATATTGCACGTCACACAGCAGACCTATACTGCTCTATACCTTGTATATGGCACGTCACACAGCAGACCTTTACTATTACATACCTTGTATATGTCACGTCGTCACACAGCAGACCTTTACCATTACATACCTTGTATATGCATTTCACACAGCAGACCTATACTGCTGCATACCTTGTATATGGCACGTCACACACCAGACCTTTACTATTACATACCTTGTATATGGCACGTCACACAGCAGACCTATACTATTACATACCTTGCATATGGCACGTCACACAGCAGACCTATACTGCTGCATACCTTGTATATGCATGTCACACAGCAGACCTATACTGCTGCATACCTTGTATATGGCACGTCACACACCAGACCTTAACTATTACGTACCTTGTATATGGCACTTCACACAGCAGACCTATACTATTACATACCTTGTATATGGCACGTCACACAGCAGACCTATACTGCCGCATACCTTGTATATGGCACGTTACACAGCAGACCTTTACTGTTACATACCTTGTATATGGCACTTCACACAGCAGACCTTTACTATTACATACCATGTATGTGGCACGTCTCACAACAGGCCTATACTGCTGCATACCTTGTATGTGGCACGTCACACAGCAGACCTATACTGCCGCATACCTTGTATATGGCACGTCACACAGCAGACATTTACTGCTGCATACCTTGTATATTGCACGTCACACAGCAGACCTTTACTGTTCCATACCTTGTATATGGCACGTCACACAGCAGACCTATACTGCTGCATACCTTGTATATGGCACGTCACACAGCAGACCTTTACTATTACGTACCTTGTATATGGCACGTCACACAGCAGACCATTACTATTACGTACCTGGTATATGGCACTTAACACAGTAGACCTTTACTATTACGTACCTTGTATATGGCACATCACACAGCAGACCTTCACTATTACATACGTTGTAGATGGCACGTCACACAGCAGACCTTTACTATTACGTACCTTGTATATGGCACGTCACTCAGCAGACCTTTACTGTTACGTACCTTGTTTATGGCACGTCACACAGCAGACCTTTACTGTTACGTACCTTGTTTATGGCACGTCACACAGCAGACCTTTACTATTACATACCTTATATATGGCACTTCACACAGCAGACCTTTTCTATTTCATACCTTGTATATGGCGCTTCACACAGCAGACCTTTACCATTACATACCTTGTATATGGCACGTCACACAGCAGACCTATACTGCTCTATACCTTGTATATGGCACGTCACACAGCAGACCTATACTGCTCTATACCTTGTATATGGCACGTCACACAGCAGACCTTTACTATTACATACCTTGTATATGGCACGTTGTCACACAGCAGACCTTTACCATTACATACCTTGTATATGCATGTCACACAGCAGACCTATACTGCTGCATACCTTGTATATGGCACGTCACACACCAGACCTTAACTATTACGTACCTGGTATATGGCACTTCACACAGCAGACCTATACTATTACATACCTTGCATATGGCACGTCACACAGCAGACCTATACTGCTGCATACCTTGTATATGGCACGTCACACAGCAGACCTTTAATGTTACATACCTTGTGTATGGCACGTCAAACAGCAGACCTTTACTATTACATACTTTGTATATGGCTCGTCACACAGCAGACCCTTACTATTACATACCTTGTATATGTCACGTCACACAGCAGACCTATACTGTTGCAGCTGGTAACTGAGCATCTGGTACTACATGCACTATTGTTGTCATTGTTTCTGTATTCACTTCCCACTTCTTGTTAACCATACCGCTGCAGGTTCTCCAACGCTGAATAATCATAATAAAGGATATAATATTTTTTGTAATTGATAAATCTTGTGGCATATTTCATTATATGATTGATATACACAACTTTATACTTGAAAAAAAAAAGAACATTGAATGAATTTTGTGCATACATTGTCACTGTATCTTTTGATGTTCTGGCTTGTTTGCGAAGGAAACTTGCATTGGTGATTCTTTTTTTAACTAGGGAGATTCTTGCCCCAGAGCAATTAATCTTGTTTAGTACATTATTTTGTAGCTTTTTATCCAAAGATGGCGAATATTTCTCATATTTCTGTCTAATGATCAGTTAGTCTAACCACTCTTCCTGGGATCCTGGAAGGTTAACCAGTAATCAAACATACCCATCTCTCCAAGTAACTGATAATTTTCCCACTTGAATAAGCAGTGAGAGATGAATGACAATGAGACGCAATGTCATATATCAGTCGTCACATAAACTGTGACAGGGCTGGAATTTGAACTTGTGATGCCTGGATTGATAGTCAGACGCACTACTAACTGAGCAAACAGGGCCTGGCTGGAAATATCAACATAATGTTTACTTTGAGGACAAATTTACAATATAAGACAGCATTTCATTTCATTCCCTATTTTGATGAATGTAATGATTTTTACTTGGCATGTATACTTGAATTCATCAAATCTGTATATAAAAAATATTGTTTATTACATATTGTTCACCAGTCCTGCTCTATTGTATACCGTCCTGCTATACTGTATACCAGCCCTGCTATACTGTATACCAGTCTTGCTACATTGTATACCAGTCTTGCTATATTGTATACCAGTCCTGCTACATCGTATACCAGTCCTGCTACATTGTATACCATTCCTGCTATATTGTATACCAGTCCTGCTATTTTATATACCAGTCCTGCTTCATTGTATACCAGTCCTGCTACATTGTATACCAGTTCTGCTACATGGTATACAGTCCTGCTATACTGTATACCAGTCCTGCTACATAGTATAACAGTCCTGCTATATTGTATACTAGTCTTGCTATATCGTATACCAGTCCTGCTTTATTGTATACCAGTCCTACTACACTGTTTAATAGTCCTGCTATATTGTTTACCAGTCTTGCTATATCGTATACCAGTTCTGCCTTATTGTATACCAGTCCTGCTACATTATATACCAGTCCTGCTACATTGTATACCAGTCCTGCTATATTGTAACTATCAGTATCTTATTTTTTCACTATGTTTGTGCCACAAAAAGACAAATGGCACCATTGCCAACTTGACATTTATTATCCAGTTTTTGGATCAAGATGAATGAATCTTGGCCAAATGGTTATACATTCGCCTGCTTTAAATTGTTTGTGTCCAATAAGTTTGTGACCCCTGTGACCTCTGTCTTTGTATATATTTAGGTGTGACATCACAGCGCACTTCTGAATGAATGTGTACATGTATTGTAGGGTTGGAATGCAATTGATTGTTTGAATGCATGCATGTTTGTTAGATTCCACTTACCAAAATAAAATAATTCCATGCAACTAACCCACCAAATATAGTCGCATGTCTCAATCTCGTACTTATTTTCACTAGAATGCTACTGGACTTCAACCTGACAAGATCTTATTTACCTTATGTAAGACATATGTATCATATTTAAGCATTATTTCACAATTATGATAAGTAATTAATATTATAATAATACACTAAATAAAACAAACTATAATTATATACTTGGTGTTGACCTGGTTACAATAATATTATATAACATTATATAAACAGCTCATTAACAAATGCCCAGAGCTCAATGCAGCTTATAACAACTCTTTAAAACATATCTACACCCATTTCCGCAAGTAACTAATTAATAACTTTCCCACTTGAATCAGCAACCTAAATGTCAACCTCTGTTGTGAATAGTCAATTCTCTATTCACTGTATTTTCACCTCATATAAGGCTTTATGTAAAACATTAAGTAAAGTTATGGAAGTTAGGTTATAGGTGATTGAGGTAGCTTTTAGAATATTCTTTACCAGTACGTGACAATAAAGTGAATTATACTTTTAAAAGACGTTCATCAATTTTCTTCATTAAATTTTACATACATGTACATGTAATTTCAATCAAATTGATCACAGGGAAGCATATGATCACCTCAGTACATTAGTTAAGTACACAAATGGCCATAAAGTAAACTATGTCTAATATATCCTCAAGTACAATAAAACAGCAAGTTGATCTTAAACCAGTTAATATAACTTTGTATATATTATCCTGAAATAGACTAACAACAGGCTCTAAGTCATTCACCTCATTTCACCTGTAATTTCTTCTCAAATTTTGAGAATTAACTGTGTTGACATAGTTCTCCTTACTGGGCCACAATAGACACTAATCCCTTTACTTGAACAAACTTGAAAACCTTAGTCATAGAGATAATTTACACCAAATATAAACACATTTATTTTTATTGAAATTTATAATTTGATATCTTTTTTGGCCCTGCTGGCCCTTTATTGATATTGCTCCACTCCCAACCACAACCCCAACCCACCTTTAAAGGGGATATATCAGGATTTTTCAAAATTTCAAAATTGGTTAAAACATTCTTTTCCAATATATCGTGCCTATATATATACTCATTGACCACAAGCTGTCAAAAGGATCTTTTTAAACATGCAAACAAATATACTGAAAAGGGATTTCCTATAGTAGGCTTAGCACCTATGTTAGATTAAAATAAATTTCCCGTTTAAATTTGCAATATATTTTGTGACGTAATAAATGAGCCGCCATTTGTTTTCATTTTTATTGTAATTTGGTTTGTCATTTAGGTCAACACTTTGTAAACATCTTTCATCTTAAAAAGAATCGGAATGGCGATGAGTTGTTCATCCAGAAGAATTTAAGAGCAGTTTATTTTTAGAATGGGAGTTTCATTTTAAGTTTGCAACTCCTATTGTAACATCGATTTTGTAATGTTTTGGAGGATGTGACAAACCAAACCATTCGGATTTTATTTATTTATGATAATAAGATGCTATTTATCCATTTTAAGAATAATTTTATTTTTAAGACATTCATCGCATTTTTACTCCCTTTAAGGACCCAGTCTCAACTTTTTTCATTAAACAAAACTCCTGCTCTAAAGACGATTAAAATAATTACTTAAAAGACAATTTACTGTTTTCCTATATTGTCCTTGTGCCAAAATGAAGTCCTCTAACTGGGCCCCAATAGATTGAACAAAGTTGAAACTCCTTCTTAAAGTGATCATTTATATCGAATATGACTGAACTTGGCTCAGAAATTCTTGATGTTATCCCTTTCTTGACCCCTGCTTATTCCTTATTGATATACAGTCCCCTTTGAAGGACCCTGTCTCATTTGTTATGACTAAATAAAGCTTCTAACATCAATATGATAAGAATAATACCAAATATGTATAAGAAACATATACGTTAGGAGTACAGTTCCTGTTTTCCCAATTTATTCCTATGAAAAAATTGAAGTCCCCTTACTGAGCCTAAATGGTCCCTAGCCCCTTTATTTGAACAAACTTAAAATCCTGCCCATAGTGAACATTTATACCAATTATGAACAGTTGGTTCTTGAGAAAATTTCACAAATTTCCTAAAATCCCCAGGGCAGGCAAATTCTTACTTCGATAATGGTGCAGCTATCCTAAAACAACTGATGCATATTCTAATATAGGTCTAAGGTATGAAATATAAATCTGATTGAGTGTTGAGCGTTTTAGCTTGAATTTTGACATTTGCATTGAACCTAAAACTGTTGCTGCTGAAGAAGAGATTTTCAATATATGTTCGTACCAGGAACCGTCTTTACTTTAAGTAACACCAAGACGCTTGTGGTGCTGAACGGAAACTAGATCAGTTCCATCGAAGATTAATTTTGGAAGTTATTTGTTAGCCAGCGAAAAAGTTACTACTTGTGTTTTAATGGATTAAAGTTTACCAGCCATTGTCTTGACCAAGCAGAAATCTTTTGTAAATCAGAATTAAGGGTTGTTTTAATTGGTTTTGTGTTAAATGATGATACTGCAAGTCTAGTAGTTCTTACTAAAGATTTCGCTATATCATTGACATAAATTAAGAATAAAAGAGGGTCTAGCACCGAGCCTTGAGGAACACCGACATTTATATATTTAGTTTCTGAAAAAGATGATCATACAAATACTCTTTGCATTCTATTATTTAGATAATTTTAAACCCATTTGTTAAGTTTGCCTGTAACTCCATACTGACGCAGTTTCTGTAATAGACCTGAATGCCAAACTCTGTCAAATGCTTTTGATATATCACAAAAAAACTATACTGGTGGTTTTCTTTTCATCAAATGCCTTACTAATTTGGTGGTACATGTCACTTAACTGATATACTGTTGGATGACCAGGAAGAAACTCAGACTGATTTTTATAAATCAGGTAATTTAAATGTAAATAATTGTATCAATGCTTGGATATTACTGTTTCCATGACCTTATCAATACAACTAATTAATGAAATAGGTCTATAGTTTGATGGAATATCTTAAGCACCCTTTTTAGATAATGGCATAACATTTGCTAATTTTAAACGATTTGGGTATGTGCTTTATTGTAGAGACCTATTAAAAATGATACAAAGTGGTCGGCATAGTGTTTTAACTGTTTCTTTTAACATATGAGAACTTATTTCGTCTTGGCCGCTAGCTTTTTTAACAACGTCTCCTGGATAGAACCAGAACTATGCATGTGCGTTTACAATTTTAAAAAAATCCCGCCTTGTCTCTCGACTTTTGACATTAAACCATGGTGTATCTTTTTAACAACTCATTTTGAATAAAATGTTTAACCAAAACACTGGAATGAGATATTATAAACAATATCAGAAAAACAATTTAGTTACTTATATCATTTTCACCGGAAGTCAGCTTATCCGATAAATCGTCAAACATGTAGAACGTGTTATCGGACAGTTATCCGAACACTCTGTGATATCAAATATATGAACATTACATAAACACTCAAAATTGTTCAAATGTGTAATAATATAATCAACAGTACGAGACATTGGCCTGTTTCTACATGCACACAGACCATGGTATGTGCACTGACCGGACATTATTCGGCCTTTACAACACTTTACAAAGAGCAATGGCGGATATTTTCTTTAAATTCCATTTTTTTTAAATTCACTATATTTCTACTGATATATGTGCTCGTTCAGATTTTGTGTTTGCGCCAAATAAGTACGTCCCCTCTGTACTGAAATGCTGGATCCGCCCCTGTAGAGTTAATAATTCATGCTCAAATGAATTCACCTGTGGATCATTATTTGCACGGGTTTGTAGGTCTGTACTACACAATTCATTGCACGGAATATCCACACAACAGCCCAAAGTGTATAATTATCTACACAGTCGAACAATTGACCTGTGTGAGTATTCGTTATAGTGTCGTATATCATTACTAATGTGTTTGAAAATCATATTCAACTAAACTGGACTTCATGTTTTGTATATAAAGTGGATTCTTCACCTGGAATATAACACGTGAAGAAGTAGGCATTAGTTTCGGTATGTTGTTAACTCTTTATTTCCCATTGAGAAACAACCAAAACCATTAAGCATAAATACAGAATAAGCATGAAATTAATATAAACAAAAAGTGTCAGCAAGTAAGAATTGTTATAAATATGGAGCACGACATAATAACATGACATTTAAATATGACATATGACACGAGTTGAGTATGAAACTTTACATGCCAATGGAACCTGAACTATATAGGTTTGAAGTAATACATTATTTAACTCTGACATGTTATGTTGCTGAAGGTCTTATATGATATGAGCTTGACGTATTGCATTGTCTTTTACATAGCTAGTTGTTGGGCAGCTTTCAAGTGTTAGTGTTGTTGTTTTTAATTAAAACCAAATACAACAATTATTATTAAAAGTAATCAGTGACTTAATTACACTTGTAACAGAGAATGGCAGGCTAAAATCAATATAATCTACACGGCTCAAATGTCAGGTGTTACCTTTAGTATTGCTTCAATAACTCTTTAAATCTTTATCTGAATTTAATAATTGTAGTATCAAAGTAAAGCTGATAAATGTGATGACTACTTTTATTTATAAATTATTTGATGTTTTTCTTTTAAATTTAAATTATTACGGTTTGAAAACGAGAAATGTTGGATTTTTTACGTAATTTTATTTCTTTAAACCGAAAAAGGTATCGTAATTGATTTAATGAAAACAATTTAACAACACATAATAAAAAAATACATTATATGTAGAAACATACAAAGGTAAGTTCTCCATCGGTGGTGAACATTCCATAAAGATATCCGGTAGGAGTTATTTTCATATTTTTTACTTTATAAATGGTATAAAATTAAGAAAAGGATCACAAAAAATAATTGTAACGCATTTGTTTTTAATTTCTTTAAATCTAAAAAAGAAAAGTTCACCACCAAAAGTAGTCAATTCCTTTCTTTTGATACCAAAATCACAATAATATGTTGGTTTGTTCAGGACGAGATGTGTTTCCAAGATTAATAATGTTGTTGTTGTTTTTGTATGGTGTTTAGCGTCGCTTTCAACAATTTTTCAGTCATATCGCGACGATGTCTACATGAGACAGTATTCTTAGCGCTGCCAAACTGGAGTATCATGCCGCAGACACATGGTATGATACCCCACCCAGTCATATTATACTGACACCGGGCCGACCAGACCTAGAACTCTCCTTTCAATGCTGAGCGTCAAGCGAGGAAGCTTCTAGTACTATTTTTAAATGACCTGGCCGGGCATCGAACCCACAACCTTCCGCATGCAAGGCGGATCCAAGATAAAAAATCGCCAAATGTGCCACCTGAAATTTAGATAAGTGTCTCCAGTTGTCCATCTGTGACAACGTTAAATGTCGCACTAACATTATATGTCGCAATCAACGTTATATATCGCACTAACGTTATATGTCGTAACCAACGTTAAATGTCGCACTAACGTTATATGTCGCAACTAGCGTTAAATGTCGCACTAACGTTATATGTCGCAACCAACGTTAAATGTCGCACTAACGCTAAATGTCGCAATACTGACGTTAAATGTCGCACTAACGTTATATATCGCAACCAACGTTATATGTCGCACTTACGCTTAATGTCGCAACCAACGTTAATTGTCGCACCAACGTTAAATGTCGCACTTACGTTATATGTCGCAAGACTGACGTTCAATGTCGCAACCAAGGTTATATGTCGCAAAATCCACTTCCGCTAAATGTCGCAAGATTTGTACCACCGGTATTGGTCGCAACTCAAACGCTAAATGTCGCACTGTTTTATTAGTGCAAAAATATAGTAAAATTGCATCCATTGTTTTAGTCGTATCATCAAAAATATAGTTTAGAAGATATGTTATTTTGATATTTTGAGCGTGCCATTTGAAGTTGTGTAGTCTGATGTGGTGCGGTACGGTGCGATCTGACTGACTGTCTAATTTGTAATATATGTATGTTCGTCCGTCCGTTAGATGTATTATTTAAAGTTCATTCATTATCTGGCAAACAATCGCTAGCATTTCTTTCATTTATTTTTTTCAGTTTCAGACTCCAAAGTGGAATCCCATTTATTCTCTCTGTCTCATGCTGTATGAGGGGTCGAGGAGGAACATCCCCTCATACAGCTTACAATAAGTGTACATATGAAAGAGAAATAGTAATGATTGAAATTGTATATGTTCTCACTTTCATTCAATATTAACAGACTGCTTTCATGCACTGTTTAAAGTGGTAGTTAAACCTAATAAATATTATAATGTAATTACTATCCTTTATACAATAATGTATCTTTATATACAAAACTAAGTAAGTATGTCATGAAACAATTCCCAGGTTTTCAAAAACATATTGTATTTGTTTTCAGTGATAGATATTCCTTTGTATGTTTTATATAAAAGATGAAGTCTGAGCTGGAGTGTTTTAAAATTTAAATTATTTTTTGAGCATCTACAATAGTATATGTAATATTTTGTCTCTAACTAAATGAGCTGGATTTTTTTACTTATATTCTTATCATAAATTCCAAAAATAAATGATTTTTGTTCTAATGGAAATGGGATATTTTTAATGGACATCCAATCTTGCAAAATGTGTAGTATCTTTTTGTGTTTCTTTACATTCCCACAATAAATGATAGATTGTCTCGGTGGTAGATGAGCAAAAAGAACGCAGTGGACTATTCAGTACTTTTATCTGATGTAGAAAATTATTTGTTGCCAGTATATTATGATTGATCCGTGGTTGAAACCACTGTAATGTTGTATTTTTTGTTATCAAATATGGCCATGAAAACACTGTTTTCCAAGTTGCTTCGTCAAAATTATGTTTTATTCCATGTTGTTTTTCCACTAGGAATTTCATTGTTATGATTCAATGTAAGATACATATCTTGAATACCTTTTCTCTTTTTCATGTATATTTTAATAGGGTTAGGTGTGATCGGACTTTGAAGCTTATTATTTGCTTTTATTATTTTTTTCATTTGTTTTTAAATTTTGAATTGCAGTAATGATACTGTGGTATTGCAGAAAGTTTATATTAATACTGTATATAGTTTTTAATTCTTGAAGAGAATATGAATGTCCGTCATCTTTTGTAATGTCGTTGATCAAATGTATTCCCTTTTCATACCAGTTTTTTACAAAATAAGCTTGGTTTCCTATTTTTATATCTTCATTGTCAAATATTGGTGCTGATAAGAATGTTTTATCGTTTATAGGTGGGTGAGCCTTTAAAATTTCAATATGTGATTTTAAAACATCTTTCCACGTGTTTGTTTCACTTGATTAGATTTCTTTTACATACATATTTCCACAGAAAGAGACTTTTGTTATATCTAAAATGTTTTTAACTAAGCTATCATAATTGCTTTTTTCTAAAATAAGTCTCCTAACCCATGTTGCTTTTATTGCTGTTATATATGCAAACATATTAGTCATTTTCAGATCACCATCTGCATTATTTTTACACAATATAGCATTTCTATCATATTATAGTAAAATGAATGAATTTTAATATATGTAAATTTCAAGAACTTGTACGAACGCACTTTTTGTTCAATCAGGCTTGAAAGTTCAAAATGTGTTGTTTATATGTCTCTGAACTAACACGCTCATTTTATGATTTAATAACTAATTCTTAAAATAGACATATACACTGCCACTTTTCCTCCTAACCCTCCGTTTAAATTTAGGACGTGGGCAACTGAAATATGTATACCCATCTATATACCCCACCCAGTCAAATTATACTGACACCGGGCCGACCAGACCTAGAACTATCCTCTGAATGCTGAACGCCAAGCGAAGTAGCTTCTAGTACCATTTTTCATCGCAGTGTTCGTCCGTCTGTCCGTCCGTTCTTCCGTTCGATATTTCGTGTCCGGCCTGTTACTTTGCCATTTATAGATGGATTTTATCAATACTTGCAACAAATGATCAGCATAACATGACGATGTGTTGTGCATAAGACCCACAACCGTACCTCAAAGGTCAATGTCACAGTAAAACTTTGTTTGACGACACGTTTAGTCTGTTTGAGATTTCGTGTCCGGTCTGTAACTTTGTCATCTGGATAAATTTCAAAAACAATTGGCTCAAATACGTCGGAATAACATGATGACGTGTCGCGCGTAAGACCCACACCGTACCTCAAAGGTCAAAGTTCACTTTGAGTTTGTTTGACACCAATTTGAGTCTGTATGAGATGTAATGTCCGGTTCTTAACTTTGTCATACATAGATGGATTTCGATACTCTTGACTACGTTGATCAACATGACATGATGAATTGTGTCGCATGGAACCTTTTCTCTAAGGTCAAGGCCATACTTTCAATTAGTTTGATACTTCGTGTCTGGTCTGTAGCTTTGTCTTTAATTTAGCTCAGTTGATCAAGATGACATGACGATGTGTCGTACGTAAGACCCAGACCCGTACCTGAAAGGTCAAGGTCACACTATGAGCTTGTTTGACAACATTTGAGATTTGAGTCTAACCTGTAACTTTATCATACATGGACTGATTTCAAAACACTTGATCAACATGACATGACATGACATGATGATGTGTTACGTGCAAGATCCGCGCTTTTAACATTTCACTACAATTGAGGAAACAGTAAATTGATTAGGAAATTGGGGTATGAATATATGATTTCGGAACTCTACTTTCACTTTGCCAACAGTGTACACACTGAACAGGAAACAAAGACACCAAAGTATGGGACGGAGAGAGAGAGGTTAAATATTATATTTGTTTCACTTAAATAGATTAGCTGAAATAATACAATATAGCCATATTTAGTTTCAGGCATATGTATATCGTAGACAGTACTATCGTTTCATGTAACTAATATTTTACTTACCCCTGTGTTTTCCCTCTACCTCTTAAATTCTTTTGTTATTTAAATTATGTAACGTGTGAATCGATTGGTCATTACACTTTATAACTGACCATCGCATATGACCATTGTAGTCATGACTTATTAATTGATAAACATATAAATAAACATTTAAACAACTATACTGATTATACCAGGTAAGAATAACGCTATGATCAATTATGATATATTTATCTTCATAATTTAGTTTAAATAATTGTTCAATATTGTTTGATAAGGGTGTAATTTTTGGATAATTGTATAAACATATTCCATTTTAGTACTGGTGGCCATGTTTTATTTTATATTTGACTATGTGATGACAGTTTATCATGAATTGACCATCGTATATGACCATTATAGTTATGAATTATACATTCATAAACTTATTAATATAATATCAATAGGGAACCCAGTAAACAACCGGCAACACGAAGCCGTGGCGGTGGAGATCGAACCTACCGGGGTCCTATGCTTTTAATACATTTGTACCATCATATCATGCAGAACACAATTACGTTTCGTTAGTGTGTGTTTTATTTCTTATTTTCTAAAAAAAAATGATTTCCTCCTTAAAATGAAATCATTTGTATTATGTATTGGATACTTTATGTTTTGGCCCTGTTGTCTTGTATGTATTCAAGTATACGTTATCACATTGATCATTTACTTGTTGGTATTTGTTAGTTCAACAATACCTCAGAATAATTGTTGATATACATACATAGTAAAAACCGTTTACTGTTTACGCCATAACATATTTTTGTGTTGATACGCCGTAAAACCCCACGTCACTTCACTGGACGATTGGCATTGATTAACATACCCGTATCCATTGATCAAACGAAACATGTCATGTTTAAGTCTTTTTGACCTTTTTGCGTTGAACTGGTCATTTTTGCGAGCAGTAACGGTACATTATAATCACATAATTATTCTTGTTATGTTTTGAAACGTGTACTTACTTATGTTGCTCTATTTCGCACCTGCGTTTAGTTTCTATCGCACTTTTTCGTAAAGGGCATACGAACAATACAAATCCGAACGACATGGTCAGGGTGAGCTGTTGTCAAGATTTCGATATACATTATCAGTTGTCGGATTTTAAAGTTGCTTAGACATATATTAAATTTGCTGGATCTCTACGATTAGAATCGCAATGGTGCTGTCTGCTGCTCAGTTCATTGTGCATGTGATGAAGGTTGTGGCTACGACTGGTACTGCTACTACTGTTGCTGCTGCTGTCTCCATGCGGGACGTTTGATGGACGATTTTGGTGTCTTGCGGACGTTGTGGTTTCTTTGTAACGCTCTGCAGAACTGCTCCTGAGGTAAAAACATTTTCAAATCAATTTAACATCATTGTTATGATCAGTCAGCAATTTTACATTACCCGGAGACCAGGCCCGGTAAGCTATCAATCTAGGGGTCGTGAGTTCGAATCCCAGCCCCGCCACAGTTTCCGTGGTGATTAACTTGGGAAAGTTAGCAGTTACTTGCGAAGGTGGGCGTGATTGAGTACTGGTTAATATTCCAGGCTCACAGGAAAACGTTGTTAAGTTGACTGTATAGATTAGTAGTTGGATGGATGGGTGGATTGAAGGGCGATTGTGCTTCTTGTTGAACGGGCGGACGGATGTAAATCCATGTGAACGGTAATACAGGCGGGTGGGCGGACGCACGGACAGAATATACATTTTCAAGTGCATGTTTGTAATGGCATAAAGCATTTTATTTGTCCTGTATTTATAGGCGTAGCATAGTTTTAGTTAATGGGGGAGGGGCAACCTGGGGAGAGGGAGATTATGAGGGACATCTCTTTCGCCAGTTGGCCTCTCCAGAAAATGTCGATATTTTGAACACCAAAGGCTGTGTCTTATAATAGGAGACCGCAGCGCGAACCAGTGGTAGAGCGTCGCCTCGCATGCGGAAGGTCATGGGTTCGATCCCCGACCGAGTCATACCAAATACTTTAAAAAATGGTACTAGATGCTTCCTCGCTTGACTCTCAGCATTTAGAGGAAAGTTCTAGGACTGGTCGGCCCGGTGTCAGTATAATGTGACTGAGTGGAGTATCATGCCATGTGTGACAGCGCACAGAATACTGTTTCAAGTAGACACCGTCGCGTTATGACTGAAAAAATGTTGAAAGCGACGCTAAACACCATACAACAACATAAACATTATTAACGGAACGGATAGAATCATAACTCTTGGATGTCTGTTGGCAGAATTATCGCTTATTTGGTTAAAGTTTTGTCCAGGTGCATATTTCGTCAAGCTATCAGTGAATATGAATGAAACTTTACATGTGTATTCAACATCATCAACAAAACGCATAGAGACAAGAACCATAACTGTGGATTGCATTTTGGCAGGTTTATGGCCGTTTTGGACTTAGAACATTTAGTTACAGTTTTTAGCTGGTTAAAATATTTGCGCTCATAAATGGAAATAAAGGTCAATGCAATGCATAACATGTCATAGTTGACAATCTGTACTTGGTGCAAAAATCATCTCACTAGTTAGATGCATGAACGACTGTATAAAACTACTTTGTAACGAAAGAAACTTACCCTCACAACATCAGTAGTGAGAGGTAAGTGACCTCGGTGCAGCAACATGAACCACTTTACCACGGCACAGAGGACTTCCGTATATTTTTAAAATATTCACACATGCATAAAAAAAATTATATTTGTGCATCATGTCCTACTCTTAATATCGTATATATTTCTATATTTCTTTAACATGCTTAGAGAACACATTTGATGCACACATAACTGACATAATTACACGCTTACCACAATGATGTTAAGTAATCTACTGCTCTACGTTGAAAAATAGTGAATAAATACAAATAAACATTTCATTTTTAGCTCGATTATTCGGAGAATAAAGAGAGCTATACTACTCACCAAGGTGTCGGCGTCACACTTTGGTTAAAGTTTAGCATGCAAGTACCATCAAGTTCATATCTCATCAACCACTCAAAGTATTTTATTGAAACTTTACACAAGCCTTCCGAGTCATCAACCCTACTATAGAAACTAAGTTAGCTAACATTTGCATGAATTTAATGCAAATTATTGCCCCTGTTTGACTTTGAAAATCTGGTAAAAGTTTTGCGTGCAAGTACCATCAAGTCCATATCTCAGTAACCAATGCATGTATTGACTTGAAACTTTACACAAACCTTCCTAGTCATCAAACATACGACAGTAACTAAGTTAGATAACTCTTACATCAATATAATACAAGTTATTGCCCTTGTTTGACTTAGAATTTCTTGTTAAAGTTTTGCGTGCAAGTACCATTAAGTTCATATCTCACCAACCACTCAATGTATTTGATTGAAACTTTACACAAGCCTTCCTAGTCATCAACCCTACTACAATAACTAAGTTAGATAACTCTTGCATAAATATAATACAAATTATTGTCCTTGTATGGCTTAGAAATTATGGTTAAAGTTTTGCGTGCAAGTACCATCAAGTTTATATCTCACCAACCACTCAATGTATTTGATTAAAACTTTACAAAAGCCTTTCCAGTCATCAACCCTACTATATACACTAAGTTAGATAACTTTTACATGAATATAATGCAAACTGTTGCCCTTGTTTGACTTAAAAAATCTGGTTAAAGTTTTGCGTGCAAGTACAATCAAGTCCATATCTCAGAAACTATTACCAGATTTTTTGGCAAATTAGGGCCTTTGTTTTACTTAGAAATTCTATAACTCAGCAGTCACTGCATGTATTTGATCAAAACTTCATACAAGATATTGCAGGTATAAGACCTACTTAATATTGTCAATTTTGTCTCATTTGCTTGGTCTTGTCATCAGTCTTAATCAAATTTGTGATTCCCCCCGACAGCTCTTGTTAACCAATCCTGTTGTCCACGGAGTCCCCTCAGTCGGCCGCGGAGTCCCCTCAGTCGGCCACGGAGTCCCCTCAGTCGCTTATTTTAGACATATTTTGAAAAAAAACACGAGTCATCACACTTTTTAAGTTGAATAATCTGTTCTCCCGTCTGGGGCGGATTCGTGATTTTAGATTGGGGTTCAGGTGGTTTATGTTATCAATATGGCATGCAGTGCATCATTCAGCCGCTATTGCTCGGGACATGGACGCAATGTACTCGGAAATGGATACTGTTATGTCAGTGCATGGCTATGTTCATTATTTCGGTGAATATATAAACACCCTGTGTGTTCCAAGTACGAATCTGTGGCATTAATGCTGGTGAGACGACAATGAATTTTCGATAAATCGCTGAAATAAGGCAGGGCGGCATTGAAGTGGATAGGGTGTTAGGCGCTCACATCAGAGGTTGTGGAGGCGATCATCGGCTTGACGCGATGTCTCTTAAAATGCAACACTCAGTACTGATTCCCCCAAATATCAAAAATATAGGTGTTGTTTTAGGTCACCTGAGACTTTGTGCATCCGTAAACAATTCACATTTTTAACTTCTCCTCAAAAACTTTAAGCTCGGTTGTAATGAAATGTTGTATGCAGCTTTGGTATAAGGGTGAATAAAAATTGTGAATTACATGGTCCCCACCACTCCCCTGGGGTCTCGGGGGTGGGGCCAAAACAATCAAATTCAAGGTAAATTTTAAAAATAGTATTCTTAATATAGGAAGTACTGTGAAACAAATAGTGAGCATGATAATGGACACATATGGGTCCTTGATAAAAGTTGTGAATTGCATGTCCCTAGGTGTCACGGTTTGGTCCCAGGGGGTGGGGCCTAAAAAAAGGTAGCTTTTAAAAAGCTTCTTATTATTATAGCAAGCACTCAGGAACAAATTGTGAGCATGATTCTTAACACCTATGGGTCCTTTATAAAATTTGTGAATTCATGCCACTGGGTCTCACGGTATGGTCCCGGGGATGGGGTCTACTTTACTAAATCTATATAAGAGAAACTGACAAACAGTTATTTCTTATGACTGAATAGACTTATGTGAGTGCCTTTTGGTGTGATTTGTTGTTGCTGACATGACGGTTGATACCTTTGAGAATTTAATGGTCCCCACCCCCATGAAGTCTTAGGAGTCTGGCGGAGCTAAAAAAAGACAAATTCAAGGTAAACTTTAAGAATCTTATTGTTATAGGAAGCACTCAGAACAGAAACAAATTGTGAGCATGATTATTGACGACTATGGGTCCTTTATAAAATTTGTAAATTTCATGTCCCTGGGTCTCACGGTTCGGCTCTGGGGTGGGGCTTACTTTACTAAATCTATATAAGAGAAATTGACAAAAAAACGTTTATTTCATGACTGACTAGGCTTGTGTGAATGATTTTTGGATACTCAAGTAACCGTTAGCTCTAATTTCTAACTTAGGATTTATGAGGTATTTTTGCGCCCAATCTCACGAAAATTCCTGGATTCGCCCATGTATTCTACATAGAGAGCGGTTAAAAAACTTTAAGATCTCTTTACAATCGAGATAAAATAAATCGGTATAAATTATTTGCTGAATTGCTGTTTAACAAGTTACAGTTATTTTTTTTCTCCATTTTATTCTGTTCTGTTACATTATTTTCTGTTCTAAGAAACGTGTGTTCAAACCATGTGTTATTTCGCAACCGGATGTTGACTTTCATTGTTACACTTAAAACCTTTGTATGTAAACGGAAGCTAAAGAATGTCGTACGTATACCATACACTTCCAGATTATGTTCTTGGTGTATCCAATGTTATTATAATATATAACTCTTTCCCGGGTCACTAAGGTGGTGGTTTGAATGTTGCCGTCGGTTCTATTGCTGTTCGAACAAGACACATGTTTAAGCCATTTCTTCAAGTACAATTTTAGCAATATGTATTTGTAAATCAGAGGGATCCTCCGTGATTTAAGGCGCCGTCTCAAGATCACTTACCTCGCACCGCTATGGTCGTAGGTTCGAGTCCCGCTCGCTCCGAAAACTTTATGCGAGAATGTTTGTCAGTTACTTGCAGAAGGACGGTGGTTCTACTCAGATTCATTATTAAGTCTTCCTCCTCCAATATGCCATATATAACCTGTATAGAAATGGCGTTAACCCCACCCATTCTAAATTAGAAAAAAACACATCAATGGCGTACCTGATCTGGTTTGAACTGTACGGCAGAAAAAATATCAGCGGTGCTGCAAGTAGGGGTAGGTGTCGGAGAATGCGTTTAGAGGTCTCCCCTAAGTAAACTTCTGAAGTTAGACAAATGATGTGTTCGGACTTTATTTGATTTGTGCGTGATTCGACATTCTTTACGCATAAAAACCAGAAAAAATGAATTTAATCCTATACTAAAAATCATATATCACTTATCACGCCGCTCACGCTGACCGACAAGAGTAACAAGTAACACTGCAGTATAGTTCAAGCAAGAGAAACCAGAGATACATTGGTCATTCATAGCAATAACTACTGCGGGAGAAATAGGTGAGCTTCCACTAATATATTCGGAAGAAATTAACATACACGGTTTTTATGCAGATTTAGAGTTACTCTGTTCTCTTTTTGCTGACGAATTGTAACCAAGGGCTTTCTTGCGTATGCCTGGATTTATGAGCCCCTGATTAATTAAAGAGTAAAGAAAAAGAAAACATTTTACAACAAATCTGATTTTAAAATAGCAAAATTGATGCAAATTCATTTGTTTCCAAAACAGCAGACGTTCACATATTATTGGAATAAACTATTGGAATGTGCTTATATTTGGGTTATATTAAAGGTTTCGCTTAAGTGAATAGATGGGTGAAACTATACTTTGATGTTTTACATAAACGACTTGCATAATTCTGTTTACATAAATTGCAGATGTTAACGGAACGTTTGCTGATGGTGCCGGTGGAACCCGTGGTTGTTCCTAAGTTACAGTTCATATGTTAGGAAGGCTTCCCTGTCAAACTAAGACTCTGGAGGTAAATAGAAATTAGCAAATCATAACTGAGTTCAATACAGCCAAACCCATCAGAATCAGTCACAATGAATGAAGATTGACCCCTTAACACAGGTTGGCTGCTGAATACAAGCAGTGTATATATCTACGTGTATATTAGAAACCCTAGCCTCATACCTTTCAATGAAAAAAATCCCTTTCGTAGGTTTATATTCATTTATCCGTTCGTCAGTCCGTCCGTTTATCCGCACACACGAATGGGTAGTTAATTGTGTTGGGATAGTATTTCTTTTGGACGATTGAAAAACAGTTGAATATAAATTAGCCACACAAGTAAATAAGCTGAACGCAAAGAAGCCGCATACATACCCATTTGTTACAACGTCGGTCCGTTCGTATGTCCGTCACACTTATCTATATGTTCATTACTCAGTTATAATGTCATATCTGAAGCATTGTTTTATGACTGTCGCTAAGCTTACTATTCAGGTAATTGCCGACATGCTTCGCTTAGGGTTTAATTTATAGCACGAAAACCCAAGGATTAATTAGCGGGTGTGTTACCAAAATCAATGTGAAAGCTTTAAGATGCATTTATCACGTATCTGAACCTACATGTGTACTTATACGTTAATACCAGCATGCGTTGCAGATTTACCGAACTGATGGCAGAAAACGCTATATCGTCTGCTAGAGTTGTATTTCCATTTAGTTTCTTTCTAAAATGATCAGTAGTTCGTCTATAGATGTCACACCTCTACGGAAGTGCTTCCGGGTCGTAGGGGGCCTGAAATGAGTCCATAGTAAAATTGAAATGTAGGTCTCATGGTCATATTTTTTATTGAAAATGCTGATTAAGTGCAGATGTATATGTTTGTGAGCTAAAATAGTGGTGGCGTTGATAAATCAGAGGAATTTCTTTGTTGTATTTCATGACTACTTTCCGAGAACTTGCAATCAGAGATGTGGTGGTAATGCGGCGGAAGTGTCAGATGTGCAGTGTAAATTTTGACAGTGACCTCAGCAATTTCAAATTTGTGGAAAAGTTAAACCTTAATGGTATCATTTTCTGTAGATAATTCTGGAGACATTTAATTGCTCTACAAGGAAACGGGACAAGTATATGGATTGGAAGGTCTGGGAATTTGTCAGAGGCAGGACAATATTGACAATTTATTATAAGTTATATGGGATTTTGTACAGGTGTGACACCTATATGAACAGAAAGTGAAAATAGAAGAAATTGAATTATGAAGCTGGTTTTCATCGGATTTACATGAAATTTGAACTACAATCAACTAAAATACGGGGAAATTGGATAATATATCAGAAATCTTGAAGGTATGTTTATTTTTAAATTTATTTATATTCAAACAGTTAAAATATTAAAATTTTACTAATTTTGAGATTTACTATGTTATTCTCTTACCCAGCATGCATTTCGCAGCCCAAGTGTAAAAGAATCGTCTGCAGTTGTGCTTCATTCAACTTGGATGTGTTTTTAGATCAATTTTAATATAATTTAAGAAGAATTCAATTTTTTGAAAATATATCAATTTAAAAAAACGTGCCCAAAATGGAAGATTTCTTTCAAACTTGCCATGAAAGGCTGGCCCAGCAGTCTGTACTTCATGAAAATGGTCAATGTATTCAGTGGACCGGCAGTGTCAGCAAGAGTTATGGACAGTTTCGGTATAGGGATCCGAGGGATCTACTCCCTGCGGGTCATCGCACACGCAGTGCCCATAGAATGGCATTATTAATCAAATATAAAGACCTTGATATTCCACCAAAGTAGCAGGCTAGTCATTTGTGTAATAATAAACTGTGTGTAAATGTATTGCATTTGAATTTAGAGGATAATTATACAAACAACAGTAGAAAACAATCTTTTGAACAGGGTAAATGTACTGGACACACTCCTGGGAGTGGCTTGCGGGAGCCAGATTGTCTCGTGAAACTTTCCGCAAAGACTTGCACAGGTAGTTAATAAATGTAGGGTATTTATTTATGGATATGTTGTATATATTAACGTATGCATATCTCTCATATTGCACTTTCAATGTATACATAAAAAAGAATATAACACAAACACACCACCCACCCACCCACTCGCTCACTCACTCACTCACTCACTCACTCACTCACTCACTCACTCACTCACTCACTCACTAACTCACCAACCCACCCATCTTTTTATTTAGCACTGTTTCGGTCAGCCACAGACCTCATCAGTGGTGCTGCTATACACCAGACAGAGCTTTCCTGTGACTTTGTTTTGTTTACAAGTACTGATTTGCCCTGCCCTGCCGCTGCAATGTGGTTACCAGTTATAGGTGGGAAGTAGACGTCGAGGCATACGAATGTTGGTTGTTGTCTAGGACACCTTTTATATAATCTGGTTCCACATGCTGGTGTCTTTGTTGAGCCCGACAGTGATCGTACTCCATCTGGGCTCGGCGTGCTATCCGTCTAGCCTTGTACTTCCTGGCACACTTGTAGATTTTGTGAGAGTGTGCCTTTCTTGATATATGCAAAAGGCGTCTTCGGGCAGATGCAGACAAGCATGTCCGTGTCAAGCGAGAAACCTTTTTTCGTACTGTTGTGTCGACTGAGTTGTTAGCTCGCATGGTTTGTAGTGCATGGCGAGCTTCGAATGTCCGTGCATAGTTCTGGGACTTGCTCATGGTCGACAAAGTAGCTCTGTTGAAAGCTTCACATTTCTGAGTAGATGTTCTAGAACACACTTTGTAAACTGCCTCTTCACTCAGCCTTATCTGTAAAATTACCTCCAGTAATAACTTGTCATTATCATTCACTTTTAGGTATGTGAGGTTGTTTGGTCCGAGTATCTGGGATCTATACCACCAGCAGTTACCGCCTTCTCCAGAACATACCAGTGCATATTGGGGGCAGAAGCTGCAATTTCCAGCATAGCACTCTATGGTGGCCTTCTGGATGTCGGGTAAGTGTAACATATATTTTGTTAAATCACCATTACCCCGTCTCGCCATTTCTTCAGTGATACCGCTGCACCTTGCCTTGATGTCTCGTGCTAAAATGGCCTGTGCTTTCTTGCGGTCACTCTTGGTGGCTTGGGGAAACATGTCTGTACTGAAGGTTGCAGTTCGTAGTTTCCTCTCTTGAGCGGCTGCCAGATGATTTGGATCAGCTTGCCGAGAGAATTCCCAGGTTGTATCTAATTTGCTGTAGAAGTCCTGCATGCCAAGGTATGATCGTGTGTCACCGTCAGTCGTGAGTATCCTGACAAAGTACCCCTCCAGCGAAAGGTTTTCAGCAATGTCATGTGCCATTCGCCTCTCTGAATGTGGCGTGAAGTATCCGATGTTGGCAGTACATCCAGCATGTCCACCCGGGCAGTCGACAGGTAAGCCCTTATTTTTCAACGCAGCCCAAGTCCAGCACAGGTTTGTTCTCCACAGCAAGTGCCACAATGTATTTCTGGGCAGTGTGGTTTTCTATGGCTACCGAGTATGCCTGGGAAGAACTTTGCCCTGGTTTGTAAGATGACTTCATCCGAGAGCTGCTATACCTGGCATCCATGGACAGGTCAAGCACTTTTGGATCACGTGCACCAGCCTCACGTGCATGCTCTGCAACAAGGCGCCTTTTTTTTGACATGTCTTCACTGTTCATCCTCACCACTTCCTTGCTTACAGTACTTGTAAGCCGCTGCAGATGACTGGAAGCTGGAAACGGTAAGTCGAGCTGGGTAAAGAGCTGCTCAGCATGAGAGATGCCCATCGGGGTGTCCAGTATAGCCGATGCAAGGACTGTGTTTATCACTGCCTTTTTAGTATCTGGTATTTCTTCATATGTTTTCATCTTTTTAGACATGTAAGCACAGTATTTGCACTTAAAAACAAGTTTGCTGCCCAGTCCATGCTTGATTTCACTGTAAAGCTCAAGATCTAGTTGTTTGCAGCTGGTCAGTAGATGATCGTTGTACATAATATTCATAATTGACAGTAGTTTTACAATTTTACAATATGGTTGCCTGAAATGGAGTCTTCTTCTCTTTGCAGATGCCGACGTCTTAATTCATACTGATGGCCTTGCTTCTGGACTGAAACCGTTGTTGAATTGCAGACTTCAATTGATATGCTGTCCTTCGATCTAACCGCACAAGGTAAATTTTCTGTCTTCGGGTTGAATTTGTTGTGGATCTTGAAGAAAATGCCAGCCACTTTGCGTTTTCTGTAGCCTCTGGTCATTGTTGCAGATTTTATATAGAAATATACAGTATTCTCTGCTGCAGTCTATTTGGATATATGAACATTCTTTCATATTGCTTGCTTTTATATTACACGTGCAGATTACAAACACTGCTTGACATCCTTCCACAAGGAGGCCCCCTCTGGTGGACAGACTGCACACTTCCTTCCACATGTAGTCTTGTTTTAAGGGATATTAATTTTGGTATCATTGGGTCAGTTTGGTGCATCAGCATGCTGGAGAATAAATTTGGCCAGAAATATGGAAGAAATCAGAAATATGCCCATTTATAATAAAAATAATGTCCATTTTCTTAAATTTTAATGCAAAAAAAAAATGTCTTATTTTAACTGTTTTTCTCATTTTAAAGTCATTTATCTTAATTTGATGGTCATTTAATGTGTCTTAAATAATAGAAGACATTGTTTGGAGCAACATGCACTTTATTTCATGATAATCCACAAATTAATTATTGAAAAATGACTGATTTTGTGTCGTATATGTTGGCGCTCGGAAAAGCGACATAATTGTCTAATAATGTGTAAAACCAATAAGCTTTTCAAAAAGCTTTATATGAGGCTTAGCTAAAATGTCAGCTAAGCCAGAAGTTTTAATTTGTTTGTTAGGCCATGCTAAAACTTTTAAAAGCATAATTTGCCTAGAACACTCAACCTTGTGTTTTATATAAATAGGTTAAAGATAAGGTGGAAATAACCCCTCATTGTCGGATTCCTTGTTTTACAGCGAAAATACTTGAATAAATACAATAGGCAAGAATTCAACTAAACATATTAGAATGAATATCAAACGGTACATACCACATTTTCCCATTAACATCTAACCGATTTAGTTTGTAAAATACAGCATTTATCTCTGAAAATCACTAATTACTTCCTCACATATCCAGAGGTAGGAGAATCCTGGCCGCAAAAGAAAATAAACGACCGAGCACAAAAACGCTGGTCGAATTGCAGTTTGAAAAACTATTTTAAAGATAACCGTGCTCGGTAACCCCAGTCGGTATAGTGTCTCTATCAATTAAGGGTCGCGAATTGGAATCCCCATCAGGCTTCAGTTATCGCGATGATTGATATACGACATTGCATATTATTTATATTCATCTCACCGCTGATTCTAGTGGAGACCGGAGTACTCCAGATTTGGATAACAGGAAAGAGTGGTTAGGTCAGCTAATCGTATTAATGCCAAATATGCAAACAAGTCGAATCAAATTAATACTGCATCCGAACATTTTAAATACTGTTATCATTTTGTTATGAAGTTCTACAAATAATAAAAGAACGCATTTTGAGAAGTGGCACGCATCAAATTTACGTGACCATTGAAATATATTTGTTAGTAATTCCGCGCAGTTGCGAAATATTATGTTATATTACTATGTACGTCTGGTGACGATTTCACGATACAGGGTGGTCAGAAATGCTTACAGTGTGCCACTGGCTCATACAAGCTAAAGTCGTGATGTGGCATGATTTTGCTTTCTACTATATCTAATGAACACGTTTATGTGCATATATATACTCGTTGGGTGGGTGGGGAGTGCTAGGATTCATTTTCATTTCAATGTCATTCTGAAATAGTTTTGGTTCAATTGCATTTTAATGACAGTTTATATTAATACGATTCCAAATTGAATTCATTCCTTTACAATTTATCAGAAAACATCGCAGACTTTTATTTTAGAATAAGCAAATCTGCCGTGTGTAAATGAAACGACAATTTAAGTTTAAAATAATTAGTGTAAATTCAATATTTACTTAAAACATACAAATGTAAACTCAGTTGCTTACCTCCTTATCATTGTCCATCTAGAAAATCCGGGTTATCCTAGATAAATTAGGTAATGATTATTACACTTCCTGTTTAACGCCATTTTCAGTAAAATAGTAGAGGGTATTTATGGCCAAAATGGCAAATAAAGGAATTAAATCCTACAGAAATGATTTTTGGTGTGTGCAATTTATATAATGTGTCGAGGTCACTCCCCGGAAGCTACTTAAATCTGCTGGTGGGTTTCCATTATTTTTGGGGTAAAACGATGAAAAATTGTAACAAAACTCGGGATTTCTGGAATCCATTAATAGCATTATTACCTTACTTCAGAGGAGATCAGAACTGAGTTATTTTGTACTTTAGTATGTCATCTTGTATTAACTTACCAATTTGTCATTATATCAATTCAGTATAAATCCAAAATGGCCGCCAAAATTCAAAATGGACGCCATAAAAACACAATGTAATAGCATAAAACTTGTTTCTTACGATATCATACCGTCTAACTTGCACAATTTCCTATTAAAAGTATAAACAACTCTTAGGTAATTGCATAAAAAATTCAAAGCAGCATATTAGAATATGATCCACGACATATATATGTACTATTACATGTATATGTATATATGTATATATGTGTTATATATTTATCAATGAACGTTTTTTTACGGTTCTTTTCTCGAAGGCCAGTGAATGTTTGCTAAGTTAAGACAAATATTTCATATTTTTCTTAGTATACTGTATCTTATTGACTTTTTATCCAAATTCGTAAATATGATTAATATCTCTGTTGATCACTATGTTCTTCATTGCCAAAAAATGCTACACATTCTAAACAATTGCCTTAAACCATACTTTTTAATCAAATATGCTGAATTAGAACTAGATAATTATATAACACTCAGTGCAACACAGTAACACAGGTTTAATGACTAAATGTCTCCTACAAACAACCTTGTTTATGGATCTGGATACTAGGAAAGCATAACACAGTTGTATCCCTTTACTTGCAAGCCGCCATTGAAATAAATACAGACGACAATATTGATTTTTTAAAGTCATCCTCACTAGAGTATCCCAGGTTTTAGAAAAGCCTAGTAGCATGTAGTATATTAGCTTAAAACATGTTCTCCCTTTGAATTACTGATAAAGTTTTCTAATTGTTAAATGCCTAGAAGGGTGCTGTTGCAGGAAAAATAAAAGTGTAGTAGAAGTCAGACAGGAAGAGTAACCGGATAATGTTGGAATTTCATTAAAGCACAACACCATATTTACTCAAACATTTTGTAATTGTACTGTTGTTTGTTGAATAATCATAAACTTATTTCAATTTTATTAATTTTCAGATGCTTTGTAGACAATAATCAAGACAATTGGTTCCAGACTTTCTGTGACCTTCATCTTAGTGCTGAAAAAGTAAACCTTTTTTAGAAATGGAAGGTAAATCTATTTGCACAAATATTTTAACATTTTGATATTTTCTTGCATATTAGTATTTATATAATAATTAAACCTATATTATATAGTTGCAAGATAATTTGCATATACCAGTGTCATAAAATTGTGATCTATTTAATGTATACTCATAGCTGCAAAAGGAAGTGTGCTGTTTCAAGCAATATTATTTCGATAAAACGTATCGGTCTCGAATTTCGTACACAACCTTTAAACACAATTTTGCTATTGATTGAAGGTGCACATGCAATTGAGCATAAATTGCTTTTAATTTTGATACCAAACATCATGTATTTCTGTTAAAAGATATATATAAGATTAACAAAAACCTAAGTGTACACTTTCTTTTGCAACAGAGTTTCCATCATCTTGTGTAGAGGCAATATAGTTGATTTCGCCGATTCTAAGAGTCTGCTTAAAGCTGTAATACAATTCCTGTCTGCTGCAAACTATACATAACTCGTTACTATGTATTGCTGTAAAAAAAAATTCTGTATGCTTTAATTTATTTCTCTTCAGGTTATCATAACTGACAGTATAACAGAAAGATTATAACGGAATTTAGAAGATATCTTAGCGCTGATGGGGATCATGTATGCTGGAAACATTATGACATAAAGGTATCATCGATAATAGTAATTATAGAACAGTCAACAAGTGACAAGGGTATGTGTGTAATTTGTAATGAATCAATGTGCTTCAGTTAAGTTCATCAGTAATATGTGTTTCCATGCCGCGTGTCCTGTCGGTGCTTTAGTTAAGTTCATATCTAATATGTGTTTCCGTGCCATGTCTTCTGTCGGTGTTTCAGTTAAGTTCATAACTAATATGTGTTTCCGTGCCGCGTCTTGTGTCGGTGCTTTAGATCAGTTTATAACTAATAACTAATATATGTTTCTGTGCCGCGTCTTCTGTCGGTACTTCAGTTAAGTAAATTACTAATATATGTTTCTGTGCCACATCCTCTGTCGGTGCTTCAGTTATGTTCATAACTAATATATGTTTCTGTGCCGTGTATTTTGTCGGTGCTTCAGTTAAGTTCATAACTAATATATGTTTCTGTGCTGCGTCTTCTGTCGGTGCTTCAGTTAAGTTCATTACTAATATATGTTTCTGTGCCGCGTCTTCTGTTGGTGCTTCAGTTAAGTTCATAACTAATATATGTTTCTGTGCCGCGTCTTCTGTCAGTGCTTCAGTTAAGTTCATAACTAATATATGTTTCCGTGCCGCGTATTGTGTCGGTGCTTTAGTTCAGTTCATAACTAATAACTAATAAATATTGCTGTGCCACGTCTTCTGTCGGTGCTTCAGTTAAGTTCATAACTTATATATGTTTCTGTGCCGCGTCTTCTGTCGGTGCTTCAGTTAAGTTCAAAACTAATATACTTTTCCGTGCCGCATCTTGTGTCGGTGCTATAGTTAAGTTCATAACTAATAACTAATATATGTTTCTGTGCCGCGTCTTCTGTCAGTGCTTCAGTTAAGTTCATAACTAATATATGTTTCCGTGCCGCGTCTTCTGTCGGTGCTTCAGTTCAGTTCATAACTAATATATGTTTCTGTGCTGCGTCTTGTGTCGGTGCTTTATATCAGATCATAACTAATATATGTTTCTGTGCCGCGTCTTCTGTCGGTACTTCAGTTAAGTTCATTACTAATATATGTTTCTGTGCCACATACTCTGTTGGTGCTTCAGTTAAGTTCATAACTAATATATGTTTCTGTGCCGTGTCTTTTGTCGGTGCTTCAGTTAAGTTCATAACTAATATATGTTTCTGTGCCGCGTCTTCTGTCGATGCTTTAGTTAAGTTCATAACTAATATATGTTTCCGTGCCACGTCTTGTGTCGGTGCTTTAGTTAAGTTCATAACTAATAAATAATATATGTTTCTGTACTGCGTCTTCTGTCGGTGCTTTAGTTAAGTTCATAACTAATATATGTTTCTGTGCCGCATCTTCAGTCGGTGCTTCAGTTAAGTTCATAACTAATATATGTTTCTGTGCCGTGTCTTCTGTCGGTGCTTCACTTCAGTTCATAACTTATATATGTTTCTGTGCCGTATCTTCTGTCAGTGCTTCAGTTAAGTTCATAACTAATATATGTTTATGTGCCGCGTCTTCTGTCGGTGCTTTATATAAATTCATAACTTAGATATGTTTCTGTGCCGCGTCTTTTATCGGTGCTTCATTTAAGATCAAACTTGTATATGTTTCTGTGCCGTGTCTTCTGTCGGTGCTTCAGTTTAGTTCATAACTAATATATGTTTTCGTGCCGCGTCTTCTGTCGGTGCTTCAGTTAAGTTCATAACTAACAACTAATATATGTTTCTGTGCCATGTCTTCTGTCGGTGCTTCAGTTAAGTTCATAACTAATACATGTTTCTGTGCCGCGTCTTCTGTCGGTGCTTCAGTTAAGTTCATTACTAATATATGTTTCTGTGTCGCGTCGTCTGTCGGTGCTCCAGTTAAGTTCATAACTTATAACACATATTTGTTTCTGTGCCGCGTCTACTGTCGGTGCTTCAGTTAAGTTCATAACTAATTTATGTTTCTGTGGCGCGTCTTCAGTCAGTGCTTCAGTTAAGTTCATAACTACTATATGTTTCTGTGCCGCGTCTTGTGTTGGAGCTTTAGTTAAGTTCATAACTAATAAATAATATATGTTTCTGTGCCGCGTCTTCTGTCGTTGCTTCAGTTAAGTTCATTACTAATATATTCTTCTGTGCGACGTCTTCTGTCGGTGCTTCAGTTAAGTTCATAACTAATATATATTTCTGTGCCGCGTCTTGTGTCGGTCCTTTAGTTAAGTTCATAACTAATAACTAATAAATGTTTCTGTGCCGCGTCTTGTGTTGGAGCTTTAGTTAAGTTCATAACTAATATATGTTTCTGTGCCGCGTCTTCATTCGGTGCTTCAGTTAAGTTCATAACTAATATATGTTTCTGTGCAGCGTCTTCTGTCAGTGCTTCAGTTAAGTTCATTACTAATATATGTTTCTGTGCCGCGTCTTCTGTCGGTGCTTTAGTTAAGTTCATAACTAATATATGTTTCTGTGCCGCGTCTTCTGTCGATGCTTCAGTTAAGTCCATTACTAATATGTGTTCCTGTGCCGCGTCTTGTGTCAGTGCTTTATTTAAGTTCATAACTAATAACTAATATATGTTTCTGAGCCGCGTCTTCTGTCAGTGCTTTAGTTAAGTTCATAACTAATATATGTTTCTATGCCGCGTCTTCTGTCGATTCTTCAGTTAAGATCTTTACTTATATGTGTTTCTGTGCCGCGTCGTCTGTCGGTGCTTTAGTTCAGTTCATAACTAATAACTAATATATGTTTCTGTGCCGCGTCTTCTGTCGGTGCTTTAGTTAAGTTCACAACTAATATATGTTTCTGTGCCGCGTCTTCTGTCGATGCTTCAGTTCAGTTCATTACTAATATGTGTTTCTGTGCCGCGTTTTCTGTGGGTGCTTTATTTAAGTTCATAACTAATAACTAATATATGTTTCTGTGCCGCGTCTTCTGCCGGTGCTTCATTTAAGTTCAAAATTAATAACTTCTATATGTTTCTGTGCCGGGTCTTCTGTCGGTGCATCAGTTAAGTTCATTACTAATATATGTTTCTGTGCCACGTCTTCTGTCGGTGCTTCAATTAAGTTCATAACTAATAACTAATATATATTTCTGAGCCGCATCTTCTGTCGCTGTTTTAGTTAAGTTCATAACTAATATATGTTTCTGTGCCGCGTCTTCTGTCGGTGCTTCTGTTAAGTTCATAACTAATATATGTTTCTGGGCCGCGTCTTCTGTCGGTGCTTCAGTTAAGTTCATAACTAATATATGTTTCTGTTCCGCGTCTTGTGTCGGTGCTTTAGTTCATTTCATAACTAATAACTAATATGTGTTTCTGTGCCGTCTTCTGTCGGTCCTTCAGTTAAGTTCACAACTGATATATGTTTCCGTGCCGCTTCTTGTGTCGGTGCTTTAGTTAAGTTCATAACTAATAACTAATATATGTTTCTGTGCCACGTCTTCTGTCTGTGCTTCATTTAAGTCCATTACTAATATATGTTTCCGCGCCGCGTCTTCTGTCGGTGCTTCAGTTCAGTTCATAACTAATATATGTTTCTGTGCCGCGTCCTGTGTCGGTGCTTTATATCAGTTCATAACTAATATATGTTTCTGTGCTGCGTCTTCTGTCAGTGCTTCAGTTAAGTTCATAACTAATATATGTTTCTGTGCCGCGTCTTAAGTCAGTGCTTCAGTTAAGTTCATAACTAATATATGTTTCTGTGCCGTGTCTTCTGTCGGTGCTTCACTTAAGTTCATAACTTATATATGTTTCTGTGCCGTATCTTCTGTTGGTGCTTTAGTTAAGTTCATAACTAATATATGTTTCTGTGCCGCGTCTTGTGTCGGTGCTTTTAATAAGTTCATAACTAATATATGATTCCTTATGCGTCTACTGTCGGTGCTTCAGTTCAGTTCATAACTAATAACTAATATATGTTTCTGTGCCGCGTCTTCTGTCGGTGCTTTAGTTAAGTTCATAACTAATATATGTTTCTGTGCCGGGTCTTCAGTCGGTGCTTCAGTTAAGTTCATAACTAATATGTGTTTTTGTGCCGAGTCTTCTTTCGGTGTTTCAGTTAAATTTTTAATACTGATATATGTTTCTGTGCCGCGTCTTCTGTCGGTGCTTCAGTTAAGTTCATAACTAATATATGTTTCTGTGCCGCGTCTTCTGTCGATGCTTTGGTTAAGTTCATAACTAATATATGTTTCCGTGCCGCGTCTTGTGTCGGAGCTTTAGTTAAATTCATAACTAATAACTAATATATGTTTCTCTGCCATGTCTTATGTCGGTGCTTCAGTTAAGTTCATAACTAATATATGTTTCCGTGCCGCGTCTTCTGTCAGTGCTTCAGTTAATTTCATAACTAATAACTAATATATGTTACTGTGCCACGTCTTCTGTCGGTGCTTCAGTTAAGTTCATAACTAAAATATGTTTCTGTGCCGCGTCTTCTGTCGGTGCTTCAGTCATGTTCATAACTAATATATGTTTTTGTGCCGCATCTTGTGTCGGAGCTTTAGTTAAGTTCATAACTAATAACTATTATATGTTTCTGTACCGCGTCTTCTGTCAGTGCTTCAGTTAAGTTCATAACTAATATATGTTTCTGTGCCGCGTCTTCAGTCGGTGCTTCAGTTAAGTTCATAACTGATATATGTTTCTGTGCCGTGTCTTCTGTCGGTGCTTCACTTACGTTCATAACTTATTTATGTTTCTGTGCCGTATCTTCTGTCGGTGCTTCAGTTAAGATCATAACTAATATATGTTTCTGTGCCGCGTCTTATATCGGTGCTTTATATAAGTTCATAACTTATATATGTTTCTGTGCCGCGTCTTCTGTTGGTGCTTCATTTAAGTTCAAACTTATATATGTTTCTGTGTCGCGTCTTCTGTCGGTGATTCAGTTGAGTTCATAACTATTATATGTTTCCGTGCCGCGTCTTCTGTCGGTGCTTCAGTTCAGTTCATAACTAATATATGTTTCTGTGCCGTGTCATGTGTCGGTGCTTTATATGAGTTCATAACTAATATATGTTTCTGTGCCGCGTCTTCTGTCGGTGCATCATTTAAGTTCATAACTAATATGTGTTTTTGTGCCGAGTCTTCTGTCGGTGCTTCAGTTAAGTTCATTACTGATATATGTTTCTGTGCCGCGTCTTCTGTCGGTGCTTCAGTTAAGTTCATAACTAATATATATTTCTGTGCCGCGTCTTCTGTCGCTGCTTTAGTTAAGTTCATAACTAATAAATAAGATATGTTTCTGTGCCGCGTCTTCTGTCGTTGCTTCAGTTAAGTTCATTACTAATATATTCTTCTGTGCCACGTCTTCTGTCGGTGCTTCAGTTAAGTTCATAACTAATATATATTTCTGTGCCGCGTCTTGTGTCGGTCCTTTAGTTAAGTTCATAACTAATAACTAATATATGTTTCTGTGCCGCGTCTTCTGTCGGTATTTCAGTTAAGTTTATAACTAATATATGTTTCTGTGCCGCGTCTTCAGTCGGTGCTACAGTTAAGTTCATAACTAATATATGTTTCTGTGCAGCGTCTTCTGTCAGTGCTTCAGTTAAGTTCATTACTAATATATGTTTCTGTGCCGCGTCTTCTGTCGGTGCTTTAGTTAAGTTCATAACTAATATATGTTTCTGTGCCGCGTCTTCTGTCGATGCTTCAGTTAAGTCCATTACTAATATGTGTTCCTGTGCCGCGTCTTGTGTCAGTGCTTTATTTAAGTTCATAACTAATAACTAATATATGTTTCTGAGCCGAGTCTTCTTTCGGTGTTTCAGTTAAGTTTATTACTGATATATGTTTCTGTGCCGCGTCTTCTGTCGGTGCTTCAGTTAAGTTCATAACTAATATATGTTTCTGTGCCGCGTCTTCTGTCGATGCTTTAGTTAAGTTCATAACTAATATATGTTTCCGTGCCGCGTCTTGTGTCGGAGCTTTAGTTAAGTTCATAACTAATAACTAATATATGTTTCTCTGCCATGTCTTATGTCGGTGCTTCAGTTAAGTTCATAACTAATATATGTTTCCGTGCCGCGTCTTCTGTCAGTGCTTCAGTTAATTTCATAACTAATAACTAATATATGTTACTGTGCCACGTCTTCTGTCGGTGCTTCAGTTAAGTTCATAACTAATATATGTTTCTGTGCCGCATCTTGTGTCGGAGCTTTAGTTAAGTTCATAACTAATAACTATTATATGTTTCTGTACCGCATCTTCTGTCAGTGCTTCAGTTATGTTCATAACTAATATATGTTTATGTGCCGCATCTTGTGTCGGAGCTTTAGTTAAGTTCATAACTAATAACTATTATATGTTTCTGTATCGCGTCTTCTGTCAGTGCTTCAGTTAAGTTCATAACTAATATATGTTTCTGTGCCGCGTCTTCAGTCGGTGCTTCAGTTAAGTTCATAACTAATATATGTTTCTGTGCCATGACTTCTGTCGGTGCTTCACTTAAGTTCATAACTTATTTATGTTTCTGTGCCGTATCTTCTGTCGGTGCTTCAGTTAAGTTCATAACTAATATATGTTTCTGTGCCGCGTCTTATATCGGTGCTTTATATAAGTTTATAACTTATATATGTTTCTGTGCCGCGTCTTCTGTTGGTGCTTCATTTAAGTTCAAACTTATATATGTTTCTGTGTCGCGTCTTCTGTCGGTGATTCAGTTAATTTCATAACTAATATATGTTTCCGTGCCACGTCTTCTGTCGGTGCTTCAGTTCAGTTCATAACTAATATATGTTTCTGTGCCGCGTCATCTGTCGGTGCTTTATATGAGTTCATAACTAATATATGTTTCTGTGCCGCGTCTTGTGTCGGTGCATCATTTAAGTTCAAAACTAATATATGTTTCTGTGCCGCGTCTTCTGTCGGTGCTTCAGATAAGTTCATAACTAATATGTGTTTTTGTGCCGAGTCTTCTGTCGGTGCTTCAGTTAAGTTCATTACTGATATATGTTTCTGTGCCGCGTCTTCTGTCGGTGCTTCAGTTAAGTTCATAACTAATATATGTTTCTGTGCCGCGTCTTCTGTCGCTGCTTTAGTTAAGTTCATAACTAATATATGTTTCTGTGCCGCGTCTTCTGTCGGAGCTTTAGTTAAATTCATAACTTATAACTAATATATGTTTATCTGCCATGTCTTATGTCGGTGCTTCAGTTAAGTTCATAACTAATATATGTTTCTGTGCCGAGTCTTCTGTCAGTGTTTCAGTTAAGTTCATAACTAATAACTAATATATGTTACTGTGCCACGTCTTCTGTCAGTGCTTCAGTTAATTTCATAGCTAATAACTAATATATGTTACTGTGCCACGTCTTCTGTCGGTGCTTCAGTTAAGTTCATAACTTATTTATGTTTCTGTGCCGTATCTTCTGTCGGTGCTTCAGTTAAGTTCATAACTAATATATGTTTCTGTGCCGCGTCTTATATCGGTGCTTTATATAAGTTCATAACTTATATATGTTTCTGTGCCGCGTCTTCTGTTGGTGCTTCATTTAAGTTCAAACTTATATATGTTTCTGTGTCGAGTCTTCTGTCGGTGATTCAGTTAAGTTCATAACTAATATATGTTTCCGTGCCACGTCTTCTGTCGGTGCTTCAGTTCAGTTCATAACTAATATATGTTTCTGTGCCGAGTCATCTGTCGGTGCTTTATATGAGTTCATAACTAATATATGTTTCTGTGCCGGGTCTTCTGTCGGTGCATCATTTAAGTTCAAAACTAATATATGTTTCTGTGCCGCGTCTTCTGTCGGTGCTTCAGATAAGTTCATAACTAATATGTGTTTTTGTGCCGAGTCTTCTGTCGGTGCTTCAGTTAAGTTCATTACTGATATATGTTTCTGTGCCGCGTCTTCTGTCGGTGCTTCAGTTAAGTTCATAACTAATATATGTTTCTGTGCCGCGTCTTCTGTCGCTGCTTTAGTTAAGTTCATAACTAATATATGTTTCTGTGCCGCGTCTTCTGTCGGAGCTTTAGTTAAATTCATAACTTATAACTAATATATGTTTATCTGCCATGTCTTATGTCGGTGCTTCAGTTAAGTTCATAACTAATATATGTTTCCGTGCCGCGTCTTCTGTCAGTGCTTCAGTTAAGTTCATAACTAATAACTAATATATGTTACTGTGCCACGTCTTCTATCGGTGCTTCAGTTAAGTTCATAACTAATATATGTTTCTGTGCCGCGTCTTCTGTCTGTGCTTCAGTTAAGTGCATAACTAATATATGTTTCCGTGCCGCATCTTGTGTCGGTGCTTTATTTAAGTTCATAACTAATAACTAATATATGTTTCTGTACCGCGTCTTCTGTCAGTGCTTCAGTTAAGTTCATAACTAATATATGTTTCTGTGCCACGTCTTCAGTCGGTGCTTCAGTTAAGTTCATAACTAATATATGTTTCTGTGCCGTGTCTTCTGTCGGTGTTTCACTTAAGTTCATAACTTATATGTGTTTCTGTGCCGTATCTTCTGTCGGTGCTTCAGTTAAGTTCATAACTAATATATGTTTCTGTGCCGCGTCTTGTGTCGGTGCTTTATATAAGTTCATAACTTATATATGTTTCTGTGCCGCGTCTTCTGTCGGTGCTTCATTTAAGTTCAAACTTATATATGTTTCTGTGCCGCGTCTTCTGTCGGTGCTTCAGTTAAGTTCATAACTAATATATGTTTTCGTGCCGCGTCTTCTGTCTGTGCTTCAGTTCAGTTCATAACTAATATATGTTTCTGTGCCGCGTCATGTGTCGGTGCCTTATATCAGTTCATAACTAATATATGTTTCTGTGCCGCGTCTTCTGTCGGTGCTTCATTTAAGTTCAAAAGTAATATATGTTTCTGTGCCGCGTCTTCTGTCGGTGCTTCAGTTAAGTTCATAACTAATATATGTTTCTGTGCCACGTCTTCTGTCGGTGCTTCAGTTAATTTCATAACTAATATATGTTTCCGTGCCGCGTGTTGTGTCGGTGCTATAGTTCAGTTCATAACTACTAACTAATATATGTTTCTGTGCCACATCTTCAGTCGGTGCTTCAGTTAAGTTCAAAACTAGTATATGTTTCTGTGCCGCTTCTTCAGTCGGTGCTTTAGTTAAGTTCATAACTAATATATGTTTCTGTGCCACGTCTTCTGTCGGTGCTTCAGTTAAGTTCATTACTAATATATGTTTCTGTGCCACGTCTTCTGTCGGTGCTTCAGTTAAGTTCATAACTAATATATGTTTCTGCTTCAGTTGATTTCATAACTAATAGATGTGACTGTGCCGCGTCTTCTGTTTGTACTTCAGTTAAGTTCATAACTAATATATGTTTCTGTGCCGCGTCTTCTGTCGGTGCTTCAGTTTAGCTCATAACTAATATATGTTTCTGTGACGCGTCTTCTGTCGGTGCTTCAGTTAAGTTCATTACTAATATATGTTTCTGTTCCACGTCTTCTGTTGGTGCTTCAATTAATTTCATAACTAATATATGTTTCTGTGCCGCGTCTTCTGTCGGTGCTTTAGTTAAGTTCATAACTAATATATATTTCTGTGCCGCGTCTTCTGTCGGTGCTTTAGTTAAGTTCATAACTAATATATGTTTCTGTGCCGCGTCTTCTGTCGGTGTTTCAATTAAGTTCATAACTAATAACTAATATATGTTTCTGTGCCGCATCTTCTGTCGGTGCTTTATTTAAGGTCATAACTAATATATGTTTCTGTTCCGCGTCTTCTGTCGGTGCTTTATTTAAGTTCATAACTAATATATGTTTCTGTGCTGCGTCCTCTGTCGGTGCTTCAGTTAAGTTCATAACTAATATACGTTTCTGTGCCGCGTCTTCTGTCGGTGCTTCAGTTAAGTTCATAACTAATATATGTTTCTGTGCCGTGTCTTCAGTCGGTGCTTCATTTAAGATCATTACTAATATATGTTTCTGCGCCGCGTCTTCTGTCGGTGCTTCAGTGAAGTTCATAACTAATAACTAATATATGTTTCTGTGCTGCATCTTCTGTCGGTGCTTCAGTTAAGTTCATAACTAATATATGTTTCTGTGCCGCATCTTCAGTCGGTGCTTCAGTTAAGTTCATAACTAGTATATGTTTCTGTGCCGCGTCTTCTGTCGGTGTTTCAGTTAAGTTCATAACTAATATATGTTTCTGTGCAGCTTCTTCTGTCGGTGCTTCAGTTAAGTTCATAACTAATATATGTTTCTGCTTCAGTTAAGTTCATAACTAATGTATGTTTCTGTGTCGCGTCTTCTGTCGGTGCTTCAGTTTAGTTTATAACTAATATATGTTTCTGTGCCGCGTCTTCTGTCGGTGCTTCAGTTAAGTTCATAACTAATATATGTTTCTGTGCCGCGACTTCTGTCGGTGCTTCAGTTCAGTTCATAACTAATAACTAATATATGTTTCTTCGCCGCGTCTTCTGTCAGTGCTTCAGTTAAGTTCATAACTAATATATGTTTCTGTGCCGGGTCTTCAGACGGTGCTTCAGTTAAGTCGATAACTAATATATGTTTCTGTGCCGCGTCTCTGTCGGTGCTTCAGTTAAGTTCATTACTTATATATTTTTCTGTGCTGCATCTTCTATCAGTGCTTCAGTTAAGTTGATAACTGATATATGTTTCTGTGCCACGTCTTGTGTCGGTGCTTTAGTTCCGTTCATAACTAATAACTAATATATGTTTCTGTGCCACGTCTTCTGTCTGTGCTTCAGTTAAGTCCATTACTAATATATGTTTCCGTGCCGCATCTTCTGTTGGTGCTTCAGTTTAGTAGATAGCTAATTTATGTTTCTGTGCCGCGTCTTCTGTCGGTGCTTCAGTTAAGATCATAACTAATATATGTTTCCGTGCCGCGTCTTCTATCGGTGCTTCAGTTAAGTTCATTACTGATATATGTATCTGTGCCGCGTCTTCTGTCGGTGCTTCAGTTAAGTTCATAACTAAAATATGTTTATGTGCCGCGTCTTCTGTCGATGCTTTAGTTAAGTTCATAACTAATATATGTTTCCGTGCCGCGTCTTGTGTCGGAGCTTTAGTTAAGTTCATAACTAATAACTAATATATGTTTCTGTGCTGCGTCTTCTGTCGTTGCTTCAGTTAAGTTCATAACTGATATATGTTTCTGTGCCACGTCTTGTGTCGGTGCTTTATTTCCGTTCATAACTAATAACTAATATATGTTTCTGTGCCACGTCTTCTGTCTGTGCTTCAGTTAAGTCCATTACTAATATATGTTTCCGTGCCGCATCTTCTGTTGGTGCTTCAGTTTAGTAGATAACTAATTTAAGTTTCTGTGCCGCGTCTTCAGTCGGTGCTTCAGTTCAGTTCATTATTAATATATATTTCTGTGCCGCGTCTTCTGTCGGTGCTTCAGTTAAGTTCATAACTGATATATGTTTCCGTGCCGCTACTTGTGTCGTTAATTTAGTTAAGTTCATAACTAATAACTAATATATTTTTCTGTGCCGCGTCTTCTGTTGGTGCTTCAGTTAAGTTCATTACAAATATATGTTTCTGTGCCGCGTATTCTGTCGGTATTTCAGTTAAGTTCATAACTAATATATGTTTCTGTGCCGTGTCTACATTCGGTGATTCAGTTAAGTTCATAACTAATAGAAGTTTCTGTGCAGCGTCTTCTGTCAGTGCTTAAGTTAAGTTCATTACTAATATATGTTTCTGTGCCGCGTCTTCTGTCGGTGCTTTAGTTAAGTTCATAACTAATATATGTTTCTGTGCCGCGTCTTCTATCGATGCTTCAGTTAAGTTTATTACTAATATATGTTTCTGTGCTGCGTCTTCTGTCGGTACTACAGTTAAGTTTATAACTAATATATGTTTCTGTGCCGCGTCTTCTGTCGGTGCTTTAGTTAAGTTCATAACTAATATATGTTTCTGTGCCGCGTCTTCTGTCGGTGCTTCATTTAAGTTAATAACTAATAACTAATATATGTTTTTGTGCCGCATCTTCTGTCGGTGCTTTATTTAAGGTCATAACTAATATATGTTTCTGTTCCGCGTCTTCTGTCGGTGCTTTATTTAAGTTCATAACTAATATATATTTCTGTGCCTCGTCTTCTGTCGGTGCTTCAGTTCAGTTTATAACTAATATATGTTTCTGTTCCGCGTCTTCTGTCGGTGCTTTATTTAAGTTCATAACTAATATATGTTTCTGTTCCGCGTCTTCTGTCGGTGCTTTATTTAAGTTCATAACTAATATATATTTCTGTGCCGCGTCTTCTGTCGGTGCTTCAGTTCAGTTCATAACTAATATATGTTTCCGTGCCGCGTCTTCTGTCGGTGGTTCTGTTAAGTTCATGACTAATATATGTTTCTGTGCCGAGTCTTGTGTCTGTGCTTTAGTTCAGTTCAAAACTAATAACTAATATATGTTTCTGTGCCGCGTCTTCTGTCGGTGCTTCAGTTAAGTTCATTACTAATATATGTTTCTGTGCTGAGTCTTCTGTCGGTGCTTCAGTTAAGTTCATAACTGATATATGTTTCCGTGCCACGTCTTGTGTCGGTACTTTAGTTCCGTCCATAACTAATAACTAATATATGTTTCTGTGCCACGTCTTCTGTCTGTGCTTTAGTTAGGTTCATAACTAATAACTAATATATGTTTCTGTGCCGCGTCTTCTGTCGGTGCTTCATTTAAGTTAATAACTAATAACTAATATATGTTTTTGTGCCGCATCTTCTGTCGGTGCTTTATTTAAGGTCATAACTAATATATGTTTCTGTTCCGCGTCTTCTGTCGGTGCTTTATTTAAGTTCATAACTAATATATATTTCTGTGCCGCGTCTTCTGTCGGTGCTTCAGTTCAGTTCATAACTAATATATGTTTCTGTGCCGCATCTTCTGTTGGTGCTTGAGTTCAGACCATAACTAATATATGTTTCCGTGCCGCGTCTTCTGTCGGTGGTTCTGTTAAGTTCATGACTAATATATGTTTCTGTGCCGCGTCTTGTGTCGGTGCTTTAGTTAAGTTCAAAACTAATAACTAATATATGTTTCTGTGCTGCGTCTTCTGTCGGTGCTTCAGTTAAGTTCATTACTAATATATGTTTCTGTGCTGCGTCTTCTGTCGGTGCTTCAGTTAACTTCATAACTGATATATGTTTCCGTGCCACGTCTTGTGTCGGTACTTTAGTTCCGTTCATAACTAATAACTAATATATGTTTCTGTGCCACGTCTTCTGTCTGTGCTTTAGTTAAGTCCATTACTAATATATGTTTCCGTGCCGCATCTTCTGTTGGTGCTTCAGTTCAGTAGATAACTAATTTATGTTTCTGTGCCGCGTCTTCTGTCGGTGCTTCAGTTAAGATCATAACTAATATATGTTTCCATTCCGCGTCTTCTGTTGGTGCTTCAGTTCAGTTCATAACTAATATATGTTTCTGTGCCGCGTTTTGTGTCGGTGCTTTAGTTAAGTTCATAACTAATAACTAATATATATTTCTGTGCCGCGTCTTCTGTCGGTGCTTCAGTTAAGTTCATTACTAATATATGTTTCTGTGCCGCGTCTTGTGTCGGTGCTTCAGTTAAGTTCATAACTAATATATGTTTCTGCTTCAGTTGAGTTCATAACTAATAGATGTTTCTGTGCTGCGTCTTCTGTTTGTACTTCAGTTAAGTTCATAACTAATATATGTTTCTGTGCCGCGTCTTCTGTTTGTACTTCAGTTAAGTTCATAACTAATATATGTTTCTGTGCCGCGTCTTCTGTCGGTGCTTCAGTTAAGTTCATAACTAATATATGTTTCTGTGCCGCGTCTTCTGTCGGAGCTTTAGTTAAGTTCATAACTAATATATGTTTCTGTGCCGCGTCTTCTATCGATGCTTCAGTTAAGTTTATTACTAATATCTGTTTCTGTGCTGCGTCTTCTGTCGGTACTATAGTTAAGTTTATAACTAATATATGTTTCTGTGCCGCGTCTTCTGTCGGTGCTTTAGTTAAGTTCGTAACTAATATATGTTTCTGTGCCGTGTCTTCTGTCGGTGCTTCAATTAAGTTCATAACTGATATATGTTTCCGTGCCGCGTCTTCTGTCGGTGGTTCAGTTAAGTTCATGACTAATATATGTTTCTGTGCCGCGTCTTGTGTCGGTGCTTTAATTAAGTTCAAAACTAATAACTAATATATGTTTCTGTGCGCGTCTTCTGTCGGTGTTTCAGTTAAGTTCATTACTAATATATGTTTCTGTGCTGCGTCTTCTGTCGGTGCTTCATTTAAGTTCGTAACTGATATATGATTCCGTGCCACGTCTTGTGTCAGTACTTTAGTTCCGTTCATAACTAATAACTAATATATGTTTCTGTGCCACGTCTTCTGTCTGTGCTTCAGTTATGTCCATTAATAATATATGTTTCCGTGCCGCATCTTCTGTTGGTGCTTCAGTTCAGTAGATAACTTATTTATGTTTCTGTGCCGCGTCTTCTGTCGGTGCTTCAGTTAAGATCATAACTAATATATGTTTCCATGCCACGTCTTCTGTCGGTGCTTCAGTTCAGTTCATAACTAATATATGTTTCTGTGCCGCGTTTTGTGTCGGTGCTTTAGTTAAGTTCATAACTAATAACTAATATATGTTTCTGTGCCGCGATTTCTGTCGGTGCTTCAGTTAAGTTCATTACTTATATATTTTTCTGTGCCGCGTCTTGTGTCGGTGCTTCAGTTAAGTTCATAACTGATATATGTTTCCGTGACGCGTCTTCTGTCGGTGCTTCAGTTAAGTTCATAATTAATATATGTTTCTGTGCCTCGTCTTCTGTCGGTGCTTCAGTTAAATTCATAACTAATATATGTTTCTTTGCTGCGTCTTCTGTCGGTGCTTCAGTTAAGTTCATAACTAATATATGTTTCTGTGCCGCGTCTTCTGTCGGTGGTTCAGTTAAGTTCATAACTAATATATGATTCAGTGCCGCGTCTTGTGTCGGTGCTTTAGTTCAGTTCATAACTAATAACTAATATATGTTTCTGTGCCGCGTCTTCTGTCGGTGCTTCAGTTAAGTTCATTACTAATATATGTTTCTGTTCCTGCTTCTTCTGTCGGTGCTTTAGTTACATGTACCTATCTCCGCAAGTAACCGATTCATTTCTTTGGTATACCCATCTTCGCAAGTAACTGATATATAAGTTGGGCAATCCCATCTCCGCAAGTAACTGATTCATTACTCATGCATACTCATCTCCGCAAATAACAGATTCATTATTCGAACATACCCATCTCTGCAAATATCTGATTCATTACTCCAGCATACCCATCTCCACACGTAACTGATTCATTACTCCAGCATACCCAACTCAACACGTAGTTGATTCATTACTCCAGTATACCCATCTTCGCAAGTAACTGATTCATCACTCGAGCATACCCTTCTCTGCAAGTTACTGCTTCATTACACGGGCATACTCATCTCCGCAAGTAACTGATTCATTACTCGAGAATACCCATCTCCACAAGTAATTGATTCATTACTCTGGCATAACCATCTCTGCAAGTAACTGATTAATTACTCGACAAAACTATCTCGGCAAGTAACTGATTCATTACTATAGCATACCCATCTCTGCAAGTAACTGGTTCATTACTCGGGCATACTCATCTCCGCAAGTAACTGATTGATCACTCCAGCAAACCCATCTCCGCAAGTAACTGATACATTACTCCAGCATACCCATTTCCACAAGAACTATTTCATTATTCCAGCAAACCCATCTCTGCAAGTAACTGATTTATCACTCGAGCATACCTATCTCCGCAAGTTACTGGTTCATTACTCAAGCAAGCATACGCATCACCGCAAGTAACTGATTCATTACTCAAGCATACGCATCTCCTCAAGTAACTGATTTATTGCTCGAGCATAACCATCTCCGAAAGTAACTGATTCATTACTCCAACATATCCATCCCAGCAAATAACCGATTCATTACTCGGGCATACCCATCTCTGCAAGTAACAGAATCATTACTTCGGTATACAAATCTCTGCAAGTAACTGATTCATTACTTGGGCATACCCATCTCTGCAAGTAATTGATCCATTACTCCAGCATACCCATCTCTACAAGAAACCGATTCATTACTCGAGCATACCCGTCTCCGTAAGCAACTGATTCATTTCTCAAGCATACCCATCTCTGCAATTTACTGATTCGTTACTCCAGCATACCCATCTCCGCAAGTAATTTATTCATTACTCCAGCATACCCATCTCTGCAAGTAACTGGTTCATTACTCGGGCATACCTATCTCCGCAAGTAACTGATTGATCATTCCAGCATACTCATCTCCGCAAGTAACAGATTCATCACTCAAGCATACCCATCTCCGCATGTAACTGATTCATTACTGCAGCATAACCATCTCCAGAAGTAACTGATTCATTACATCAGCATACCCATCTCTGCAAGTAACTGGTTCATTACTCGGGCATACTCATCTCCGCAAGTAACTGATTCATCACTCCAGGATACCTATCTTCGCAAGTAAAAGATTCATTACTCCAGCATACCCATTTCCGCAAGTATCTATTTCATAACTCCAGCATACCCATTTCCGCAAGTAACAGATTCATCACTCGAGCATACCCATCTCTGCAAGTAACTGATTCATCACTCGAACATATCTATCTCTGCAAGTTGCGGATTCATTACTCAAGCAAGCTTTCGCATCTCTGCAAGTAACTGATTCATTACTCATACATTTTCATCTCCGCAAGTAACTGATTCATTACTAAAGCATACGCATCTCCGCAAGTAACTGATTAATTACTCGAGCATAACCATCTCCGCAAGTAACTGATTAATTACTCCAACATATCCATCCCGGCAAGTAACCGATTCATTACTCGGGCATACCCATCTCTGCAAGTTACCAATTCATTACTTCGGTATACCCATCTCTGCAAGTAACTGATTCATTACTTGGGCATACCCATCTCCGCAAGTAACTGATTCATTACTCCAGCATTCTTATCTACGCAAATAAGTGATTCATTACTCGAGCATACCCATCTCAGCAAGTAACTGATTCATTACTTCAGCGTACCAATCTCGGCAAGTCACTGGTTTATTATTCGAGCTTACCAATCTCCGCAAGTAACTGATTCATTATTCCAGCATGCAAATCTCCGCAAGTAACTGATTCATTACTCGAGCATACCCATCTCCGCAAGTAACTGATTCATTAATCCAGCATACCCATCTCCGCAAGTAACTGATTCATCACTCCAGCATACCCATTTTCGCAAGTAACTGATTCATCACTCGAGCATACCCATCTATGCAAGTTACTGCTTCATTACTCGGGCAACCTCATCTCCGCAAGTAACTGATTCATTACTCAAGAATACCCATCTCCACAAGTAATTGATTCATTACTCCAGCATACCCATCTCTGCAAAAAACTGATTCATTACTCGAGCATACCTATCTCCGTAAGTAACTGATTCATTACTCCAGCATACCCATCTCCACAAGTACTTGATTCATAACTCGAGCATACCCATCTCAGCAAGTAACTGATTCATTTCTTCAGCATACTAATCTCGGCAAGTAACTGATTCATTTGTTGAGCATACCCATCTCCGCAAGTAACTGATTCATTACTCCAGCATACAAATCTCCGCAAGTAACTGATATATTACTCGAGCATATCCATCTCCGCTAGTAACGGAATAATTACTGGAGCATACCCATCTCCACAAGTAACTGATTCATTACTCGTGCATACCCATCTCTGCAAGTAACTGATTCATCACTCCAGCATACCCATCTCCGCAAGTAACTGATTCATCACTCCAGCATAACCATCTCCGCACGTAACTGATTCATTACTCGAGCATACCCATCTCCGCAAGTAACTGATTCATTACTCCAGCATACCCATCTCTGCAAGTAACTGATTAATTACTCCAGCATACCAATCTCCGCAAGTAACTGATTCACTACCCGAGCATACCCAACTCGGCAGGTTAATGATTAATCATCTTGAATTAGCTGTGAGAGTCATTACTTGATTGTAGGAATACGGCAGCAAGATGTCTATAACAAGTCGTCATTACTTGATTGTAGGAATACGGCCGCAAGATGTCTATAACAAGTAGTCATTACTTGATTGTAGCAATACGGCCGTAAGATGTCTATAACAAGTGGTCATTACTTGATTGTACATGTAGGACTACAGTCGCAAGATATCTATAAAATAGTTTTCTTCTATAGAATAAGTAAAGTAGACCCCACCCCCAGGGCCAAACCGTGAGACCAATGGGCATGCAAATGACAATTTTCATAAAGGATCTATATGCGTCAATAATCATGCTCCCCATTTGTTTCTGAGGGCTACCTATAATAATAAGAAGATTTTTAAAGTTTACCTTGAATTAGACTGTTTTAGCCCAACGCCCCTAAGGCCCCCATGGGGGTAGGGACTATAAAATTCAGGTAGGTATAAACTGTCATGTAAGCAACAACAAATCACACCATAAAACATTCACATAAGTCTATACAGTCATAAGAAATAATGGTTATAGTCATTTTTCTTCTATAGAATAAGTAAAGAGGGCCAAACTGTGAGACCCAGTGGCATACAGTTAACATTTCTAATAAAGGACCTATATACGTCATTTATCATGCTCAATATTTGTTTCTGAGTGCTACCTATAATAAGAAGAAGATTCGTAAAGTTTACATTAAATTTCACTGTTTTGGCCCCGCCCCTAAGGCCTTAATGGGGGTAGGGACCATAAAATTCAGGTTGTCAATAACAACAAATCATACCATAAAAACATTCACATAAGTCTATTCAGTCATTAGAAATAACGTTTTTTGTTATTTCTCTTCTAAAACCGTGAGACCCAGGGGCATGTAATTTACAATTCTTATATCCTATATGCGTCAATAATCGTGCTCACTATCCGTTTCTGAGTGCTACCTATAATAAGAAGAAGATTTTTAAAGTTTACCTTGAATTTGACTGTTTTGACCCCGCCCCTCAGACCCCCATGGGGAAAGGGACAATAAAATTCAGGTAATTATTAACTGTCATGTTAGCAACAACAAATCAAAGCAGAAAACATTTACACAAGTCTATCTAGTCATCAGAAATAAAGTTTTTTGTCATTTTCTCTTCTATAGGTTTAGTAAAGTAGGCCCCACCCCCAGGTCCAAACCTATAAAAAAACTTTGATATTTCCAAACAGGGACGTTTGTTTCAACAATTTGGGCCAATATGTGTTGCTAACCAGAATCTCCTGCAAAATTCATTCCGGTTAAAATTCAAACTAGGATTTTTTGTACTTTTAAAGGCAAATGCATGAAATTTAGAACTGTTTAAGTCCCTTTGACAATTTCAAGGACTTTTTAGGCTTGTTAATATTCAAGGATATTTCAAGGCCAGCGCACCATGTGTATTACATGTCAAATATCTAAGTTTTATGGTTTCAGAATATGATTGTAAAATTCAAATATTTCAAAATTATTAACAACTGTATAGCCATTAACAGCAAGAGTATAAGGAAACAAAGCTTACCAGCATTTCTTCCCGTGAAATCTAAATTCAAAAACATATGTATCATCTCCAACAGGATCTGTTTTGCAGAAAGTTCCACTGTATTTAAGGAAATAGTCGCCCTTCTGGATCAAATTTGGTGAAAACACATCTTCCTGTAAGTAAAGATTCTAAATTGATAATACAAGACCTAAGTACATTTGTTTGAAAATGTATTTTTTTTCTTAAAGTGCAGACAGGTGAGAACTAAACAAGAATTCTGCAGAATGATATGTCTCGCCGTGTCCGCTTAAACTGTTAATACACACATGGAAAAGAAAAAATTACAACATTATATTCATGTAAGGGTTATCTAATTTGGTTGTAGTAGGTTTAATGACTAAGAAATAGTGTAGGAAGTATTGTGTAAAGTTTCGGTCAAATACATTAAGTGATTTTTGAGATATGAGCTTCATGGTAGTTGCACACAAAACTTTAACCAGTATTTCTAAGTAAAACAAAATTTAAAAAAAAAAAAGAACTTTAACCAGTATTTCTAAGTAAAACTGTTTAAAAATAAAAAAAGAATATTTTTTTTTTAAATAAATAAAAAAAAATAAAAATGCTCAGCATCTGCATTATATTATGTAATGCAGGGTGATAGTTGTAACTATGATCCAAATATGAGTGTCCTAGCACTAGTATTTATTGAGAAAAAGTGTAAAAATGAAACTTAACGTTGGAGGTAAATGCAAAATTCAGCATCAAACAAAGTCAATGGAGGTCATACTCAGTATCTGCAGTATATAATGTAATGCAGGGTGTTAGTTGTAACTATGATCCAAATATGAGTGTCCTAGCACTAGTACTTATTGAGAAATAGTGTAAAAATGAAAACTTTTTAACGTTGGAGGTAAATGCAAAATTCAGCATCAAACAAAGTCAATGGAGGTCATACTCAGCATCTTCAGTATATAATGTGATGCAGGGTGTTAGTTGTAACTATGATCCAAGTATGAGTGTCCTAGCATTTGTACTTGTTGAGAAAAAGTGTAAAACCGAAAAATTTAACGTTGGAGCTAAATATAAATGTTTGACGCCTCTGCCGTTGACGGAAAAGCAACACCTTTATCTAGTTTATCCTTCATCGCGACGAGACAAAATTTGATATAGATAATTTTAGGCTGGTTAAGATTTTTGTCTCAAGATTATTTCCTTAATATGATCTTCAAATTTTGTTGGAAAAGGTAGACAGCTTTTGCACTTCTTAAATTATTTTTTTAACAAAATTATAATAACTGAAATGAATTTGAACTTTAGTCTTAACTAAACCACTGTCACATCATCATAAGATGTAAAACTATATATTTCCCCATTATACCTGCATGCATGTATTAACAAGTGGCCCAAGAGGGTCTGAATCACTCTACTATAACAATTGAAGAGATAAACATTTCAGATGAAAAGTTTTATGCAAGTTCCTCTTTAATTGTGCTATAAGACCAATTTGTGATTGAATATGGCTGGTTCAAAAGATGGAATTGCTACCATGTCTACACAACAAAGTCATGTTTTATTTATGTATAACTATAAATAAGCCCTGTGGCAGGGGCAGTTGTGGTCAAATCTGACTGATTCAAGAATTAATCCAAGATACAGCTGTGCAAAGTTGGTTAAGGTTCAATGGAAAATGTGGATAATATTGCGTCTACACGAAATTTTTTACATTTTCCCTATATCTTCCTATTTTAAAACAGTGACCCCGGAGGCTGCCCCAAATTTGACCCGTGTAACCTGACTTCAATAAACCCTTCAGGGGACCTCCATTCAATGTTACTATGAAAAAATATCTATGGTTTAGGCCTTGAACATTTAGAGGAAATTTTTTTTTAAAGTCTCTCTTTATATACAGTGAATTTTATATATATAGAAGACATTATTGGCTTTCTTTCATAAAAAACAAGAGACCCATGAGGGCCTGAATCGCTCTACTGGCAACAAATGGACAGATGAACATATCAGAGGAAATGTTTTTTGTAAGTTCCTCTTCAACAGATCTTTTAGGAAAAGTACTATTAATTTTTTAAGTGTTAACTAAATAACCCTTAGGCTAATTCTGGCATTGAATGGGTATACAAGCACTATTTTATGTGCATAACATATAGAGAAAGTGTCCATTTGCAGCTTTAAAACTATTTGCTCATACTTTGTTGATTTGAACAAAAAAATATTTTTATCGTCAAAATATGATAAAAATGCTTCGGTAACATGCAATTACATCAAATTTAATTAATGACAATTTTCCTGGCCCCAAAAGTATGAGTTTTGTTGAGTTTTTTAGCAAAATCTGTACCCGAAAAATAAACCATTTGATATGTTTTATTTTTAAAATTAGTTTTGCCGTGTGAAGTATTTAAAGATACTGTCATCACAACGATAAACATGTTGGACATCACGCATGCACGAGAATCATTTCCGCCATGTTGAGCTGTACAACTGGTGTATCACGTGATTTTCCTCAAGGTGCTCCAAGACAAAATCTCCAGTTTATATTGGGGGAATTCTCTGTACCGCTTTTTAACAAATATGCTTAGCTTGAATTTTGATGAAAAAATGTTTTATTGTACTTTGTTTGTATCACTTATATATGAAGAACATTTATAATAGTATTACAAAGTTCCCTAAAACATATATATTTAAGCTATAATATATGGACCTAGTGTGAGCAAGCCGCTTTAATGTGTAGCCAATATAATCCCTTTAATCTACATAATAAATCATCACATACCTTTTTCTTCATCTTGCTCTATATAAAGTTCACACTTTTCATGTGAAACCTTTTTTCTCTGTTTCATTCTAGTACCTGCAAAAAAAGATCATCCTTTTTAAGTTAACGCTTTTAAAAGATATTCATTTATCTATATAACTGGTCGCCGATTATTTATTGAAAGGTTTAAACATATCTTCAACTTGAGTAATGCCCATTCAACAATGATTCCCCCGATATATGTTTACTTTACAAAAATTAAGTTGAAAAGAGGACGTAATTTAAACAATTATACACCGAAAATTACAACATTCACAGACCTTTTTCAGAATTGTTTCACTGAAAACAAATTTGATGGGACGAACGCACAAACAAATGAATGAAAGGAAAGAGAATAAAGAAGATATTTTATGATACAAAACTGTCACACACACAATGCATGTCTTTGAGAGGTCCATCATTAAGAAAAAAATCATTTAAGATCTCAGTCAGTCGCACACACAATGTATAGGCCCATCATTAAGATTGTTTGTTTTGTTTGTATAGTGTTTAGTGTTGCTATCAACAATTTTTTTCTGCTATATTGCGACGGTGTCTACTTGTGACAGTTTTATAAGCGCTATCACACTGGAGTATCATGCCGCAGATACATGATATGATTCCCCATCCAGTCACATTATACTGACACTGGGCCGAGCAGACCTAGCACTATCCTCTAAATGTTTAACGCCAAGCGGGTAAAAACATCAAATATCTCAATGTATATCTTTGAGAGGTCCATCATTAAGTAAAAACATTAAAGACCTAAGAGTGTCGCACACACAATGTATATCTTTGAGAGGTCCATAATTAAGTAAAAACATTAAAGATCTCAGAGTGTCACACACACAATGTCATGATATCTTTGAGAGGTCCATCATTAAGTAAAAACATTAAAGATCTCAGACTGTCACACACACAATGTATATCTTTGAGAGGTCCATCATTAAGTAAAAACATTAAAGAACTGAGATTGTCACACACACAATGTATATCTTTGAGAGGTCCATCATTAAGTAAAAACATTAAAGATCTCAGACTGTCACACACACAATGTCATGATATCTTTGAGAGGTCCATCATTAAGTAAAAACATTAAAGATCTCAGACTGTCACACACACAATGTATATCTTTGAGAGGTCCATCATTAAGTAAAAACATTAAAGACCTCAGACTGTCACACACACAATGTCATGATATCTTTGAGAGGTCCATCATTAAGTAAAAACATTGAAATCTCAGATTGTCACACACACAATGTATATCTTTGAGAGGTCCATCATTAAGTAAAAACATTAAAGATATCAGACTGTCACAAACACAATGTATATCTTTGAGAGGTCCATCATTAAGTCAAAACATTAAAGATCTCAGACTGTCACACACACAATGTATATCTTTGAGCGATCCATCATTAAGTAAAAACATTAAAGACCTCAGACTGTCACACACACAATGTCATGATATCTTTGAGAGGTCCATCATTAAGTAAAAACATTGAAATTTCAGATTGTCACACACACAATGTATATCTTTGAGAGGTCCATCATTAAGTAAAAACATTAAAGATATCAGACTGTCACAAACACAATGTATATCTTTGAGAGGTCCATCATTAAGTCAAAACATTAAAGATCTCAGACTGTCACACACACAATGTATATCTTTGAGCGATCCATCATTAAGTAAAAACATTAAAAACCTCAGACTGTCACACACACAATGTCATGGTATCTTTGAGAGGTCCATCATTATGTAAAAACATTAAAGACCTCAGACTGTCACACACACAATGTCATGATATCTTTGAGAGGTCCATCATTAAGTAAAAACATTAAAGACCTCAGACTGTCACACACACAATGTATATCTTTGAGAGGCCCATCATTAAGTAAAAACATCAAAGATCTCAGAGTGTCACACACAATGTATATTTTTGAGAGGTCCATCATTAAGTAAAAACATCAAAGATCTCAGAGTGTCACACACACAATGTATATCTTTGAGAGGTCCAAAAACATTAAATATCTCAGACTGTCACACACACAATGTATATCTTTAAGAGGTCCATTTCTTTTTATTTGTGTACCCATTATTTTAAGCTAGCTTCAAGGTAGCAAGCCCACCCCCCCCCCCCCCACCCCCACTCCCCCTTATTCAGGTAGACGGAGGCAACATATAGTTTGCCCCTCTTATATTTACGCTGAAATCGATAAAACGATGAAACTTAGCCCCACCGCCACCCCCTGTGTTACGTCCTGAGATCCACATAATAATGTCATTCATATATTATGCTTGGACATTGGAAGATATAATACACTTTATGATAATGTACAGTCCTATTTAACTTACCTTTTCTATTCATCTCGCCAACAGATCTTGTTTATTGCCTCATATGAGCTTTTGTATGTCTGTGTAAGTTTGCGAGATCCACGATTGAATAGAGTTGTCTCCCGTTGTTTATTTAAAACTCGTCTTTGATTGGTCAAAATCATAAAGTGTGTGTTGCCCTCATTTCAACACGCCACGTGGTGGGAGTTTGGACAGTTAGAGGGAGGCAATTACACACTTGCATAAGGAAAAATCCGAACAAAAGAGGTCCACGTTAATTTTAAGCTATATCATTCAAAACCCGAAGACCGTTACAAATCCAAGTGAGGTGGATTCCGATGTCCGATTTTTGGATCTCGGATCTACATCGGATCTCGGACAAAGCTGTGTAAACTTGTACTAGATCTCGGATTTACGCACTTGTGCGTGCACACACACACACACACACACACACACACATACACACACACACTCTCTCTCTCTCTCTCTCTCTCTCTCTCACTCTCTCACTCTCTCTCTCTCTCTCTCTTATTTTATCTACTATATTAATGACAACGATGAACTGAACATGTTCAAGCTATAATGAATAAAATATGCTCTGAAAATATGCTCTGTTCTGCTCTTTACTAACATGTCTGTCTGTCTGTCTGTCTGTCTGTCTGTCTGTCTGTCTGTCTGTCTGTCTGTCTGTCTGTCTGTCTGTCTGTCTGTCTGTCTGTCTGTCTGTCTGTCTGTCTGTCTGTCTGTCTGTCTGTCTGTCTGTCTGTCTTGCTGTCTTGCTGGCTGGAAATTATGTTATGAAATTATTTGTGAGTACAGACTGCCATTGTCGGGTTGAGTTGAGTTTGTGAGGTTAAAACATTAACTGGGGTTAAAACATTAACCCCACAATGTCATATCTGTATAGAATGCTATTGTAGGGTTAATTCCATTTTTTAATTCCATTTCAAGGTTTGTGACATTTTGGTTAGGAAGAAACGAGGTTTTGTTTTGTTTTATGAAATAAAAATATGTCTTTATAAGAGATAAAGACCTAACCTTATAACGTCCCTCTCGTAAGAATGTCAGTCCGTTTGTCCGCCCATCTGTTTGGCAGTTGGTTGGTCAGTCAGTCCATCAACAACTGTTAGATGTGAACTACTTCCACAGTTTTCAGTTGACAGACTTAATTCCATGCAGTTTTATTGCCTTTACACTTAGCAAAATTTCTGTGTTTAGTATATTACAATTCTTGCGGAACTACATCCACATATTTCAGTCAATGCGCTTAACGTGATCTGTGGGTCAAAATTGGTGCAGGGGACTTGGCAGAGTCTTGTCACCCCGAGGGTGAGATTTTTATATTATACAAGAATTCTCATGATGGATTTCTATATTCTGACTCGACACTCGACTTTGTTAATCAACACTCGATTTTTTTTACATGACACTCAGCATTTGACTTTCAACTCGAAACTCATTTTTTAAACCCAACAATTAGACCACCTATTTAAATTCCAACTGAACATATTAAAGAAACACTTGTTTCACATAACTTACTGTTTTGTAGGAGAAGTCTGCAGTTTCCCTGTCATTCAAAACTGTTATGTGGGTTCAATATAAGGAAGAAACGTTCATGGGTTTCAATAGAAAATCTACCTCACATATAACAATATTTATTTTGTTTTTAAATTAATGTCATATAGATGAATTTTATTTGAATTATTTTGGGTTATACCAGCAGCAGAAAATTTGTTTTGTTAACAAACTCTGGCCAATTTAACGGATATATTAGGTATCTGTCTCACTTACTTTTGTCTCGGAACCCCATCATGGGTATAACATTCATTGCTTATCAGTGTCTCTTTATAAAAAATAGTTTAATTTACTGCTAAGTATTGTTGTTGTAATAAAAAGCAGTAAAACAACCTCATTTTTTTTTTATAAATATTAATTTTTTTTTTTTATATTTGACCTTTTTGAATAGTTTTTATTCATAATGTCTTGTGATCATACTGATTTAAATAAGCATTATACCAATAAACTTTAGATATATGTAAGTATTTCGACTTTCTTGCTCGACACTTGACTTTGTTACTTGACAATCGACTTTTTTACTCGTTTTTTAATACTTTGTTTCTAGACTCTCGACTTTCTTACTCGATATTTGATTTTCTTACTCGACATTCGATCTCCTAACTCGACTGCCCTACTCGATACTCAGTTTGCTTACTCGACAGTTAGAAAGCATCTATCCCATTTACAAAGAATAGTATAAACAAACTTTATCATTATAGTTTCAATGATCTTTTTAGTTCACTTTAATGGAACGACATTATTCCAATGTCCACTATTTTATCAAGAAATTGGATCCTCCTTGGGCGTGTGATTAAAGGCACTGCCGTCCAATGAGCACAATGACTTGTAGAAGAACGGTGTTTCTACTCAGATTTATTCTGATGCATTCCTCCAACAGCAGAATATACCATTGATGATTATGTTAAAAGTTGAAAATGACATTAGAACCCATAATGATATCCGCATATTGTCAAATTTAATTTATATGTGTAGTAAATAAAAAGTAACACTTAGTTTCGTGTAAAATAAAATTTTAATTTCATGTAGTGAGCACTGAAGTGGATTGGTCATAAATGGTAAAGACGGGCCCTGTTCGATCAGTTGGTAGCATGCCTTACTGTCAATCCAGGTGTCATGAGTTTGAATACCCGCCAGTAATCTACAACACATTCTCCGTGATGACTGATAAACGACTATCAGTCTCATTGACAATCGTCTCCTTCCACTGTTTCAAAAGAGTTATGGACAAGTCGTCCCAAAGACAACTCGTCCCACATTTTGAGACAAGTTTCGAGACAACTTGTCTCCTATTTAAAGACAACTCGTCCCATCAAAAGACAAGTCGTCCAAATTTATTATTTCTTGTACCGTTTCAAACGGAAAATATATCAGTTAGTTGCGCAAATGAGTTTAACTGATCGCCTGTTAACAACTACCTAAAATGTATTTATTTCACTTTGATTTTGACACAAGTTATTATAACAAATCACGTTCAGTGTATTCCTGGGTAGAAACAGTACTAAGCATATACGGATATAGTGTCCGTCTCACACATAACCGTGGCGGAGGATCAAATCCACGACCCTCTGATCGTCATTTAGCTCTCGATGGCATAACAATTACGCTAAATATTCAACTCAACAATCAAATGGTAAGAGAAGAGTAAACAAGTTCAGTGGTCAAGTGATATTATAATACATGTACATTGTATTGTATTGTTGGGTGTTACTTGTCATTTTCAACAACTGTTCGGTACTGGCACACATGGGTATCATGCCGAGCTCAAGACCTTCTAGACAACTAGACCACCACATCGGTTTATATTATGACAGGAAACAGCAGCAACATCATTTATAATCATATTACTATTTCAATATGGATATATTTTATTAAGTAATTCACTGCGAAAACTTTGGAATTCATTTAGATACATTAATTATTTTATTATAAACATGTATATATATATTCATTGTCGTGTTAAAATAAAGTACACGAGTAAGCGTTCCCCTTGATTTTCCATTTCTAGTTGTTATAGAAGATGAAGAAGGAGAAAAAGAAGGAGAAGAAAAAGAAGAAAAGAAGAAGATTATACACAGTTTTCATCAAACTACAATGTTGCAGTAAAACGCATATTTAAACACATAAACACAAAACGAGTTGAATGACTAACATGTACATATTTTAATATATAGACATAACTATCACTTCCGATACTATTATAATAATCCCACTTAAATGCAGGAAGGCGATGCTACGATAGCACGATGACACGGTGGTGATGGCAAGATAGTACGATAGCACGATGGTGATGGTACGATGGCACGATCGTCATCGTGCTGTCGTGCCATCGCTTCATCACCATCGTGTCATCGTGTCATCGTGTCATCGCATCATCGTCATCGTGCTATCGTGTCATCATCGTCGTGTCATCATACCATCACCATCGTGCTATCGTACTATTGTGTCATCACCATAGTGTCATCGTGCTATCGTGGAATCGCGTATGCTTGTTGACAAAGCGATAGCACAATGGCCCTAACGGAACACCGTAGTAAACCGTCCTTCCCTGAACCGCAAAAACTCTGACTCTTATATTCAGGTTAACACCTATTTTAGAATGGTGTCCAATTCATGATTCATGAATAATATTTCAATCATTGATTATAATTGTATCGTTCGTCTATTTATGATGAATTATCTTTTAAAACTTATATCTATATAATATTATATAATTAAAGCGAAACATATATAATTGATTACCTCTTCTTCTAATAATTGCTTTAAACAGACATGTATGCTATATAACAACGACATTATTTTGTCAGCTAAATCTAGATTGAGGCCAGTTATGCGCACGGCTCTGGAACGTGCGATAAACTCTGTCACGACTATTATCTATCGACAAGCAATTAACGGACGTTTTCACGTGTAAAAAAAAATACTTTCCAGCAATCAGAATAGCTTTAAGTTCAAAACTGTCTTTAGACTGAGGAAAATATATATATATATAGTTGCCAGACTTCGCGTTAAATGTAATATAGTATTACATGTAACTCTATAGACGCACAAGGTGACATAGAATAATTACAACATAAACTAAAAGAAGCTTTATTAGAAAACTATTATTCAATTGAAGCAAAATATAATAACATACAAAACAATTTGTTATTCATATAATGAAATAATAAATAGTTTGTAAACATTTAACACTTCTTCAATTTGATTGCCAGTGGTAAGTCTAGTATATGGCCATGAATATTCATTTTGGCTTTAATTAGGTATATACACACAGACATGCTTGAAAAAATGCACGCCGAAAGTTCACGCACATACGCATACATGTCTGAATTTAAGTTTTTACACACAAAATACAAAACCATTTTACCAAAACACTGAATAATGTATTGAGAATAAATCCTTGCTCAATTTTATAAAAATATCTTGTTAAATCATGTTTACTAGTGTAATTATTTGAAGCACCTAATAATTCTGGTTATACATCGAAACGAAAAAATATATAAACACATATATACACATGCTCAACAACTGTAACAATTGCAACTATTCATTGTTTTAAACTGATATTGTACTGGAGACCTCTTGCTACAGATAAGTAGAGCAATTACTACACTAAGTAAACTATATTTAGTTGTAATAGACGAGTGTATTTAAATAAATTACAAAAATAATGTGTGTGATATTTGGTTCAAAGATATTGCTTAAAATTTCATATAACATACAGAGTACGTCAATGGTTATGCTAACAATAAAACCTGATAAATCTTGATGACCTGCGGTATTTATTTTATGCCTTGGTACTATTTGTTATTTAGAACATATATCAATAATTGAATGGATGTTATGGTAATTTCGATTGTAATAAATGCAGATAGCATAATATGTTTACGACATAAACATGGATCAAATAAAAAAAATAAAGTATAAAAATCAATATCTGACACGTGCGGTTTCGTAGAAGATTATGAAATTATTTCGACCTTTCACTATCGTTGTTTTTGATTTTTTATCATTGCATTTCGACTTTCACCATCGTAATTTCGTTGTTTCGATTTTTTTAAAATAACAGTTATGTCGCGATGTCGCCAACGTGACATCTTACATATGACAAAAATAAAATCATTGTTGCAGATACATACGTCGCAGGTGACCATTGTTAGACAGTTATATCATATGATTAATTCTTATGTATAATATATCCGTGCTTTATAAACATATTCTATGGAGAAATATATTCATTGAATAGTATTGAACAATCACACTTGACACTTGACAGTAGGAAATTTTTACATAAAGTTCATTCACGATATAATTATTTACATTGCGATTATAAGTAAACACTTTACACCGAAGTCACGTTGTAGTGGCCAGCCACATGTATTAGTTTAATTAATTCATACTGTGATCTGAATTGTTCTTGGATTTGCTTGCACTGAATTTCTTCCTTGCCGCCATAGGCTTGACCATATTTATACTTGCCAAACTTCCCAGTTGTCGCTGTTTCCGGAATCTATATCTGTAAAAGAAATTGTATGTAATTGGAAAACGAAGATGCATTATAAATCAGAACACATTGATTTGCCTTCTTTTTATTCTTGTATGGTATGTTGAGGTAGGGTTAATTTGGGTTGGGTCTTCCCCGACACCATACCTTTGACGGATAAAAACGAACAGTTAAAGAGGAGTGAAACTGGAAAGAATGTATTGAAGATGTATTGAAGATGTATTGATATACTAAAAAATTTCATAATGCTTTTATAGATTTATAAGAAACGCACTTGTGCATTGTGTAGTGACTGCGTATTTACATCAAACTGCATATGCATAAATCATACAGAACATATAGTATAAAGAACATATAGTATAGACAACATATAGTATAGAGAACATATAGTATAGAGAACATATAGGATAGAGAACATATAGTATAGAGAACATATAGGATAGAGAACATGTAGTATAGAGAATATATAGGATAGAGAACATATAGTATAGAGAACATATATTATATAAACATATAATACAGAGATCAAATAGTATAAAGAAAATATTGTACAGAGAACATGAATTGAAGAGAACATAAAATATATAGAACACATAGAATACAGAACATTAAGTATAGATAAAATGTAGTATAGATAACATATAGAATAGAAAACATACAGTATAGATAACATACAGTATAGATAACATAAATTAGATAAAACATTAAGTATAGATAATATATAGTATAGATAATATATGATATATATAACATACAGTATAGATAACATATAGTAACGATAACATATATTAAAGATAACATACAGTATAGATAACATATAATATAGATAACATATATACAGTACAGATAACATACAGTATAGATAACATATAGTAAAGATAACATACAGTATAGATAACATATTGCATAGTTAACATATAGTACAGATAACATACAGTATGGATAACATATTGCATAGATAACATATAGTATGGATATCATATAGTATAGATAACATAAAGTATAGATAGCATATAGTATAGATAACATATAGTATATATATCATAAATCGAAAACATATAATATAGAGAACATATTGTATAGATATCATAAATCGATAACATATAATATAGAGAACATATTATATAGATATCATAAATCGATAACATATAATACGGAGAACATATTGTATAGATAACATATAATATATAGTTTATATAGTATATAGAACATTTAATATAGAGATCATTAAGCATAGAGGACATATACAATAGAGAAGACAAAATAATTGGCTTACAATTTTTTTTCTTAATAACATACAATTTTCATTCTATTTCAACTATCTTATTGTATATGTGTTTTGTAAACAAAGTGCAGAAAACGTATACTATAGAATGTGAAACAATATAAGGTATTTTGTTTGTTACTGACCCGTTACATATATAAGCGTTGTCGGTTGTATAAATAGTGGGCGAAACATTTTTGAATGGCATGGCATGGCAGGGCATGGCATGGCATGGTATGGTATGGTATTGTACGTTTATGTTTTGTCTGCATTCTATGGAAATCTGCTGACTCTCCACAGAAAAATAGATGACCACCACGTAACCGCTCTCGTTCAATTAAAATACATGAGATATTATTTAATCCTTTTGACTTGTCATTCAGCAAAGGCTACATGAGGAATGAAAAGTGTTTAAATTTAACCATTACCAAACATTTTTAAAATATAATTACTTGCACGTTGCATGTATGTTTCATTAAAAGTAATTATTGAACTGATTGTATTTGATGTTATGTATGTTTCAAATAATCATAGCATTTCACGAAAAACATAGGCATAAATATTGTTAAATGTTTTTTAAGGCTTTTGTCATGTTATATATGACAAATCAAGTTTTGTTCGAGGAAGGCCTTTAGTTCAATCCGAGTAGAATCACTGTCTGCAAGTATCTCATGAGACGATGCTTTAGACCACTCGGCCACGGACGGCCATATATTTTATTTTTAAATCGTTTAATAGAAAACATCTTAAGCAATGATACACATATACAGACATGAGTATAGTAGATGAAAACATGACATATAAATGGAGAAACGTCGAAAGTTATAAATGATATAAATATGTATTCCACCTGAAACAAGCCCTCCAGACGATCACGGCCACCACGGCCACAACAAACACAGACGATACAGTTGATGCTAACACCACTGCCAGATTGACTGATTCTAAAAAAGATTAAAAAGAAATGTTTTAAATAAATCATTTTAAACATAAAATTAGCATTATGCTTCTCAGCCTGTGATATTGAAGGGTCATGCACTTAAATAGTCTATTACAGTTCCTGATATCAGATACCCGAATCGGGACCCGATTTGTTTATCTTAACAAAAAAAGCATAGAATTCTATGCCAGTCTCTACAATTTATAGTATTTAACGCTTTTCATAAGTTGACGTCATTCATCTTTCGCTGAAGCAGTTGACCAACAATCAACGCGCACTAACCTCACTGCTAGGTAACGGACCAAAGTGGGAAGGCCTGGTCCGTTCAACAGTCTGCACTTTTAAATATCTACATACAAAATGAAATATCAACTTGTCATTGCTAAAGAATTATCCAATTATTGAAATATTATTGTTCCAGTGTTTAATAAGATACAAAGAATGTGTTAATACATGCATATCAGTGACATGTTCTTTGTAGATATTGCTATTACTTGTGCCGAAGTAAAGATTATACCACTTGGCATTAAGATAATATATGTATATTTGGTTTAAATGATGCTTAACGACATTTTCAACACATTTCGTGTATATAACATATCCACTGTCCTTACGCTTGTAAGTTGCTACATTATTTCATAAAGGTTTCGGAGCGAGCCGAACTCGAATCAATAACCATAGCGGTATAAAGAAAGTGATCCTGAGACGGCGCCTTATACCACTCGGTCACGGTAATTGTTATACTCTTACTTTAATAATAATATGGAATACCTTCTGGCTTATCGATCTTTCGAGCGTTTGATTCAGTCTCGGTATCGGTGTCCAGTGTGTTCAAGGACGATAAAATAGGTTCATCCTCGTCTAAAATAAATAAACATAAATACTGGCATATCATTAGCATTAAATATTTCCATTGCAAATCAGAATTGCCTTGATATGTATGCTATTATAATTGTAACAAGAGCTATCATAGGACAAGGTAAATAATTTATTTTCGGTTTTCGTTTGTTCAGCTGTTACCATAAAGATAACTGCTGCGTCCTTAATAACTTTTATATAACATAAACAGCCAACCCTCAGCATTGATATCAGTACCTGACCTAAATGACATTGACACATTTAAGTCACGTGTCCTTAAACCGAAATAAGCTGTCATCTCGACGCACGCTAACGTTACATATGGTATTGAAGTAAATCAGTTGCTTTTGTCTTAAAGTGTATCTAACTAAATCTGTTGTACATAATTGATCCCTGTGACCTTGACTTTTTAATCTACAAGTTCGTACGCTATATACAGTAGGTTATTTATATACATTTCTTGACCCAGTGAAATTATTGGGCCAACAAATCTATAAAGACTATAAAGGCATAATTTTAATTAAAGATGCAGTTGAAGAAGGTTCCATGTATTTGACTGATGTCATTCAAAAGTATATATAAAAGTCTCCGTTTTACATTAAAATAAAATGGAACCTTATTTACTCACTATGAAACACAAACTATTCTTTAATGTTTATATAAAATGATTTTCTTACGCAGAAAACAATTAACCGGAAATATACCGAACAAATTGAAATGTTATATAGTCTCCATAAAAAACGTTTGATTATAATCGTTTCATACAAATAAAAATAATGTTATGAGAAGCGAACTACTGTTCACTTTAAAATTAATGAGGCGTATGTAACATTGTTAACAGAGTAATAAACTTACCTGTGACATTGACATGTGCATCATCTAATGTCAGGTTAGCCACGACATTTCCAGCTACACACCTGTATCTCCTAGCGTCGTCATCTGTGACATTATATATAGTTAACACCATGTCATGCTGCCCTGGTATATATTCATCGTCTTTGTACCACCAGAATGTAGGTTCCGGATCTGCCGTGACGTTGCACACGAATACAGCACTGCTTCCACGTGTTATTGTTTGGTTGGAAAGAGGAGAAAGGATGCTAGGGGCTTCGGAACAAAAGACAACGGATTCCTCAAGAAATTGAAGTTGATCTCCTATTAGACTGGTCAAATTATATACCATTGGGATTTTGTGGGAGGAGTTTCCTGTCAAATCGAGAAATAAAGTTTCAACCGTGTTTATTCCAGTCAGAATATCCGATGTGTTTGCCAAGGTTTCTGCAACAAACAGTTCATACAGCGTTGCTATTGAGTAATGCGCACAGTCAAGGAAAGAAACGCAAAGACTCTCCTCAAAATAGTCTGCAGAGACGTTTTCCATTGCAAGAAGCCATTGATCAGTTATTTTAAACTCTTCGATGGTGTTAGATTGTAATTTTATATTCGACTTGACAGTGCTCGACATTGAATGAATCTCAGAAAGAAGAGGATCGTTGGCAAGAGTGAGTTTTGCATCCGCTAGTGTTGAATTGAGATCAGCTATACTGATGTTGTAGTCCTGCATTGCCACATCTGCATTTATGCCTGTTCCTTCAAGGGTTAAACTGTCACGAATTGTGTCTAAGTTGAATCCATTTAATTGGTCATGTAAATCTGATATGTTTCCTAACAAAACATTTGTATCTTCTGCAATTCCAAATAGAGCGCCATTAGCCTCATTTAAAAATGAAAACACATTCTGGAATCTAGCACATTTTTCTTTAAATATTTCTACTCTGTTTTCATAGTCCCCGCCGCCTGTATAATTTTTGAAACCGGTCGTTTGCGAAACAATATCAATTGTTTCATTCAGATATTCATTTAAATTATCAATTTCAATTTCAGATTCCCTCGACATACGAATATATCTGTGAGTTTTTGTCAAAGCTTCAAGCATTATTTCTCTCTTTCTTCGTCCGGTAAACAGGTTGCCAATCGATTCCAATAAAACTGAGATTGTAGTTTTCGCAGCTTGCCACATCGTTTGAAGAGTGTTTTGGAAATTAATTTTCAAACGGAATGTTTTCCAACCTATGTGAAATACATTTACATCACACGAAACATCAAAAATAGGCAAATCCCTGGTGGACATTTCAATATCGAAACCGCAATTTTTTACATCAATCAAACTCTGCAATCCATTTTTTATTACCTGTTCAAATATATAAAATCTGACTTTCTCAACAATCTTGACACCTTCTAAAGCAAATTTCGCCACCTCTAAAACACTCTTTGCTCCTTCCAAAGAGACTTGCGCAATATCCATTAACCCGACAGCTATGTCTAAAACAAATCGTGACTTGTCAACAACAACTTCAGCAGCAGACACTGCCGCCTTTGCAACATCAAGAGCCAACATTGGAACCCTAACAAACAATTTTGCTGCCCCAAGGGCAATATACGCAATGCCTCTTACTGCTCTACAGGCGAGATTTGCTACAACACATATAGGATTTGGAAACGATATCATGCAACTCGTCCAGTGACAACACGGATATGGTATGTTAACAAACCAAACCCTTTTGTGACACAAATGACACTTAAGACCAGGGATGCAAACTTTACTACATGTTTTGATTCTACACAGGTTATCCACGTTCCGTTGAGCCTCGTTTAACTTCTGAATTGCCTTTTCAAAGGGTCCCTTTGCTTCTTCAAGTTTGTCTTTAACATGTTCGAGAGCATTTACTGCATTGTCAAAGTGTACATTGGCACTTCTCACTACATCTTTCTTCTCTTCCAACCAGTCTTGCGCTGATGACATACCGTTTTGTGCTTTAGTCAAAGCTTGCTGTGCCAGTGTGATTCGTTTGTTGGCATTGTCGCCTCTTGTTCTCAGTATTTTTCGCAAGCCATCCAAATAACTGTCTTGGAATGAATCGTCTTCTCCAGCATTAGCTACAAATTTGCCTTGGACACGAAATAATGTTATATCATGCACTTTCCTATCATGGTTTGCTGAAACTTTTATTTGAGCCTTAAATGTGTTCCATACAGTTCCCTCTATGTAGAAATACAGTCCGTTGTTATTGATAAATAAATCTGTGCTTGCATCGATACCGAGCATTGACGCTTGTGCATGTATTTGATAAACAAAATTCATTGGTGCATCAACACTTAATGCCATACCAACACCATCACCAACATCCAAACGTAAAAACAAAGCCAATCGCACAGTTGTAGATACGACAAAATATATCCTTGTTGCTTTCTTACCTTCGAATATTTTATAAACATCTTTAAATTTCCCACAAGAACCTAAACTGTCTACAGAATGGACCATTTCTAATTCAATTCCAGCCAGTTTATGACCTAATATATCAAGGGATGCCGTAAATTTCAGACCAAATCCCTCATAATTTTGAATAAAAGAGTAAACTTGATCACCAAGCTTAACGATACATGCTTTTATGTTTTGTTTTATCAAATTTAATTGATTTCTCAACAATTCTGTAAAATTATATTTCGTTACTCTTGCGTTAAATTCTATTGAGTCAATAAACTTTTCAGCATCTGATTCAATCTTTTTCCAGCCGTTTTCCCAGATGTCAACAACATCTTCTATGATTTGATCCAATTTGAACTTTGCTAGATGTTCTAGCGAAGATACAATGAGATTACCAAAGTTAGCCGCCGTTTCCATCAGATCATTCATCATTATTACTGATTCACCGGCAAGCAATATACTATATCTCTCTATAGTCACCAGCGTAATGTTCACAAAATCCGTAATTAATTTATCCAGTTTCATTATATCATGAAAAATATCAATATTAGTTTTGCTTGTAATTTTGGAATCTGGATCCGTTGTAAAAAATGCATCTACTTTTGCATTTAAATCGATTACCCAGTCTTTCAGAATTGGAACATCATGAAAAGGATTGACATCGGCCATGAAAGACAGGAACAAGCCGGGCGGATTTGCTGTCGTACCACACCATTGTCTCGAAATATTTCCTAAAGTGAAGTATGTCTTCTATCAGAGGTTAATTCAGAGGTAGTCAAAAGTTACGTATATCAATTTTCAAAAAATGACTATTTTAACTTAGACGAAGAAAAGACAAATGTATGATTGAGTGTTTGAAATCGTTTTATGAAGTAATATCCGAAACAAAATGTGTGATAAGCGTGCGCACCTTGCTACAATGCAAACCAAGTACACAAGACCATGGAATCGACCAACTCAATAGAATGGCTTCAACCATGGCTTATATACAACGGTCTAACAGGTTACACATCTGGACTGAATGAATACTTTATATACATGAACTGATAGCTTTATACGAGTAGAATCCAGTTAAGAATTCACACGCTACAAAAAGAACGCAACAACGGTATAAATAGGTAAACAAGTGTACGTGTTCTGGGTGGTCATGCCTTTGACGCTGCATCAAGAGATACACTAAATATTACTGTGATTTTGAAATTGTTAAATACTTTCGAATTTTATCGTTGAAACATTTTATAGTGACAGGTTAACATTAATAGTAACTATAATGGGTGATTATAATGTTCATATCTTGCACTCGTCAAGTAAAGGAAAGCTATTTTATCTGAAATCATTATACATTGTATAACGGTCGTATAACATCTTAAAATCTACAAACAACAAAATATGTAAAATTAGACATATGCTAACATATGGTAGAACGTTAATGTGGTTACAATACAAAAATGGTACAATTACTTTATTCCTTATAACATATTGACTTCAGGTAGTTAATAAGTGTATCAAGTGGAAAACATTCAATAAGCTCTTTATGTATTCAATTGTTCGACCATTAACGTATCAAAAATATATCTCAAGTCCTAACGTAAAGATAAATACGAGTAAACACATACCACCTAGTGATGCGTATGCATCTAGACTGACGCTAGCAATGGTTCCGAAGTCGATGGAACGTTTTGTACCAAACAGCATAAATTTTATATTTAGATGAGTTGAAGACCTGAACTTGAAAAGGACATCCCACTCGTCCATAAATAGATTTTTCAACAGCTGAAATGCACAAAAAACATTGCCTAGTATGTTGAGACCGTATTCAGACCCCGATACTTTATATCATCAATACTGGAATCAATCATCGTTGAATATATTATTTATCAAGCATGTTATAAAACATAATAATAGTAAGTGATTGTGAATCATTTTTAAATTGTCGTACAGGAGACAAAGCATATAAAGGAAACATCTATCAGAACAGCATACATGTAAGTAATTATGTGTACATGTTTTAATTGGATTTAAAGTCATTTTCAACATATTTCAGGTTATTTATGGCATATCCTGATTTATAAGTGGAGGAAGACCTCACAATGAATCTGAGCAAAACCACCGTCATTCCGCAAGTAACGGGCAAAATTTCTGATTTATAAGTGGAGGGAGACCTCACAATGAATCTGCGCAAAACCACCGTCATTCTGCAAGTAACGGACACAATTCCTGATTTATTAGTGGAGGAAGACCTCACAATGAATCTGAGCAAAATCACCGTCATCAGCAAGTAACGGGCACAATTTCTGATTTATAAGTGGAGGGAGACCTCACAATGAATCTGCGCAAAACCACCGTCATTCTGCAAGTAACGGACACAATTCCTGATTTACTAGTGGAGGAAGACCGCACAATGAATCTGAGCAAAACCACCGTCATTCCGCAAGTAACGGACACAATTTCTGATTTATTATTGGAGGAAGAACTCACAATGAATCTGAGCAAAATCACCGTCATCAGCAAGTAATGGGCACAATTCCTGATTTATTAGTGGAGGGAGACCTAACAATGAATCTGAGCAAAACCACCGTCATTCCGCAAGTAACGGGCACAATTCCTGATTTATTAGTGGAGGAAGACTTCACAATGAATCTGAGCAAAGCCACCGTCATTCCGCAAGTAACGGACACAATTCCTGATTTATAAGTGGAGGAAGACCTCACAATGAATCTGAGCAAAGCCACCGTCATTCCGCAAGTAACGGGCACAATTCCTGATTTATTAGTGGAGGAAGACCTCACAATGAATCTGAGCAAACCCACCGTCATTCCGCAAGTAAAGGACACAATTCCTGTTTTATTAGTTGATGAAGACCTCACAATGAATCTGAGCAAAAAGTTTTCACCGTCATTCCGCAAGTAACGGGCACAATTCCTGATTTATTAGTGTAGGAGGACCTCACAATGAATCTGAGCAAAGTCACCGTCTTTCCGCAAGTAACGGACACAATTCCTGATTTATTAGTGGAGGAAAACCTCACAATGAATCTGAGCAAAACCACCGTCATTTCGCAAGTAACGGGCACAATTCCCGATTTATTAGTGGAGGAAGACTCACAATGAATCTGAGCAAAACCACCGTCATTCCGCAAGTAACGGACACAATTCCTGATTTATTAGTGGAGGAAGACTCACAATGAATCTGAGCAAAACCACCGTCATTCCGCAAATAACGGACATAATTCCTGATTTATTAGTGGAGGAAGACCTCACAATGAATCTTAGCAAAACCACCGTCATTCCGCAAGTAACGGACACAATTTCTCGCATAAAGTTTTTGGAAGGAGCGGGACTAAAACTTATGACCTTAACCGTGAGTGGTAAGTGATTTAACGGTGAGTGATTTTGAGACTGTGCCTTTGACCACATGGCCATGGAGGACCCTTACATGTTAAAAAAAAATAGTTAACAGGGAGGCTTATATAAATTATTTAGGTAATATTCCAAACACATTGATTTTAATTTCAATTTTGTTATTATCAAAAAAATGTATTTTTGGGGAGTTTAATGAGGCTTAAAACATAAAAAAATCTCTTTTAGTAACTACTTAAAATTCTAAGTTTGCTTTATTCCGTTCTTCCTCTCTGATATATGAACGTAACAATCTTCTTTCATAAGTGATACCGTTAAGTACAGCCGTGGTCATAGATGAAGCTCATACTTCGCACCGTAGGTTGTAGTTCGATCCACGTCTTGTGACATTGGGACGTAAAAGTTCTGAAACTGGTTTTGTTACGAGTAATAAGAAACATCAATGCTATTGATAAGTAAAATTCACACCTTAAACGGTAGAGGAAGAGAAATATAGAGATCGGACTGAGCTGTCATTTTCAGAACACTGATTTCCACATCGACATCGCCGCCCAACCAGATATTCGCCTCAGGAAACACTCTAAAATATAAATGAGTAACTATACAATACTAAACAACAGTTGCTGTTGCATTTTGAGATTGTGCTTATCATGTCACTTAACACACGTATTGAAACATATCATACAGATATTATCTTACAACTTTGACAAATCACGCTTCTTGGATAGAACTAATACTAAGTACTATGCGGAAACGGTGTATTGCTCAAGGACACCACACAAAGCCGCTGCGAATGATCGAACCACTCTCTGTCACTGTACCACACGCTCCACACGTTTTTTGATGTCATAATCGATCGCAAATCTCAAATAAAAGTTGATTTTATTCACAATTATACCAGAAACTTAACAATGACCGTTCATGGATATGCGTTCATGGGAAAATGAAAGATAAAACTGTATGTAAGGTTAATTGATTTGTTGGATATGAACCACTTCAAACAGAAAAAAATGAATAATTCGATACTTGTATTCTGTACTCACGGATAGTTAAACATTGTGTCACCATTCCAAAGCTTAATACTTGTCGATTCATGATGCACATTTATATGTTTATACAGGGACAGTCCAATTCCTCGAGGATGAATTCGGATATCAAATGGCGTGGCACTTCGCAAATTCTGAAACAGTTCGAATTTTTCAAGAATGTTTCTGGATTCTTTTGGCAAAATCAGAAAAATAGAGCCACCATAATCTTGGCAAATATCCACGATGAAACAGAATTTAGAGTCTTTTAAAGGCTTTGGAAGAGTGATAATATTCCCGTAGAGACTTATGGACATATTGCCGCCAAATTTAAAGATGTTATAAAGGTGATTATCTATAACAGGTGCCCCGCTACACCAAATGTCATTTTCTATATCTCTTCCATGTGTAAGCTCTGTCTTTAAATCATACAGTTCTATTAGTTCTGTACCTTCATTGGAAAACTGCAGCCAATCTGGAAGGACACTTTCAAGCTTTGTAAAGAATGATTTTAAAAAAGATCCTGATGTAAGTATGTCATGGATATCTCGAGCAGTGGTATCAAATGACAAGCAGTCGTCTCTTGCTACTGTTTCCATTACTTTGCCATCATTAGGTGTGTGTGATGTTGATCCAGCGCTCATCAAAAAGTCCGAACTCGTAATGATCACTTGCATTCCTGTTAATGACACTGGGAGTGAGAGTTGATTTAGCTCCACAAATACTATACCATCCGTGTAGGCAAAGCTTGCATTAGATATCAGCTGATACCAGGGAGCAGTTGAAGACAGAAACAGTTTTATGTCCTTTCCTTCTGAGCACCGTGTGAGCATCAGAATATGGCATCCTCTTTGTAATATGTGGCCGACAATACCGTGCCTTTCAAATAGATTGAGAGTATTGGCTCCACCTGCGTTAATAAATATAATTGAATTGTTTGTTTTAAAATTAGCATTATTTCATATAATCTTTAATATACTATCTTACAAAATGGAAAATTGCAAATGACTATGTACATGATGAATTACGATAGAATTCCAAAGTTTTTAAAGGATTGTAACAGATCCTTATGTTTTATGTTTGCGTCTTTTTTTCTAAAATAGTTATTCTTTGTAAAATTTATCAGATGGTTGTATTAGTGATAAGAAGCATACATAACATGTATAAAATGAAGGGACATGTAAGTACATGCCAACCCCTGTACATTTGGATAAGATTTTCTATAGCAATACACAAAACATTATTCATTTGATGGCGAGCGTCATTGCTTGTGTGTTTGTCCTCTTGTTTCTCAAGTGGTGTGCTTTCGAAATAATAAATTGTGACCGAATGATGAAATTATCCTGTCAGTGTAAGCGAGTAAATAAAACTGAACAACGGCCTCTGTGGCTTAAGCCATTAATGCTTGCTTTTCTCACCTGTGCACGTATACATATCGGCTTGAAGCGTCTTGTTGCCAGAGCATGAGCAGTGATATGAACCAACTATATTGATGCAAACGTCTTCACAACCGCCCTTGAAGTGTCCCATACATTCATTAACATCTAAAACGCACGCGAAACATAATTAATAAACAACTTAACGCAATAAGCGCAATATACAAACAGCAACAATGTCTGTCTCTTAATCGACACTTTCCCTATATCAACTTCTAAATCAACACTGTCTCCTAAACCCTGTCTCTGAAACCAACCATGTTTCCGAAATCAACATTGTCTCCGAGATCAACAATGTCTCCTAAATCAGCATTGTCTCAGAAATCAACCCTTTTTCCGAAATTAACATGTAAGTAACTTTCTCCTTAATCTGTGGTATTGATCGACAATTAATCTCTTTTTACATTACTTTGAGAATGCAACATTTGCTTTTTCATTGCACACCTTTTAGATACGTATATTATTTTAATGTTATGTTACGTATGTTCTTTAACGATAAAATATCAGAATAAGTATACAAACATGTCGTTACGACAGCGGACATACATCATACATAGGTATTGTTGTTTCCAGAACTAACATATACTACTATAGCTTTTTAGTAAATACTACATACCGTTTTCGCAATATTTCCCGGTAAATCCTTTCTTGCAGTTACAGGAATATGAACCAACATTGTCTTTACAGATGCCACCATTGTAGCATGTTGCACCGATACATTCATCGATATCTAAGCCAAATAGTTTACTATAGCTTTGTAACAACAGCTTAATTAAACAATATTTGTTTTGGTTTCATGAGAGTATATCTTCCTCTATATGTTATTTTCTTTAAAATGATTTAATGTTATTGACTATCACTACAGCAAAAATACTCAGTGTTCGTATTATTTCTGTTCCTTGGATTCTTGAAACTCATTCAGCGCTACCCAAATATAGAACACCGCTTACGATGGTACTAGGGAAGTAAAAGGTAAGGTGTTGTATATTGCATTACCTCTCATGCACAGACTCAAAAAAACCAAGCCTGTTTTTTCTTGGTTGCTTTTTGTGCTTCCAAGGGATACTAATATCGGTTGTTATGACTTATATTATAACTTATATCGGTTGTTATTACTTATTTCGGTTGTTATTGTTATTACTTATATCGGTTGTTATTGTAATTACTTATATCAGTTTATTATATCAGTTATTCTGTTTTCTTAACGTATTCATGAAATCATATACCCACTCTATTGATCATATTCCTAAAGTTTTGTGGGAAGATACATGTGAGTTTATTAGATAATATTAATAAAATGCATAATTTGATACGATAAAACAGTAAAACACACTTAATACTCTCTTCTCAATGGTTGCCAAAGGTAATCATCCCCGCAATTTTGGATTGAAAACAATTATTTTCGTTAGATTTTTATAAATGATTTTGGCAATGAAAAATTGCAGACAGTTGCTTATCAAAACATATGTCCGTGTTTATTTTACCGTCTTTTGACTGAGTTTATTACACAAATAAACATTTCGCATTTTACAATTTGTATCGGGCACGATTGAAAGGAACATTTTGTCAATTGTCTTCGTAGGCTATACCTGATGTAAGCTCTATGTTTATTAGACATAAAATATTATTCAAATTCAAATGAATATTTATAAAGAAAGACAGACATAAACCTTCACAAGACACGCCGTCGTGTTTGAGGGTAAACCCGGTCCGACAAGCGCATGTATAACTGCCCATAGTATTTCGACACATTTGAGAACATCTGGTCGTTGATTCAGAACATTCATCAATGTCTGTAATGTAATAATAATTTTTCGAGTTATTTCACATTGGCACAGTTATTGGTCCGGTGTAAATCATGTCATTTTTGGCTAACCTTTGGCTGACTAATGTGATTATCCAAACCAATAACTGTACCATAATACATGATCAACAGCCGGAAGTAGTAGTATTGATCCAGGTTTTTTTCCATAATTGTCCAGTTCTGTTCACAATGGTCTAGCTTGCATTATATGAAATTAACATTTCTACGATGATAAGGCTATTACAATACGGGTCATTAATAATCTGGGACACAGACGGGTATTTCAAATATGTATTAAGAAAAACTGAATTATCTTACTCGGACATTGAAGCACCTGGAAGTATTAGAAAATGAAATTTAATATAACATCACTGAAAGCAACACATTCAAATAAAATTTTGATCACAGTTTACGATTCATTCCTAAATAAACACTTTCCATGTGATTTTGTCAAACAATACGATTGATTAAATAATTGTAAATTCTGGTGAAATAATTAATTTTATAAAAACAACTTATAACGTGATTTAATGGTCACTTTTACCTGTGCACGTCTTTCCATTAGTACCCTGCCTGTAACCATCATTACAACCGCAGTGGAAGGAGCCGGGTTCATTAATACAACGTTGTGGACATCCACCGTTGTCTGTCTCGCATTCATTTATTTCTGTTTATAAGACAATTGAATACCATTTTCAAGATTACGACATGTCAACTATTATTGTGTAAAGCGCGTGGTCCGTGGTTTCCTTGATTAATACATTTTTCCGCTTTGTGCTTGTTCCACGTAGGAAGACTTCGGGCGTGATTTATATAAGTTGTAATAACTTGTTTCGCAATCGAAGTAAACTTAATAAGTTCTAGTATCCTCATTGAAGCATATCAGGCTTCTGTTACCTCAACATTTGTTTAAATGCTTAAAAATCTAACTGAAATTTTGACAGGTTATTTATAAATTATATAGTTTAAATTTAGTTAATTTACTTCGATTGTGAAATTATTACAACTTAGACAAATCACGCTCGAATATAATCAGTATCGGAGAAAGCATGTGCAGTTATACAGAAACCAGTTTAAAATCTAGATCAAAAGGCTGCTTTCGTAGAGCTAAGTTTTTAAGTATTTAAAGGGGAACGCAACCCTGTGTATAAAACAGGATAATATGAATATCTGTGCGTTCAGCTTTCTATTAATAGTATTATTATGCATAAATTCGAGTCCATAAAGATATATCAGCTCGTTTTGTAACGGTCATTTTAGCACATAAACTTTGTGGTGGAAGTCGCCATATTGGATACCTGCGTGACGTCATAACTGCACTTCCGGTTTAAAACATAATTAATTTATACGCTACAGTAGATATAGAAACGTGCAATTATAGTTATCGGCAAATGTACTCGCAAGAATAATAAAACAGATTTTAGTAACGGAGAAGGACTTGTGGCCTACAACTTTGAACCAGAATTTTCGGAACCAGAGTTAAATGAATTAGAAAACGAGAGAAATAGTGAGACGGCACAGTTGTTCACACATGTGAAAGACTTTTGCAGCTGCGAAAGCTGTGTAATGATGCCTTCGTCTGACGAAAATACGTGCTGCAGATGCAATGACCATACTAGTTGAGATTTAAAAGATTTAGAACGTATCACAGAATTAATACAGAGAAACACATCAATGTCTTATGAAGTTTTCACCCAAAAAGATGATAACTGTTAAAGAGTCACACCGATCATGAACCAGAGATCAAACCCGAAAGCCATCTATCACGAGTCTGACATCTTATCATGTAACCTGATATTGATGATTGAATTTCAAAAAAGTAAAATTACCCTTAGCTTGATAAAAAAAAAGTAATTATTGCGGCCAGTGTTGATGTAGATCCAGGCGAGCCTGCACATTGATGATGATTCGTGGTGTACTATCAGGGTATATATACTGTTTGCTACTCAAGTCAATACATTATAAAAAAACACACTATTTAGACCAGGAAGGGAGTTTAAGGGAAAATGTTTTGTTACATATATTTACCTGTCTAAGAGAGAATAAGAAATAATATTAAATCTCTTTTTTCTTATCGTGTTTAGCTGGTGCGGCCAGAGTTGCATACTGAGAAATGGCTGATAAAATTTTGATTTCATACCCTGTTTAGTAAAATTAGATGAAGCATGGATGAGGTTTTTTTGTGTGTGTTTTTACATTGTCTTTTGGTTATTCAAGTGGTGTTACTACCCAATTTGATATATGATGATTATCTATTCTACCAGTTCCCTGAACATGTATGAATGTTGTTCCTTATAGGGAGTGTCATATGGAATATAATGTCTACAGGCATATTGCACAAAGTGTATGTTACTGTCCAGCTACTGGCACCCTGCTGAGCTTTCATAATTCACCAACACCACATTCACACCATGTGGTAATGAGAAATACCCTGCCACAGTGTGCATATTGTACCCTAATAAGCGTAAGTCACCCCAGGTTTAATGACCCCAGGGTTTATGACAGGATGTTATATCACATAGTATTATGGCTTATTACTAATTTAAACATTTTCAGTTAATCAGGGTTTCAATATAAATGCAAACTTACAAGTAAAGAATTATGCTATATGATTTTATGTATATTTTTCACAAATTGTATACCAAAACACTATTTTAACAGTAAAAAAAAAAGTTTCATGTATTTATGAATAAATAAAGGAACAAAGGTTTTAATTTATATTTTTTCATTACGAAGTAGAGGTAGTTCAAATGTCTATTCAAGAATAATGACCTAGTTGACTGTGAAAAAGCCATATATCAATAAACCATATTGCCTATTGATTATGAAATTAATAAAATGAGTTTATGAACAATAAATGGTTGACTGAACATTTAGCATCATTTTTGCCATCGAGGGCTTACTGTACAAATGTTCAGTTAACTTGACCACTGTTTCCTGAAAAGTTAACCAGTACTTGAGCACACCCAAAAACCGCAATTAACTGATAATTTTCCCACTCGAATCAGCGTTGAGAGATAAATGATATTGAGACACAATGTTGTATGTCAATCATCACAGAGACTGTCGCCGGGTGGGGATTCGAACTCGCGACACCTGGATTGATAGTTAGACACATAACTGACTTAGCTAATCGGGCCTGTCACAATTAACTGGCTTTAATAATTTGTATTTTAATAATAATTTTTAGATACCATATCGTTTTCACACCTTATGTTTTGGCATTAACTTCTTCTTTTTATTGTTAATTGGATTATCACACCTGTTTAAACAGCATGCAATTATAAGTTTGTGAAAGTTTGCTATATCAATTTCGCAATATTTTGGAAGAGTATATAAAATCACAAATTAAATTTCAGAAATCAGTTGAGTTATAAGTGTTATAAGCACATTTTTAACAGCTTCCCACTGGATAATATACACTTAGTCTATATGTATGGTGCATATGGTCATCTTCGTACTGAAATCATCTGAAATTGTATGCTTGGGTAGTGGTACGCCAAGGCATTGGTACGCTTCATTCTGCAATCTTAAGTCCTACCCCAAAGTATAAAGGCGTTTTGCGCGTGATGTCACCAGAAGGTTGACACTGAGGCATTGTGAAATCACATATTAGGAAAACTAAAAACAACGCTGCCCACAAAACATATCGCATTACTCACCTACACTTATTCCGTTGATGAAAACAATGTTTATGGGTTAAGTCCTTCAATTCAGAATAGTTTTCGCGTTTAATTGTCTTCATTTGATGTTCACTAATCTACTGTATATCTATCTATCAACTGTTTACGTGAATTAGTGTATATACAAAAGTTTCAGAAGAGAGCAGTCACTACTGACACAATAAAATGATCGCGAGAACTAGAGTGGAAGTGCAGCTATGACGTCACCGAAAACCTCCAACATAAAAGAGCTATAAAATGGCGGCGCCCATGATATATAGGAAACACTTGAAATCATGATATTTAATATCGTTTTTCTCACTTGATAAATTTCGTTCAATTAAAATTTGTTGATTTTTGTGTTAGTTACATGTTAACGATAAATGACCATTTATATTCTGACATGCGGTACCCTTTAAGTATTTACTTTAATATGTTGGTGAACGAGGAGCAGAATGAAACACTAACTATTTCAACCAATTAGTATTTAAATGTATCCAGTTGTCATAGTACATAGTACACCAATCATTTATTCGTGAGAAATACCTTGTATTATTGTTTAAAGATACCCTGCCCCTATTATCCCATATCAATTTGAGTGTTTACCTGATAATATAGACATATATAAGATATTTTATTGACTTAAGATATATACAGTTTCTCGCCATATATATAAATGAACAAATATGTCATTACATGACATGTTTGCTATTTGCTATTTACTTTAACTTGATTTCTGTAGTAAAAGATGTTATAATCATTTCATAAAAATTATAAATATTTGTGTCATCAACAAAAATCATGAGAATGAACATAATAATGCACATTTTAAGAAATAAAATTTGGAATTGATCGCCTTATTACAAAAGCTTCTGTAATACATTTAGAAGTTCTCTTATATTTGTAGATTGCAATAATGTTATAAACATAAACATATTTGGTCTTGTGTAATAAAACTTTTTGATATACTCCTTTCTAATTTCATTATAGTTAGAACAAAGTGAAACTCATCTTCAATATCATTATTATTACAAATCGGGCATAGCCTTTCATTTATTTCTATTCATTCTATGCCATATCATTTTGTTTCAAATCTTAATGAATGTGAAGATAATCTTAATTAAGTTAAAACACTGCGTAGTTGTTTTATCAGGCAAGATATCTGTGCAACACTCATTGGATATGAATGAAACTTCACGCGTGTGTTCAGCATCACCAAAATTTTGTTAAAGTTTTTGAGCAGGTTAAAACTTTAAATCAGGTATATATTTCATCACCTTTTCATGGGATTTGAATAAAACTTCACATATGTTTAGCATCATCAATGGGTTATACTGTTACAAGAACCATAACTCTGGGTTGTATGTTAGCAGAATTAAAGCCCTTTCGGACTTGGCAAGTTTGGTTAAAGTTTTTGAGTGAGTTTTAGTTTTTGAGCAGCTACATTCATCAAGCTGTCATTTGATTTGGATGAAACTTCAGTGTGTTCAACATCATCTAGAAACTCATAGAGACAAGAACCCTAACTCTTGATTGCCCTTTGAAAGAATTATATCTCTTTTAGATTTAGTATATTTAGTTAAAGTTTTTAGATGTTTGACAAATAGGATCAGTTTGTGATCCTCTCTCTAATTTGTTCACCTGTTAATCTTATTCTTGTTGACGCGATAGCACCTTCATTTTTCATTGAATCTTAACCAAACTTGCACAGTAGTTATATAACCATAGATCTCGGATGAGTTCTTAAACCAGTGTCATTCTACCACAAATGTCCCGCCACAGGGCTATTTTCGGGGGGGAAATGTTTTCTCTAAAAGTTTAAGGCCTAGACCTTAGATACTTTACATGTACCATTGCATGGAGGTCCCTATTAGATTTGTCATGTCTGGTCTCTGAGGTAAAATTTGGGGCCACCACAGGAGTCCCTGTTTTACAAAGAGTTATGTAGGGAAAATGTTATAGACGCGATAGTACCTTCATTATTCATTGAATCTTAACCAAACATGCACAGCAGTTATGTAATATCAAGTTCTCAGATGAGTTCTTGAACCAGTGTCATTCGACCACAAATGCCCATGCCACATGGCTTATAAGCACATTTTAAGCAAAATTTTAAAAACATTTTCTCTGAAAGTTCAATGCCTAGACCTAAGATATATTTCATGTAGCATTGCATGGCGGTCTCCTAAAAGATTTGTTGAAGTCGGGTCCCTGGGATCAAATTTGGGGCCACCACAGGGGTGACTGTTTTACAGAGTTTTATAGGGGAAATGTGTAGATGGAATAGCACCATCATTTTTCATTGAATCTAAATCAAACTTGCACGACAGTTACATAACCATTAGATCTCAGACGAGTTCTTGAACGAGCGTCATTTGACTACAAATACCACCGCCACAGGGCCTGTAAGCACAAAAAACGATGACATTTAATGCGAAATTTAAAAAAAAACATTTTCCCTGAAAGTTTAAGGTCTAGACCTTAGATAGTTTACATGTAGCATCTGTTTCAATTAGAGTGTTCAGGTTCTCTTGGGTTCTTGTTCTATATTTAGACATAAAATAAATATATAGGAGTTTTGTGTACATAAAAGCAAACTTGCTTACTTATTGTGCTGGTAGAACTTGAGTTTCAAGTTACATTCCCAATATAATTATCTTTTTATTTTCAGGTCTGGTCAATTTCCAGAAGGAAGATCTAGCTGATTACATGATAAATGCTCTGCTGACTTTATTGTGTCACTTGGAAGTAGTCAAAATAATAAAGATAAATTATGTTTACTTACTGTTTCCTTTTAATTGAAGTCTTTGTTCTATGTGACAAATTAATTAACTTATTAGATAAGGTAAATGTTAGGATTGTACCGTCTTCTCAGGGAAGAAAAAGAGAGAAATATGTTACTTTCTGTTAGATGACTGAAATATTGTTAAGAAAAGGCATATAAAAATTTGTTCAACCGACCAAATAAAAGAGCAACTCAAATGAAAGTATTTAACGAAAATGGTCCGAACCCTAGATTCTATGAGCTTTCTGTGCAAAGGGCACGAGGGCTTATGCGATGACGTGCAAGTTGTTGAAATCAATAGAGGGGTCTGTGGTCGAGAAGTCTAAGGCGCCATCTCGAGATCAATTGCCACTCACTGCTTAGGTTCAAGTAGCGCATGCTCAAAAAACTTTTATGTGACTCACTGAGAATGCTGAAGGACAGTAGTTCTACTCAGATTCATTTTGTGTTCTTTCTCCGCCAATAAAACGGGATATGCCATAATTATATAACCTGAAATGTGTTGAAAATGGCATTAAACCTCTTTCAAAAAAAAAATTGAAACCAATACACCAGTCCTGTTGTTCTAAAATTTACATGTGTGCTATTTGTGAATGTGAGAATATAAAGAGGATTATTTCAAATTCAAAAGTTGTGCCGTTTATTACTAGAAATAGTGAAAAAATAACTTGCAGATCATGTTGGGGTAATATATGATTAAAATTATGCTTAAATAAGAATGAATTTTTGCTAGCCTGAGCTGAAGGCTCATTATGGTGAGCTTTTGTGATCGCTCTGTGTCTATCGTTAGTCGTTAACTTTTGCTTCAGACGATTTTTTCTCTAAAACTATTTCACATATTTTCACCAAATTTATTACAAGGCTCCCTCGTGTTTTTTTCAAATTATGACTGTGGGTTCAGTTTGGCCCCTTTAGCTCACTTGAGCAAAGCCCATGTCCATCGTTAACTTTCGCTTGAAACGACAAAGAATTGTTACATGAAGCTCTCAAGTTTGTTCAAATGATGACCCTTGGGTCAAACTTGACCCCGCCCAAGGGTCTTATCAGTTGTTATTTTCAAAATTCAAAAATCATCTTCTCCGAAAGTGTAAGGGACTTATCAATTTAACATAGGGAAATTTTTAACAGTAATTAAAAATCTTTTTCTCAAGAACCGACTAGCCAAATTTGTTTATATTTGGTTTTAATGATCCCTATCAATAGAGGTTTCAAGCTTGTTCAAATAAACAAGTTAGGGTCCATTGGGTCCCAGTAAGGGGACTGAATTTTACATAGGAATGGTATAGGAAAACAGGAAATTATGTTTTTCTCTTTCATTTTTTAGTATTATTCCAATCATAATGGTGTCTGAAACATTGTTTAGTCAAGAGTTGAGACTGAGTGCTTTAAAGGGGATTTAATAGCCATCAGGGGCCCAAAAAGGGATAAATTATCAAAAATCTTCTCAAGAACCGAAAGTCAAATTCATTCATGTTTGGTACAAATGATCCATATGATGAAGAGTTTGAATTTTGTTCAGATGAAGAGGTCAGGATATATTGGGGCCAAGTAAGGGGACTTCCATTTTTACATAGGAATAGTAAGGGAAAACAGGAAATTGTGTTTTTCTCTTCAGTTTTTGGAATTATTCCAATCATATTAGTGACTGAAGCGTTGTTAAGCCATAACTGTTGAGACTGAGTTCTTTAAAGGGGATTTAATATTCATAAGGGGCCAGGTGGGGTCCAAAATGGGATAACAATATGAAAAATAAAAAATCTTCTCTGAAACTGATAAGTCAAATTCATTCATATTTGGTACAAATGATCCATATGATGAAGAGTTTGAATTTTGTTCAAATGAAGGGGTTAGGATGTATTGGGGCCCAGTAAAGGGACTTTGATGTTTACGTAGGAATAGTATGAGAAAACATGAAATTATGTTTTTTCTCATACATTTTTGGTATTATTCCAATCATAATGCTGTCTAAAAATGCTTCAGATGTTCAGTAATAACAGTTGAGACTGAGTTCTTTAAAGGGATTTAATCCATAAGGGGCCAGCAGGGGCCAAAAAGGGATTCAATTTTGAAATTTCAAAAATGTTTTTTCTCCAAAACTGATAAGCCGACTTAATTCATATTTGGCATAAATGATCCATATGATGAAGTGTTTGAATTTTGTTCAAATGAAGGTGTTAGGGTATTTTGAGGCCCAGTAAGGGGACTGATATTTACATAGAAATAGTACTGGAAAACAGGAAATTATGTTTTTCTGATCCATTTTTGGTATTATTATATTCATATGGTGTCTGGAGCATTGCTTAGTCAAAACTGTTGAAACTGAGTCCTTTTAAGGGTATTTGATATCCAAAATGAACCAGCAGGGGTCCAAAATGGGATAAAATTTTGAAATTTCAAAATTCTTCTGAAGAACTGACCTGACGAATCGAATGCATTCGTATTCACTATAATAAAAGATCGTAAAAGTAGGAGGTTCAATATTGTTCAAACGAAGGGGTTAGGATATATTGGAGCCCGGAAAGGGGTCCTTGATTTTTACTTATGAATGCTATGGGAAAATAGTAAATTCACTTATAAGCTCAACTATTCGTAGAATAGGGGGTAAGGGGCGCTATTGTACTCGCTCCGGCGTCGGCGTTGGTTTTCAAGGTTAAAGTTTTTATGTGTTCAGCATCATCAATGGAACACACATACACAAGAAACATAACTCTGGGTTGCATTTTGGCAGAGTTATGGCCCTTTATGGACTTAATTTTTCAGATTAAAGTTTTTTATCAGGTAAAATATCTATGCAACCACTAATACAATATGAATAAAACTTCACATGTGTGTTCAGTATCATCAATATTCAGAATTAGGAACCATAACTCTGGGCTGCATATTTACAAAGTTATGGCCCTTTTGTACTTGGAAACTTTGGTCAGTGATTTTGAGAGGTTAAAGTTTTTGATTTGGTACTTATTTCATCATCCTATCATTGGACATGAATGGTACTTCTCATGAGTGTTCAACATCCTTTAGGAAACTCATAGAGATAAGAACCATAACTCTTGATTGCATTTTGGCAGAATTATATCCCTTTTAGAGTTAGAAATTTTGTTTTTAGCAGGTTAAAGTGTGTAGTACAAGGCCTTGATCTTAGATGTTTGACAAATAGGGTCAGTTTGTGGTACTTTCTAAAACGTGTTAAAAACCATGACCCTGGAGGCAAAAAATACTTTTTTGTCCACTCTTAGGGGTAAAAAAATAATCTCTCTTCTTTACTGTAAAATTTAATCCTTTTTTTCTTCATTTTCATGAAAGGGTATCCAGCTGTGATAAACTATGCATGCTGGTACAACACTATTTTAACTATAGATCCATTTTCATGAACTGGTACCGGTATTTGCCCTCTGCGGTGAAGTTGGTGCCTAGGCCTATATGTCATCCATTCCCTTTGTTGTTTTCAACAAAAAAAAACTGTTGATAATGAAAATGAATAGTGTTGGTGAATTATTTTACTAATTTATTTTTAACAGATAGGCAATAATTATAGTTTAATTTCTCCATCCCTGAGTTTTACTTGTCTTCTATTTGGTACTTATTTCCTGAAAAAGCTGTTATTTTAGAACAGCATCGAAATAGTCGACTGCGCTGTCCCTCCGGCAGCTCTTGTTATCATTTTTTGTAGGAATTGCTTTATGTATACATTTTTAGATGTTGTCAGTCAAATGAAAACTTATTGTAGTGTTTCATTTACTTGTGAAACAATTATCAAACACAATATTGTTTGTAAAACTCTTAAAAAAATAATTTTAATTTTTTATCCCCCTTTTGAATTCAATGGGCCACACAGTGCCTTTTTCTTGAGTATACAGTACTAAGAGGCCAGTAGAAACCCAATACTGTTTAAAATTGTGAATTTTAATAAAATGTTACAATGTCATGGGATGCTAAAATATCTTTAAAAATAAAATCAAGCTCTCAGTAAAGTTGCATGCACAGGAAAAAAGTAATACTGATACATTGGGCTGCTTGTTCATGAAATAAATCCTGTTGGTGAAAATTAAAAAAAAATGTTTTCAGACAATAAAAAAAAATAAGCCTAAATAAAACAATGATATCAATATACTAATTGTTCTTGTGAGTGTTCAGTGTGTATATTTATACATTTAATAAAGAAAAGAAAAATGCACAGGCAAGGACCATTTTGATATTGAAATTATTGTGTCTTAAATTAGACCAATTTGTTCATCATCTTAAACCAAAGACATAAAGAGTGTAATTAAGATACTGTTAAAACTCAGTTGTACATGTATATTTAAAATGATATCTTTTTTCATTATTTACACTTAATAGCAATTCAGTGTTTAGTGCACTTATTGATTCAATGCAACATCATAGATCAGACATTTTGATGTTAATACAGATCTTTTAACAAAAAAATAAAGAAAGTTAGAAAGAAATTTTGTTATAAAAAATGGCTTTTGAATTTTTTTTATAAAAATACCGTTCTTTTTTTTTTCTAAATTCTAAATGGTGAGTACAAAACAGAACCTATACAGTTTTAATTATTCTGTTAATAGTTTCATAAACAAACCTGCCCTATCAAATATATTATTAGGCTTTCTCTATATATATATATCTTTATGCTAGTTGCAACTATAGTCTACCAGATAAATGAAGCTATTGTCATGAAAACCTATAAAAATGAAAATTTTGAAAACGAATGTAACTTATTTTATAATAACTCGTACAATAAAGTGCCTCTGGGTGATAGCTTTGGTTAACAGAAAAAAAGGATGGAACAAATTACAATTTTAAAAACACGGGTTGCCTTCCGTTTACTTTTGAGACGACCCCCATACAGAATCGATCTGCGTGAACTCGCCACTTTCACCACCGCAAAATTGAGCAAGTGGTGTTAAACAACGGCGAAACAGTGGAGCATAAAAAGTGGCCTTTGTGCGGGTTAAAACCGATATTTTGACCAAACAAAGCAAGTATACTACATTTTTAAAGTATTCCAGAATTTCTTTTATTATTATAAATATTTCCAAATCGAACATCAAGCTGAAATCGTGGTATTGAGACCACAATTTCAATTTCCCCCCGCAATTTCCCCAAAAACATGGCGGCCAAAATAGCTTGGGATGCTGAAAGAGGACTATTTTCACAGTTGCTACGCTGTTGTTAAGTGAGCAGGGTTGCGTACTAAAATGACTGTGTGGATCAAGACTGATAACAAATCTAAATATCTTTTATAACCATGTGTTGGTTTTATTTTCCTATAACAGGTTCAATACTCTATTTGACTCCACATCTACCGTCGAAGTTTGAATAAAACTATCAATCATTCTTTCACGAAAAATCGAAATAAAATATTTATTATATACATTTGTTGGATTATCTCATACATATAATTCACAATCAGCTAACGAGTTCTTATAAACACTGCTTAATATGATATTGTCACTTGTTGATAATCTTAACCAGTACTTAATAATTTTAAAATATCGAAAAATAAACACCGGATAACGCCCTAGTTCGTCATAAATACCAGAATAGCTAGTAGTTTCTTTTACGCTCAGTATAGCTTTGCAAAATTTCATGTGAATGTGCTCTAGTTCTTTTGATTTCGTTAATCCCCATACCTCGCACGCATAATTAAGAATCGAACTTACAAATGCATTAAATAACTGTAGCGATGTCTTAAGATTCACTTCAAGCTTTCTTATATAAACAGTTAAAACTTTCATCGCCTTTTAACTTAGTGCTTTGCCCATAAGAGACTTCTGATTTAAAGCAAATGCCCCTGTGTAATCAAAATCAACGCTTAGATAATTAAAATCATCAACAACATCTATATTTACATTATTATATGTCCATTTTTCAAAAACTGGTACTCTACCCCTCTTCCGAAAAACGACAACCTTAGTTTTTTATGTGTTTACTTCGAGCCCCAAGTTTCACAATATTCATACAACCTACTTAAGCTTTCTTGAAGGTCATCAGGAGTGGTACCTATCAAAATAATGTCATCAGCAAAAAGGAGTAATATCAGGGAAATATCATTTAAGTTAAGGTCACATTTAGTTCTATTTTGTAAAAAAAGCTCTAAATCTTCGATAAAAAGAACGAACATTACTGGCGACATTATCTCCCCTTGCTTTAAACCGACTGATACATAAAAAATCTTAATAAGACCCACAAAGTTTCACACACGATTATAATATATACTGAACGAAACAGCTAACCCGTCACTTTTGTATTTCCAATATCTTCGTCAATATTTTGAGAAGCTTTATTAAAATTTGTATACGACATTAACAGACGATATAAAATATTTTCCATAGCCCAACTGTTCTTTCTTATTTAAGTCCAGATTTTAAGTAAAATGCTATGATACATTTTGGTAAATTCATCAAATGTCAGGTACATAAAATAGCAGATGGCGGGTTAGCTGCTCCGTTCAGTATTTTACCTTTATAAGACAGGGCCAACACAGCCGCATGATTATAATCGATATACAGTGTAGATAGTGAAAGCAATTTGTCATCCAGAATGGCGTATGGGGCATTTATAACTGCTCACCTGAACACGACCGTCCGTCCAAACCTAGCAAGTATCCATCTCTGCACGTGCATTTGAATGACCCTTGACTATTTTTACAGCTGTGTTCACAGTTGGCTACTCCAGTAAAACACTCGTCGATATCTAAATATAGAGTTTGGTATAATTGATAAGAAATTTAAAATGAGAGAGAATAAATGCAAAAGCGTAAATATTATTGATGTCAGTGCACACAAATTATAACATGTTTTCTTTAATATTTTATATACATTCTTTCTAAGCGGATCAATCACACGTGATTATATGTAGGTAATTTAACATAATGCATATTCATAAGGTTCGTATGGTTATGTTAAAATGTATAATAAAGTGTTATTAATTTACATACTGTTCACGACGTTAAGCTATAGAGTTATGCTTAATTACGTTGAAGTTTATTTATATATAATCCATATTATCCATATATTATCAATTCATGCGGTTTATACTAGCATGTGTTATCATTATTCAAGCACCTTATACCTGAAAAGGTAATTGCTATGTGTATCCATGTTTTAATTCGATTAATGGAACAGCAACAACCGGGCCTACAACAGTCAAACAAGCAGCTTAAAAACCAATCGTAATATCTCGGTAACACAGTTTTTATAGAAGAATATGCCCGAAACTATGCTTTAATAGAATATGAACGACAACAGTCTATATATAAAAATGTATCCAATTATATGTATTTATGTGCATATGTATATACATCATATAGATTAGCCGGTGTTAAATGTTGAAAGTTCTAACTCGTAGAAAAATGTTTGTATGCTGAAGAATAGTATAGAAATGGTAATATATGTTGTTCTAGATGGAATAAACTCGCCTGTACAAGTCTTGTTATTTGGATCCAATGTAAACCCAATATTACACTCGCAGTGGAATTGACCTTGTGTGTTTATACAGTTTTGAGCACAGTCTCCATTTTTCTGTTGGCACTCGTTGATATCTAGTAAAGTAAAAAACGAAACTACACTTAACCGATTTAAAAACGAAGATGTTGTACAATGATAATTTTAACATTGTAAAAGCAATTCAAATGGGCACATACCAAAGCCCTGAATACCATTAGTGCTTCATGTCAAAGTCACAAATTAATACCACGTGCATGATCCCCCACTCGCCATGTAGACTAGGCATCTACATGCCATAGACGACACAATGGTATACACATTTCCAAGTACTTACTAATGTAACTGATACCTCTGGGATTCTAATTTGCGCATACTATATACTACTTGAAATTTGACCAAAGTACTCTATAATGATTAACTGGAATAAAAAAACAAGTGGACTTTCGAAGAAGGCCTTGAAAACAAAACTATATAAAAATGTATAATATTACCATGGAAACATATATAAAAATTATCAATTAAATATTGGCTCATGTACATGAGATATTCATCACAACAATGATTCTACATTATTTGTGATATTCACGGTAAGTTGCACTTTTGAAAGTGGTAACTCAATAATAAGTATGATGATACAAGCATGAAAGTGGTAACTCAATAATAAGTATGATGATACCAGCATGAAAGTGGTAACTCAATAATGACTGTAATGATACAAGCATGACAGTGGTAACTCATTAATAAGTACGATGATACAAGCATGAAAGTGGTAACTCAATAATAAGTACGATGATACAAGCATGAAAGTGGTAACTCAATTATAAGTATGGTGATACAAGCATGAAAGTGGTAACACAATAATAAGTATAATAATGCCAGCATGAAAGTGGTAACTCATTAATAAGTACGATGATACAAGAATGAAAGTCGTTACTCAATAATAAGTATGATACAAGTATGAAAGTGGTAACTCAATAATAAGTATGATGATACAAGCATGAAAATGGTATCTCAATAATAAGTATGATGATACAAGCATGTAAGTGGTAACTCAATAATAAGTACGATTATACAAGCATGAAAGTGGTAACTCAATAATAAGTACGATGATACAAGCATGAAAGTGGTAACTCAATAATAAGTATGATTATACAAGCATGAAAGTGGTAACTCAATAATAAGTACGATTATACAAGCATGAAAGTGGTAACTCAATAATAAGTACGATTATACAAGCATGAAAGTGGTAACTCAATTATAAGTACGATGATACAAGCATGTAAGTGGTAACTCAATAATAAGTATGATTATACAAGCATGAAAGTGGTAACTCAGTAATACGTACGATGATACAAGCATGAAAGTGGTAACTCAATAATAAGTATGATGATACAAGCATGAAAATGGTATCTCAATAATAAGTATGATGATACAAGCATGTAAGTGGTAACTCAATAATAAGTACGATTATACAAGCATGAAAGTGGTAACTAAATAATAAGTATGGTGATACAAGCATGAAAGTGGTAACTCAATAATAAGTATGATGATACAAGCATGAAAGTGGTAACTCAATTATAAGTATGATGATACACACATGAAAGTGGTAACTCAATAATAAGTATGATGATAAAAGCATGAAAGTGGTACTCAGTAATAAGTATGATGATACAAGCATGAAAGTGGTAACTCAGTAATAACTGCGATGATACAAGCATGAAAGTGGTAGCTTAATAATAAAGATGATGATACAAGCATGAAAGTGGTAACTCAACAATAAGTATGATAATACAAGCATAAAAGTGGTAACTCAAAAATAAATATGATGATACAAGCATGAAAGTGGTAACTCAATAATAAGTACATTGATACAAGCATGAAAGTGGTAACTCAATAATAAGTACGATGATACAAGCATGAAAGTGGTAACTCAACAATCAGTACGATGATACAAGCATGAAAGTGGTAACTCAACAATAAGTACGATGATACAAGCATGAAAGTGGTAACTCAACAATAAGTACGATGATACAAGCATAAAAGTGGTAACTCAATAATAAGTACTACGATGATACAAGCATGAAAGTGGTAACTCAGTAATAAGTACGATGATACAAGCATGAAAGTGGTTACTCAATTATAACTACGATGATATAAGCATGAAAGTGGTAACGTAATAATAAGTACGATGATACAAGCATGAAAGTGGTAACTCAATAATAAGTACGATGATACAAGCATGTAAATGGTAACACAATAATAGGTACGATGATACAAGCATGATAGTGGTAACTAAAAAATAAGTACTACGATGATACAAGCATGAAAGTTGTTATTTAGTAATATGTACGATGATACAAGCATGAAAATGGTAACTCAGTAATAAGTACGATGATACAAGCATGAAAGTAGTAACTCAGTAATAAGTACGATGGTACAAGCATGAAAGTAGTAACTCAGTAATAAGTACGATGATACGAGCATGAAAGTGGTAACTCAAGAATAAGTACTATGATACAAGCATGAAAGTGGTAACTCAATAATAAGTACTACGATGATACAAGCATGAAAGTGGTAACTCAGTAATAAGTACGATGATACAAGCATGAAAGTGGTTACTCAATTATAACTACGATGATATAAGCATGAAAGTGGTAACGTAATACAAAGTAATTGATACAAGCATGAAAGTGGTAACTCAATAATAAGTACGATGATACAAGCATGAAAGTAGTAACTCAGTAATACGTACGATGATACGAGCATGAAAGTGGTAACTCAATAATAAGTACGATGATACAAGCATGAAAGTGGTAATTCAGTAATATGTACGATGATACAAGCATGAAAGTAGTAACTCAGTAATAAGTACGATGGTACGAGCATTAAAGTAGTAACTCAGTAATAAGTACGATGATACGAGCATGAAAGTGGTAACTCAGTAATAAGTACGATGATACGAGCATGAAAGTGGTAACTCAATAATAAGTACGATGATACGAGCATGAAAGTGGTAACTCAATAATAAGTACGATGGTACGAGCATGAAAGTAGTAACTCAGTAATAAGTACGATGATACGAGCATGAAAGTGGTAACTCAATAATAAGTACGATGATACAAGCATGAAAGTGGTAACTCAATAATAAGTACGATGATACAAGCATAAAAGTAGTAACTCAATAATAAGTACGATGATACAAGCATGAAAGCTGTAACTCAATAATAAGTATGATGATACAAGCATGAAAGCTGTAACTCAATAATAAGTATGATGATACAAGCCTGTATTTTTACTCTAGAGGCATGCCATCATTTATTATGAACGACTATTAAGGAAATATAATATATCGTTCCATTAACTGTTGCTTAACTTACTTATAATCATTCCCTCTTGTTTCGAGAATGGAGCGTCCATTCGCGTTCCCATGGCGAAAACAACATTAATTAATACTGCATTAGTGTTACTTTTTTGTTCTTGTAGAGGAATCAAAACATCATTCATTATTATTATTATTATTATTATTATTATTATTATTAGATCAGGTTTGGAATGATTCATTGATACGCAGTTAAGTTTACTGACTGATATACGAGTATTGTATTATTGAGTTGAAATGTGGGAGTTTAGTGACTGTAATACGAGTATTGTATTACTGAGTTGAAATGTGGGAGTTTAGTGACTGTAATACGAATATTGTATTACTTAGTTGAAATGTTGTCCATGAAAATCAAGTCCCAATAGCAGAGTCGAATGATTGCGTATCCAAATAACTCTTCCAATTAATACATACATTGATACAACGTACACTTAATTTCAAGTCAAAAATTACCTGTACACGTATGTCCATTGTAATCCAGTGTATACCCTCCCCTACAGGAACATGTGTACGAGCCTTGGTTGTTATGACAACTGTGTGCACAGTTAGAACTGCCTAAGTTGCACTCATCTTTATCTGAAACATGACAATATCAAATAATAATACACATTTAGAACGGTGATATAAGGCACTGTCGGCAGACGGCAACTTACCTTTCATCTCGAAGATCATGGGTTCTAGTTCAGCTCTGTTCAAAATATTTACGTGAGAAAGTTTCCCAGTTATTTTCTGAGGGACGATGGTTCTCCTCAGACTCATTCAGAGGTCTTCATCCATCAATAAAACTGGATGCACCTTGTATAACCTGTCACCTATCATGTATAACCTGTCACCTGTCATGTATAACCTGTATTGTTTCGTAAAAACAATGGTCATATAAAGGGGTCGACTAAAACGATGTATAACCTGTCACTTGTCATGTATAATCAGTACTGGGTAGTAAAAACAATGTTTATACATAGGGGTCGACTATAACAATGTATAACCTGTCACATGTCATGTTTAACCTGTACTGTTTCGTCAAAACAATGGTCATACACAGGGGTCGACTTTAGCGATGTATAACCTGTCACCTGTGATGTATAATCTGTACTTTTCGTAAAAACAATGGTCATACACAGGGGTCGACTTTAACGATGTATAACCTGTCACCTGTCATGTATAATCAGTACTCGGTAGTAAAAACAATGTTCATACATAGGGGTCGACTATAACATTGTATAACCTGTCACATGTCATGTATAACCTGTACTGTTTCGAAAAAACAATGGTCATACACAGGGGTCGACTTTAACGATGTATAACCTGTCACCTGTCATGTATAATCTGTACTGTTTTGTCAAAACAATGGTTATACACAGGGGTTGACTATTACGATGTATGACCTCTCACCTGTCATGTATAACCTGTATTGTTTCGTAAAAACATAGTTAAACACAGGGGTCGACTATAACGATGTATAACCTCTCACCTGTCATGTATAACATGTACTGTTTCGTAAAACAATGGTCATACACAGGGGTCGACTATAACGATACATAACTTGTAACCTGTCATGTATAACCTGTACCATTTTGTAAAAACAATGGTCATACACAGGGGTCGACTATAACGATGTATAACCTCTCACCTGTCATGTTTAACATGTACTGTTTCGTAAAAACAATTGTCATACACAGGGGTCGACTATAATGATGTATAACCTCTCACCTGTCATGTATAACATGTACTGTTTCGTAAAAACAATGGTCATACACAGGGGTCGACTATAACGATGTATAACCTCTCACCTGTCATGTATAACATGTACTGTTTCGTAAAAACAATGGTCATACACAGGGGTCGACTATAACGATGTATAACATGTCACCAGTCATATATAACATGTACTGTTTCGTAAAAACATAGTTAAACACAGGGGTCGACTATAACGATATATACCATGTCACCTGTCATATATAACCTGTACTGCTTCGGAAAAACAATGGTCATACACAGGAGTCGACTATAACGATGTATAACCTGTCACCTGTTATGTATAACATGTACTGCTTCATAAAAACAACAGTCATACACAGGGGTCGACTATAACGATGTATAACCTGTCACCTGTTATGTATAACATGTACTGCTTCATAAAAACAATGGTCATACACAGGGGTCGACTATAACGATGTATAACCTGTCACATGTCATATATAACCTGTATTGTTTCGTAAAAACAATGGTCATACACAGGGGTCGACTATAACGATGTATAACCTCTCACCTGTCATGTATAACCTGTATTGTTTCGTAAAAACAATGGTCATACACAGGGGTCGACTATAACCATGTATAACCTGTCACCTGTCATGTATAACCTATACTGTTTCGTAAAAACAATGGTCATACACAGGGGTCGACTATAACCATGTATAACCTGTCACCTGTCATGTATAACCTATACTGTTTCGTAAAAACAATGGTCATACACAGGGGTCGACTATAACGATGTATAACCTATCACCTGTCATGTATAACCTGTACTGTTTCGTAAAAACAATGGTCATACACAGGGGTCGACTATAACGATGTATAACCTGTCACCTGTCAAGTATAACCTGTACTGTTTCGTAAAAACAATGGTCATACACAGGGGTCGACTAAATCGTTGAATAACCTGTCACCTGTCATGTATGACATGTACTGTTTTGTAAAAACAATGAGCATACACAGGGGTCGACTAAAACGATGTATAACCTGTCACCTGTCATGTATAACATGTACTGTTTCGTAAAAACAATGGTCATACACAGGGGTCGACTATAACCATGTATAACCTGTTTATAATAATACGTTTCCACGAATATTCTCTAAGAGTGAGACAGACAATTTAAATAAACATCTACTAAATACTATAGATATAGAAAAAGATTGACATCTTTGAAGGCAAACTTTGCAGTTGTTTTTCACAAACAAAATTGTCTTATCAATAATAAGGAAGGACCCATATGAGATATGGTGTAATTATTATATAAGGAGCTCTACTTTACCAGTGTTAAAGCAACCGAGTTTATTCACAATAATAATACATATGGTTATAATTTATTGTATTATTACACACCAGCGTGGTGCTTTTTCTAACGCAATACATAATGACACTGATATCTATGCATATGAATAAAAATTTACAGTGTAAAACGTGAATTTATATAAATATTAATTATAGAACATAAGTTTCTAGTAATGTATAATGCGGAAGTACTGGCGAATATTCTATAAAAAAAACTACAAGATTATGATTTGCAACTGTTTATACAATATACAAGGGATACAGGAAACTGTATTTTGTGTCGGATGTAGCTGTTTACAACACTATGTGTCGTTATTTTGATGAGATTGACAAATTGATGAATAATCTGTTTGTTGCACTGTATAAAAAGTTTTTTTAAAATTTTAACAGATTGAGCATTTTATATGATATGGAATATAGCTCAATATTTAAAATCTAGAACAAACAAAAATAACTCACTATTTGGTCTGGGACTGATTTATTGATTGATTGATTGATTGATTGATTGATTGATTGATTGATTGATTGATTGATTGATTGATTGATTGATTGATTGATTGATAGTTGGTTTTTATATGCAATGCTGTATAATCATAAACATTAGAAGTAAGAGTAAATGAATTTCAAATATAAAAATGTGCTTCGTCGTTTAACTTTTAAACAGAAAAAAGCTGTTTATTTTAAACTCTTAAGGGAAACGTCATCTAAACGAGTTCATTAAATTATGCTGTAGAAATATAGTCATAATCTTGAAAAAGTATAAGTCAAGCAGTTTTTGAAATATAATAATCTAAGCGTCTATAGAAATATTGCAATTTCCCCAGTATGATACAGCAATAATCAAGTTTCAAACTCAGTTGCTATCCAAATAGTTCAGTGTCTAGGTCGCAAATGGAACTGCTGATGTGGTTAATAAATTACGTATCCATTCTTTCATTACAAATGCCATATTTAAAGATTAACGTTACCATTTTGAAAAAAATCGAAAGCATTATGAAGCAATTAATTACCATAACATACCCATTTAAATTGATTCAAAAATTTAATGCAACCATATTTCGAATTTATGTTTTAAGATTTTATCATTTCTCATGTGTACTTTTTGTTTCATATTATAAGGAATCTACGTGTTAAAGGTTTTAAGCAGGGTTAATAATAATCATTTCTTATGTGTAGTTACAAATTTGTATAATACTTTATTTACCTTCGCATGTTGTTTTGTCCGACTGTAGAAGATATCCTCTGTGACAAGCACAATTAAATGAACCGGCGGTGTTCGTACACAGCTGGTCACATTTGTTCAGTGAACATTCATTTATATCTACAACACAAAAACATACACTATAACGATATTGGAAAACGTCAAAACAAAAAAACAGGTTTGTATATTGACAAAAGTGTCAACAATACAGGAGGTGCCAAATTATTCAGTAAACTCTCAGGTAAACAACCAATAGCATCAACAAACAATAAGTACTGTAGTATATGGATATATACACTCGGACTAATTATATTGCGTTTTCATATCTCTTCCTGTGTTGCGTTTTCATATCTCTAACTGTGTTGCGTTTTCATATCTCTTCCTGTGTTGCGTTTTCATATCTCTTCATGTGTTGCGTTTTCATATCTCTAACTGTGTTGCGTTTTCATATCTCGTCATGTGTTGCGTTTTCATATCTCTAACTGTGTTGCGTTTTCATATCTCTAACTGTGTTGCGTTTTCATATCTCTAACTGTGTTGCGTTTTCATATCTCTTCCTGTGTTGCCTTTTCACATCTCTTTATGTGTTGCGTTTTCATATCTCTTCATGTGTTGCGTTTTCATATCTCTTCATGTGTTGCGTTTTCATATCTCTTCATGTGTTGCGTTTTCATATCTCCAACTGTGTTGCGTTTTCATATCTCTTCATGTGTTGCGTTTTCATATCTCTACCCGTGTTGCGTTTTCATATCTCTTCATGTGTTGCGTTTTCATATCTCTTCATGTGTTGCGTTTTCATATCTCCAACTGTGTTGCGTTTTCATATTTCTTCATGTGTTGCGTTTTCATATCTCTTCATGTGTTGCGTTTTCATATCTCTTCATGTGTTGCGTTTTCATATCTCCAACTGTGTTGCGTTTTCATATCTCTATATGTGTTGCGTTTTCATATCTCTTGAGTGTACATTACAACAAGCGTATATACTTTTTGATATTCCACATGTTGAAAAACGTGATACGTTAACTTTAAACCATATTCACGTTTTCGTTTTATTTAGCTAAACATTTTTATTTTATTTCTTATGATATATTTTACTTTCATCTACTTAATTTATTTCTAAAAAATTATTAATCTTTCTTATTTGTATGTTCTCTCAAAACAGTTTTATAAGGCGGTATTCAGATAACATTAATTTTATCCAGATACAAACCATTTTTCGGTTGCTGAGTGCAATCAATGTAAATATGTTTGTTTATCGAACATTACGTCAAGCTCAGACCATCCTTAAAAATCATTCGTCTGCGGTTTCCCGCTCCAAAATTTCAGAAGTGGATCCATGGGGTTTTATTATTATGTATTGGAAAAAAATGTGGATTGTTTTTTAGATAAAGGAAAGTATTTTGGGGAGAAATCAAATAAAACTATATGTTAATAACTGAAAACTATCGTTGAATAAACATTTATTTTCCGAATAATAATTCAAACAAAATCCGACGTCGTACAACTTGTCTCAATCTAATCACTTAACCATATAATTAATATTCTTCAATTTGAAGATTTCAGGCGTGTTTATATATTATCATGCTGTACAATCTAAATTGTTTGTGTCAACAAGTTTGAAAATATTGAACTCATAAAACATATAAATTTACTAAAATCTATTACCGACACAATGTATTCCATCAGAGCTAAGTTTATATCCAGACAATCTACAACCGCACCGTGAACCGCCATGATCTGTCAAACAGCGCTCGGCACATCCACCATTGCGATCGCTGCACGGTCTGTAATCTAAATATGATATATTGTATTAAGTGTAAAAAACTCTTATATTTATTTTTATAATCGTCTTTCCCTTCTTCATTATTGAATAATAAATACAGGTACTAGATACATAATATCGCACAACACCACAATGTATATTCATTATTCCAATTTTTCAAGATTATTGTATAAACGTATTTTTAATCTTTAATGGCTTATGTGTTGTGTTCTAGCTTTTGTGACACTTAATATCTCTACTGTTTACTTCCGTTAAGTAAAATATTTATGTAAAACTGATTTTTTACAGTTATCTTAGAAACATTTTTAAATGACACTCACCGTGACAGCAGCGTCCGGTCCGTCTGGCTGTGCACCGACATCCTGAAGTACTCGAGTATGTTCCGCCATTGTAACAAAACTCGTTACAATTTCTCGATTGGTGGTCATTGCTGTAAACACAGACGTATCTCGATCTTGTCTGTGTACCTCCACTACATGATTCTGAGCAGGGGCCCCAAGATTTCCAACTGTCTTTGCTACCAGGCCAACACAATGCATCTTAAAAACAATGCGTCCTTTTTCGTGAAAATTGAAATGGCAACCAAGAATAGTACCACGAATAAAACACGGTATTTAAAATCTATAGTTCGGAATTGTAAAACAAAACAATATAATTTGTTGATTATGTGTATATACAGGTTTACTGCTTAACGTAGACGTCGTCAGCCGAAGCTCTACCTGTCATCCACCTGTCATCGGATGTTTCGACCCCTTATGCTTGGTACATCCTCTGGGTGGCGGGACAGGTAGTGGAGATCAGACACTACCTCATCTACGTTAGCCGCCAAGTTGGTTCACTGCGACGTAGCCAGAGCAAGCTGGACGCTCTCACTTAAATATCATCATTATTTGATTGATCTAAGAGACAGGTAGTGGTGATCAGACACTACTTCATCTACGTTGGCTGCCAAGTTGGTTCACTGCGGCGTAGCCAGAGACAGCTGGACACTCTCACTTAAATATCATCATTATTTGATTGATCTGAGGGACAGGAAGTGGTAATCAGACACTACCTCATCTACGTCAGCTGCCAAGTGGGTTCACTGCGGCGTAGCCAGAGACAGCTGGACGCTCTCACTTAAATAGCATCATTATTTGATTGATCTAAGGGACAGGTAGTGGTGATCAGACACTACCTCATCTAAGTTGGCTGCCAAGCTTGTTCACTGTGGCGTAGCCAGATCAAGCTAGACGCTCTCACTTAAATATCATCATTATTTGGTTGATCTTAGGGACAGGTAGTGGTGATCAGACACTACCTCATCTACGTCGGCTGCCAAGTGGGTTCACTGCTGCGTAGCCTGTGCCTGCTGGACGCTATCACTTAAATATCATCATTATTTGATTGATCTAAGGGACAGGTAAAATACATGTTAGATTTACAACATTAGTAAAAAACGTTAATAAATGTATAGAAATACCCTGCTTAATAAGGCTGACCAGTCTCTATTGTATTATAATTGAAATTACCTTAACACATACATAAAGTAGCTTACATGACATTATTTAACATCGAAGACAAAATAAAAAATAAAACCAAACCATCAAAAACAAATTAATATCAATTATAACATTAATCCATTCATGCAATGAAAAATAAATGTATAAATTTGCCTTGTAAATGTATAAACTTTCCGAGATGTATTAGTGCACTTTTAGTTTGTTATAGTACGAGTATGTTAATTTTAACTATTTATTAATGGTCTGTATCATAAAATTCAATAATTCTTGCGCTAAAATGCTCACGTTGATAATAAAATTTAGGACAACAAAATATGAAATGTATTTCATATTCAACAATATTCAAATGACACTGCAAACAAAATCTTTTTTCTCTTGATAAACTAATATACCGGCATAATTCGGATGCAATGGGAAGGGTACCGTGGCGTAATTGTGTAATACGCGATCTTAAATTGTTGGTTAGGTTCATTCTAACATATAAACATTACTCGAAATCAAACTTATTATGATTCAATATTTTCTTACATATAATTAACTTATTTTGTGAATGTATATCAGTAGTACATTTCGTCTTACAAATTTGTAGTTAATAAATGTACATCGTGGAAAATGGTGGTGTTTTCAAAAGTTCTTAAAGACAAGGCATTAAAGTCATACTTTCTTCAAATATAGATTTACCATCTGGAAACAAATTATTTTACATTTTAAGTAATCAAGTTATTTCTGTTAACCGTCTATCATCCATACCTAAAGCATTTAGTTTACACTTTTATATTGGGGATCCCAACCCATATCACTGTGAATTAATGTAAGGACCGTTGTCAATGTACATCAAATGTAACGATCGTAAATACATTAACAATTTATATCGCAACTAAAAAAAGAATGTCAGATTATAGCGTAAATGAAAAACGTAAAACACGTTGACAATTTTTATCGAAGACTAAAATGTTGTGAAATTATATCGATAATTAACGACATAAAATACTAACACCGAATATTGCGTTGTCAATTAACATCACCAAGGTGATGCCTAACAGAAAATACAAGCATAATTGAAATTAAAATATATATGTTCTTTTTAAAGTAATAATGCATTAATACTTACCCACTGTGTTGAAAAGAGCCGCAAGGCAAAATAATATTTTAAATACCATTTTATTTATTTTTATATAAACATCCCTTCAGTTTTCGCATTCCCATAAGACTGACGCGGTTAAAATTACTTTAGCATGTTATTTATCTTTCTATAACTCAAAGGTTACAAAACCAAGTCTGTTGTAGATTGTGATTTGAAGGATGTATGTAAAGATATAGATACTATATTACATTTATGGAAACAACGATACACTTGCAATCAATCGAGTATGTACTGGCCTAAACTTCAAGTAAAATATAAGATATCACCCTTGGGGTCAAATTAAAGTTCAAGGGTTCTTTTGAGTACTTTGATTATTTTGAACATATATTGCCGCTTTTCTCACGTTTATGTTTGCCTTTGTTTAAAAATACCAGATGTTCTTTGAATTTAATTTATCTAGTCATTAGCTCATGTCATCTATTATATATGATTGTTGTTATTCATGAAATTAGTACTTACTTATAATTGTCTCTATAATTCAAACTCCATATTCAAGATTAATTTGAACGCCATGTGTTTTGCAATTTAAAGATATTTTATTCATTATAACCATATTTTTTTGTAATTTTGTTACATAATTAAATTTTATATCATTTGGGCATTTTAACGCCGTCTTTCTATATACAACACGTAAGCGATAATTATTTTAGAAAAAGAATGTAAAGATAGTTCTGAACCACATAATGATACTGTGGCTTTGAAACTCATACAGTGTTTTATAACCCTGTCATTATATACTTGATACACCCAGGGACTTTGGCAACGCACCACTACGTTAACAGTGCCACCTGTAAACGTATGACTGACGCTTAAATTGTTTATGCATTTTTTTCATTTTTCGAAGCTACCTCCAAAAGCGAAAATTCAAAGGCGTCAATAACAAGGCGAATTGTCCATACATTCATTATTGACATCTGTAAATATTCACTTTTGAAGGTATCTTCGAAAAATGGGGGAAAAATGCATCAAAAATTCAAGTCTCAGTCATTTGACAGCAGAAAACAGAGATGGCATTCTTAACGTATATAAACTTTCTCTGAAATCTGCTGACATTTTCTGCACTCAAATTACCTGTATGTAAGTGGTGCGTTTTCACAGTCCCTGGATGTATAAGTACACTCCCTTTCCAATTACACATGGGATATTTCAAACAGCCATTTTGGCGTTTTGTTTCCCCACATATTTGATGTAAAAACAAATTTCTGATGTTGATAACCAAATGTAACATGTAAAACGTTCAGATAATTAAACTGTTGTTGTTTTTTAATTTTATTTAATTGACAATTTTATTCTATCATCTTTATTTTATTTAACAATTCCATGCTATAAAATTCAGTTCTTATATCAAACAGAGCGTAACTTTATTATGTAAGTATAAAAAATGAATATGTTTATATACATACATATACATCTTATCGAACATTTTTAAAATGTTGCCTAACTATATTTTTATTTAAATAAATGATTTTATTATAACTTATAATATTGCTAGTAAACTTGTTGACTCTTTATCATGTAAATAGTGGAAATAACATGTGAAAGATTGAACATTCATTTTTCCTCCAAACGGCGCTCTACTGAGAGGGTGTTTGATATAAAGAGCCTGTAAAATGCAAAATAAAACCATTATGTATCGAGAATGTTCAATTAAGTCACAATGACTTAATCAATCGTCAAATTCCGTTCATTTCCGCGTGTATTCGGCATTTCATATCGCAACTTGTACGACTGTGTGAAAATTTCGGATACTGATAAAAATCGATGACGTCACATACAGTAGACAGTTTCTTTCAACAATGGCGGATTACACAGACAGCAGTGATGCAGAATCTGATTTTGACGTTTTTTCTTCATCAGAAAGTGATATTGCAGTAAGTGAGGGGGAGGAGGGGGGGGGGGGGGGGGGCAGGTATAAGAAAAAATATAAGAATTGCAACAAAAACAGTTGAAATATTCGACCGTCCTACCAGTTTGTGATTTTTTTCTTCACATTTTTTTCTGATGGAGTTTTGATTCCCTTACCCTAACCATGAGAAAAAATATCTGATGTTGACAAACAAATACAAATATATTTTGATAACTGTACAATATTTAGTTTATTAAACTAATTAAGTTCCAGTTTTAGTCATTTATGTTAATTTAATATTATCATTCTATTTTCGTGTTTTATTTAACAATACGAAGTCATACATTCAGTTCTCACATCAAACAGAGAGCACGTTTGAGAGCGTACTTCTATATCTACATATTACTACCAACAAGCAATTTCTGATTATAACTGGGAGATGACGTAAATAGTTTGAGTAGTCTTACAATGAGTTTAACAGAAGTAAGATAGGGCGTTGGGTTATCGTATTATACGCACTATGGGGTCCAGACATAGCTCTCCAAAACCAAGATCTGTATCTGTCCTTAAACATTTAAATCTGATAAACAAAAAGTATTATTTAATAGTTAACGCCTTATCAGATATATACCGGTGTTGTCCATTAAACGATCGATGTTTTTGTGCCTGTCGTTCATCAATTAACCCAACATAATAAATTGCCGTTCAGGGGGACATGTTATTGACACAAACAGTTCGAACCTTGTTGATATATTCTACCCAGGACCATTTCAAAACGATGAATGCGGTAATCCAGAATATACGCTAAAGGCGTAGATAAAAATTCAAATACACTACAAAAATCTTAGGTTGCTAACTAAACGCGTTTTAATATATGCTACAGATTTGTAGGATTTGGTAAATTGAAGTTTAAATGAGGAAGTACAACTACAAACTTTCTCATTGGTCGATAAATAATATGTTACAAACCATACAGTAAACCAATAGCGTGGTGCGGATTTAGTTAAAAGTTTTGTTATCAAGTCACATGGATATATCACAATGTAACAAGAGGCTGATCTTAATATTCATAACTTTAATAGTATCAACTAAAAACACGTCCACATATACAAGCGTGCGCGTACACGCACGCACGCACGCACGCACACATAACGCGCACACATATACACACACAACACACACACACGTGCACGTGCACGTGCACGTACACACACACGTACGTACACACAGATATTTTTTTTAATTTCTATGTACCGTATTATCGAGCTTAAATAAAACCAAACATACTGAGCGTTTGACATCTTCTTCAAATGCAAAAATAGATACCGATACCAATATCGATAGCTGATAGTATTATCGACTTGTTTAATTGACAGCTTGCGTCAGATAAATTGTGAACTAAGATACACTGCGTTTCCAGGCTTTCTTACGACAAGAAATATCTGATTCATTCAAACTTGTAACAACGTCCCTTTTGCACCAAAACGAGAATACTGCGTTTTCGAAAAACATCCTAGAGAAGCAATGCTGTTCTCATTTTTGTAATATTTGAGTCATGAATTATTCGAAGACATAGGATTATAATTTATGTGTACTTTCAATTATATTTTAATGCAGCTATTATAATTTAGAAACTATGAAGCCTATTTTGACATGTAAATATTCTGTGTACATCTTATCTTTGTTTTGCATCAGAATTGGCCTGACGCAGGCCGTCAATCAATCAAGTCAATAACCGGTTACTACGCCGCCAGTTTCCTTAAACAAACAAGCGGTGTCTAAGTAAAAACTGCATTGTATATAGTAGGACAAACAATGCCATGTGGCCAGGTTGCGGAGCAATAGACGTTCTCAAGTCAGATCAATTTAAGAGCAGCATAGTTACAAATGATTGATCTTATTTCATTTTTTACATGAAAAAGATTTCAGTAGATCCAGATAAAATTGTGAAGAAATACACCTTTTGCACTCAGTCAGATGATATGTATAACATTATCACTGATATCTGCATTTAAAGGAGTTTAAAATGGTTGCTGCAAGAGGCTCGTTGAAAGATTGTTAACATTCCTTTCATTATTTCAAACCAGTCTGGCTAAGCTGCAGTAAAGTCGTGTTAGCATTCGCACTGTTCACTGTCAGTTAAATATGCTGAATGCAAATCATGATCAAACATCCTAGATTTAAGTCAGCAACTGATAACAAAGCATACCACTGATTTAACTCGGTGGCCTCTGCTCTATATGAAAGACTCAATTCTGCATAAAGTCAAACGTTAAGTCCACCGTTCGTAGTTTATGAATCTTCCAAAGGTCTACAAACAATCACAACAACAATAAATATAGGATATTCGTCTCATTGTGAGAGCAAGTTAAGAAATTGATAAATGTGTACAACAATTCAGTAGTATGTTCACAGTTCACGAAACTAAACTTTTGTGTGAATACTTGTCCTGAAAGGTATATTAATATATTATTTTATATTATGAATGATATATTTTATAAAAAAAACAGCCTTTGAAAATTAAATGATATCAATAATCTCTTACTAGTTACTCCATACAGCTTGTGAAATAATAATTGTCAGTGTCCAAATTTTTCCCATTATATGGCAATTTTTCATAAAAAAAATGGTAAGCTGTTGGAATGATATTTTCTCACCCTTTTTAGGAGGTATCGAGCTTTTTTGCCTTAGGAATATTGAATATTATATCATTGTGGAACAGTGTTTTTTTCAGTTTTTGGAACTGAACTCAAGCAATTTCTCAGGTTTGGCATAATATCGACATAAACCACTGGGCTACCATTTTTTTTAATCGGATACTTGTTGTATCAGGTATCATCAGTAAGACGCACACTTTTTATTACTTTCCACTAGATAAATTCTACTACCCTAAGAATCAACATCCAATTTAAATTTTTTAACCTGTTCAGTTTAATATTTAAACAAACATTCACGTTATTTATAAGGTTGCGAGGTCCAGCAATTTGAATAGATGTAACTAACTGAGAAGTTGTTTCAATTGGAATGTGTTTCATTCATCTTAATACATTAACGAACTTAATCATTTTCATTTATAGTGTAGCCATGTTAAAGAACTTGTGGATACGGATTTGAATTTAAATATTTTCAAACTATAGTCATAGAAACAAAGTACCGATTGCCTTTCCTGCCCTGAAGAGTAATCACAGAGTAAGTGAGGACTGACTCTATCCTTTGTTTAACAAAGACTTAAAAACAACAACACAGGATGTAATTTCGCAAAATCTGTGATTTTCTATGTCTTAACTTCATTGAATACATAACAAAAAGCATCACTATCACCGATGGAATACAAAGATTTGTTTCAGCTTTCTACTTTAGTATAAGCTATACTGATTAACTTTGGGTAAAGTCGAAACAGGCAGTGACATGATTTGAAGATGAATTTGCCATAAATTTATCATGGTTATCTTTCTCACAGGAAAACACTTTGTTTTTCATACAATTCAAACGTTTTGTCTTTTCGTCGTCGGCTTTGTTTTTATAGCATTAATGCATATATCACATTCATCTTTCGAGGGGTTGTGAAATGAAATATTTAATTCAGGATTGAAAATATGCCTATACAATTATTCCTTATAACGTTTGATTTGCTTTTCAAATTTAAATAACTCTCTTTTTGAGGGAATTTCTGTCAGATTTGATATTTGTGGTATGTTAGGCAGAGCACCTCCATTGGAATCAGGAAATGCTTCCGCGTCTGTTTTATTTGAATAGTATTATTGGTTTATTTTGAACACTTTGAAAGCATCGTCACGTTTGAATTGTGATTTAGGAAAGAAATTGATGCTCGGAAATCATGTATTCAATATTCCAACAATCATCATCAACAACATCCTAACCATCTGCATTATTACAGACGCCAATATTACATATTCCTGTATCATCAAACTAATCTTTACCATTATTTGAAATATCAAATGTGCTTAACATAAATCCTACCATTTAGCTCACAACATGCAGGGCTTGCATTGGTGTTTTTGCAGCTGCTTTTACGTTACTGATTTCAGAAATATCAAAAGAAAATGCTTGTTAAATATGATTAACTGATGTACGCTCCTTCACTAAAAACCTGAACAGTCAGAATCTGTGTCAGATTGTTCTTTAGTATGTGAAATGTCATTATTGATTCCAGAATGTTCATTCTTAGCTCCGACAGAAATGTATAGGTGTGTATTGTAGTCTCCATCTAATGCCATAATCTCATATCAATTACTAGCGCCTTATTGTTTTAAAAAAGCCACTCAGTAACTAATGAACAAGGCCATGTCAAAAATATTATGGAGGGTAGTCATGGTTGTCATTCTGCCAGGACAAACCATGGTTGTCATTCTAACAGAACAAATCATACATAACAACATTGTTCCTGTTCAAAGAAGTAAAATGATGAATCATAAGATGGGATTCCCATTGGGATATACATGTACAGCCACATAATTGCAATTTATAGAACAGAATGAAATGCAGGGTAATAAAAATTATGGACGATAAAGATATAGTTCAATATTTTAAAAAAATCAATTCCATTCATGACCGGGAAAAATATTCACCTTCAGCATCGTTATTTTACTCTTTTAAAAGTTACTTGTGTAGTTTTTAATTTGCATGCGTTAGAACGGATTCGAAAATAAAAATGTTTTAAATAATTAAAGTCCAATCATATTTGTTAAAAGTCAATATCAAATGGTGCAATAAATCAACATTAAACACTTTTACGTTAACTTTACGGATGATGTTCTGTATTTTATTCATTTAGATGATCGTAGCACATTGAAAACTTGTTTGAAGAGTTCTGAAAGATACAGGAATTATTGAAAGTCTTTGATGGTGATCATGTCATAATACATTATGATGTCATAATGAAAATTATGATGTCATAATGTAAAATATCATGTCATAATGTAAATTATCATGTCATAATGTAAATTATGATGTCATAATGTAAATTTTCGTGTAATAATATAAATTGTCATGTCATAATGTAAATTATCATGTCTAAATAAATGATTGTGTCAAGCACTAATTTTTTGCACCATGTCTTATAATAAAATTATTTTTTTTAAAAAAACGCGATACATGTACTAAAAAATATATCGCATAAAATATAATTATTTTTGCAATTTCCACGACGAAATATTTTCACTGCGTGTGTATCCATATTTTGAATTGTTTAACGAAAACGGTAAAAAATGTCAGTTATCTCGTTTTAGTGTTCAAGGGACGACACCTCTGATATGGTAATAGTGTATATTTGTCAATAACACTTGTAGTATTGTGTCAATTGTTTCTAATATAGTCATTGTAATATATAAAGATAAACGTGTTGCATTTGAAACAAAGCAAGAAACGTGTTAAATTGTATAATTTGGTTTACAAGTATCGATTAGATTAGATTATCAACTTCAGTTATTTAAGATAATTAACAGCATGTTTGATTTTAATGTTTACTTTTTGTGTGACACAAGTGTTCATATAAAATAAAAACTTATTATCACTTAACATTAAACAGCTAGAGTGATATTTGCGTTTCGTCAAACGTGCAATTATCGTTTTGAAAAGTTGTGTTTGAGCAATTAAGATAATACAGTGTAGTCATTTTATACCTTCTTTCTTTCGAAATTAAGACCTATCAGCTTGACAAATGTACACAACAGATGAATCACTCGTTCACCGTAATTTACTGATATGACAGTTGAATAAGTAGCATCCTTAGCAAGTTCAGGAATAGATCTCCCTTAAACCAGTATCATGCAACTTTTAACTTTAATAGTATTAAAACGCTGACTGCTACTAGCATAATATTTTCCAAGTTGCGTTATGCTAGAAGCCGGAACTACTCGGCTATGTGTTAATTTAGAGTTAATGCAGTATTTTTTAAGCCAGGGGTGGTATTCCCATTCTTAAGAATATTCTTAGACTTGAGCGTGAAAATCCAAATTTTATCCTTTGATATCTAGTTTATCGTGACAGCGAGAACAATTGTGAGAGCTTATTTGACTTTATGTTAGGTGTCCCTACATGCTTGCAAAGTTTGACTTTGGTAACAATGGTCTCTAAGTGTGTTTTTCAAAATTCATTCTTGAGTTCAAGTTTATGAATATTCTTAAGAATGGGTGGTGAATACGTCCCCTGGTAAAACATATACTACTGCCGCATTCCGTTGTTTCTTGATAAATAAATACTCGCCAAGGGCTCGCACTTATTGCTCTTCTTACACTCGACAAATACAGCTGATATTCTAAGCTACTAACCATGTAATTCTTATGTATGAATACCAAAGTTTAAATGTTTTCTTACATTTTTTATAGTGACCGTTTAGTTGATAAATTATATTTTTGTTAAACTATTGTGTCCCGGTGTTTCTTATTGACACTGTTTTCCAAGTGTGTCTTTGTGCTTTCCATCTAATACAACTTTAAGCTGCATTACATGCTGCGGCTACTACAATGTTAATTGAGACTGTTGTTTTCAATTAATCGCTTTTGAAACGGTCATTTATTGTTATAAACATGTTTGAATTTATATTTGCTGACAAATAAACATATTGTAGCAAATTAAGTATGCAAATTGGGTGAATTTAAACGGACACAGGCACAGGATATTTGTCCTTTACACCGTCTTGAAGGTCTCACTTCACAGTTTTTTTTGTGTGTATAGAATAAGATCTAGGATTTCCACGGTAAAAATATTCCAAGTAGAATTTTTTTTTTCTCAGCAGGAATGAATCCCGACATAAAAATGCACAATAACTGATAGGTTGACCAACTTGATTTTTAAAGAGTGTGCAGTGACACCCTGAGATAAATACATGCATCTGTTGAAATCCTATAAACGTCTTTTTAGCACCAATAAGGTCTTGTTGCAGTGCATGCTATGCAAGCTTTTGCTCTATTCATCTGCAACAAGAAATCACAGCCATTATTAACCATTTTGAAAACATTTCAAACCAAATTACATGGAACATTTTACAAGCGCAAGAATCATTTTAGCGAAACTGTGTATTGAGACGCGTAGTACCCTTGATTAACAATATTTTCTTGCTGATCTGGCATTTGCATAGTGATTGAGTGATTTGTTTCATTTTATATATACTGAACGAAACAGCTTGCCAGCCACCTTACATGCGTCAAAGAAGTTTAAGCTAACCTGTTACCTGACATATATTTTAAAAAAAAATTTATCAAAGCAATTTTCTTGAAATTTTGACTTAAATAAGAACGACTATTAAGTATAACAATGACCAATCGGGTATGTTATATACACACATACTTGTCTGTCAATGTCGTTAATGTTTGTTAATAACGCTACTTAATAGTATAACAATGACCAATCGGGTATGTTATATACACACATACTTGTCTGTCAATGTCGTTAATGTCTGTTAATAACGCTACTTAATAGTATAACAATGACCAATTGGGTATTTTATATACACACATACTTGTCTGTCAATGTCGTTAATGTTTGTTAATAACGCTACTCTATAGTATAACAATGACCAATCGGGTATGTTATATACACACATACTTGTCTGTCAATGTCGTTAATGTCTGTTAATAACGCTACTTAATAGTATAACAATGACAAATTGGGTATTTTATATACACACATACTTGTCTGTCAATGTCGTTAATGTCTGTTAATAACGCTACTTAATAGTAAAGCAATGACCAATCGGGTATGTTATATACACACATACTTGTCTGTCAATATCGTTAATAACGCTACTTAATAGTTTAGCGAAGATATTAGAAACTCAAAAGTGGAGAGTTAGCTGTTCTGATCATTAACAAAGAGTTGTGTTTAATAATACGTTGATGTTTTGTCGATTGTAAAGATTATATCAAAAACTCATTTATTAAAAATCTTTACATGCATATTGTAAAACTAGATATCGCTGATAATAGTTTGATAATGTGGCGGCTCTATAATGCATCCGATGTTTCTTTATCCTTTCAATATATTTATACCACACTCTTTTCAGGGGTTGCTTCAGGTCCGGCAAACAAGACTTCATTGTCAAGAGGAGACAAAGATTAAACCACTATTTTGAATTCTTTTAAGGAACCCATCGGTATGTCTACATCTACGTCTACAATTAAACTATTCCAGATTATTTAGAAAGTAATGTTTCTTACCTTTCTGTTGGTGGTGGCATTAAATGTAAACAAACAATTGTTCCGTTTACATCATTTGTTAATTAGTATAGTAGTATGTAATGTTTTTATTGTAAAATGTATATGGTTGAAGATATTTCTAGTATGAGCAAAATTATAGATTTCCATCTTGTTAATTTGTAAACATTAAATTGAAATTTAATAAAAAATAAAGTATACACCATAATTGGCTGATAAAACTTTAAAACACTTAATTGTTTTATTTCTAATTTCACATTCTGACGAAATGTAATATATTGGTCGGACACTTATGCAATCTGACTACGGCTTGAACAACAGCTGTTCAAGCGAATTAACTGTTGTTTGTTAGATTTTATATATACTGATTGTATTACTTGCCTTAGTCTTTTATTTTTGTGTTTTTGTTTTTTTCTAAATTAAATGAGACGGCAAATAATTCTAAAAGGAGATTTATTTCGCCATTATACAATAAACGATATCATTAAACATAGTGTTTTGGTTGAAAAAGTTTTGATATAGACCTCTCATTAAGCATGATTAACGTATAATACACTTTTTTGCTCTAAAATTGGGAAAATTGACACTTTTTGACGTAAGGAAAGCCCTTCTAAACGTAGGGTTTAAAATTTAAAAAATCCATATTTTACTCACTTTATAGTGTCGCAAGGCTTAACCATTTACTTGTCATTTACTTGCGGAAAGACGCTGGTTCAACTCAGATTCATTATGAGGCGATCCTCCATCAATGAAGCTGGATATGTCATATATAACCTGTAAAGTATTGAACATGGCGTTAAACCCCATTTTAAAGAATTGATTACCCTGCGTTCATTGCGTAATTTATCACAGTGGGTGATCATTCACGCGCTTTTTCGCACAGGTGAAAATATTGTACGCGCTTTTTGGTATCCGTGTGAAATGTACATGCAATTCGGAACCAGTAGACACATGGTACGACATCCGTGAACACATGATACAGAACCCGTGAACACATGATACAGCATTTGTAAACACATTATACGTCACCCGTGAACACATGATACGTCACCCATGAACACACGATACAGTACCCGTGAACACATGATACGTCACCCATGAATGCATGATACGTCACCCGTGAACACATGATACAGCACCAGTGAAGACATGATGCAACACCCGTGAACACATGATACGTCACCCATGAACACATGATACGTCACCCATGAACACATGATACAGTACCCGTGAGCACATGCTACGTCAGCCGTGAATACATGATACGTCACGCGTGAACACATGATACAGCACTAGTGAACACATAATACAGCACCCTTGAACACATGATACAGCACCTTTGAAATTAAGATAATCTGCGGTGGCGTAACAAACTACTAATTAGTTAACATTTGAATAAAATGATGCTATTTATGCTAGTTATGCTAGTTATGCTAGTTATTCTGGATTAAACTCCATATCCCGATCATGTTCCCAGTGTTCTAGACGATTGCGGTATGGATATTGGAGGTTTATTACTGATAGAAAGTGTTGTAACGGTGACTATGGATCGTAACTTATTCTTTCAAGGATGTCATTTATATATTCTAAAAACAGTTTCAGTGAGACAATATTCCAAATTGACTGCGGTTTTCAACAGTTTTGAGAAATATAAATCGTCATATAAAGGGAAATAACTGTTGTACATTTTCGGATTATTTAAAGGATTGCATTACCTCTCTTGGTTTATTTCTTTTCCAAAATTTTCGTTAGCGTTTGTGAATGAATCAATAATATCGATATCATTAATATTATAACTGTAAATAAAACCCAATTAAAACATTTTTTTTTCATTTTGGGTAAATAGACACTTTTCGGGAAATACCAGGTTCTATGTATAGACTATCCGGTTCATGTCACACTTGATTGCTGTTCCCTCATCCATACGCTCCCTAGTTTATATCACGTTGAAATAGAAGAAAATCGGACTATCAACCGATGCTTCGGGAGGGTACCTCGTTCGATATGTTATAAGTCTATATACATTCTGTTTTAAGACCCTCTAGATGTGTGTATGAAGGCCTAACTACACAGCTGACTTTCGTTCTTTGTTCTTATAAAACAAGTCTAGAATTTCCACGTAGAATCTTTTTTAAAGTATTTTTTCCATAGCAAGAATTTATCCGCACATAAAAATGTACAATAACTAGTAGTTTGACAGAGACAGTACAGTAACATCCTAAGATTTTCGGAAAAAAAAAGTCCTAAAGCGCTAATGATACACGCATTTGTTAAAATCCTATGCAAGTCACGTTTTAACACCAGTGATTGAAGTATTTACTATGTCAGCATTTGCTTTACCCATCTGCAGGAAGAAATCGAAGCTCTTATGAACCATTTTGAAAATTTACACAGGACATTTTTAAGTAAAAAAATCTTTCTGCCGTAAAAACAATGTGCGCAACTGTGTAGTAAGACCTTAAACTACAACGAAGTATAAATCTTAATCCGTACTCTGTCACATTGTTTGTCACACAACTGGTAAGCACCCGCAAATCCAAAACGCAGTTGATAGTCTCAAAGCTGACTTACTAAATATCAAACAAAATATAATGCTTATGTACAGAATAAAATGGATATACTGAAATAAACTGTTATCTGTGTCAAGTCTGATCTTTTGAAACTCACCAGTACCATTGAAAGTAACTTGTAGCAAATAAAATTCTGTGTTGAAGTAATACAATCGGAAAAAGTATCTAGTATTGTAAGCTGCAAAAACGAAATCAAACAGTTAAATAGCAATGTGATAGCATGTGATGAGAATTTTTAACTTACATCAAACAATATGACTAACAAAGTCGAACTTACTTCGAAAGTCTCGAAAAGACATTCCAAACAAAATACACATTTACAAAGGTACAATAATCAATTGAAAAAGTCGTTCCTAACCTCTTACACATATGAAGAACTCTATACCGTAGAAACTATCACCAATCTGATATCAGACAGTTATGATGTAGTTGTGCAAGAGGACAATTACAGCAGTGTAATAATTCTTGATAAATGTCAAAGTCAAGGTTGTTGCGAAACTCGGGATAAAAGGGTAGATTCAAATATATATGTAAATCCAAATAAAGCATCCGTCGCTAAACCTTCGCCGGATAATACCAATAATAAAATAACGTATTATAATCCAATTCCTGAACTTGTAAAAAAGTTGGTAAACTTCCTAACCATAACTGAATCTTTAACGTATCCACAAATGATCCCTGAGAATCAACCATCTTTTTACTTATTTTACCATAAAACATGTCATACAACTTACAACAATACAATAAATCTAAATTTTATTACTTTGTAGTGTTTTCTATCAGATATAACGTGAATATCAATATTTGGCGGCCATTTTGGTGGCCATATTGAATTTGTGGCCAAACGCCCCAACAGCCGTTAGTAAGAAATATATTTTAAGAGTCATCATACATTTTACCTCCAGAAACAAGCATTTATAAATAAATATACGGCCAAAGCATTAACCAAATGCGTATATTTCCAGAAAAAAATGTCATGTTTTTCATATTTTGGCTGTCATTTTGTCCCTAATTTAGACTTTATATACATGAACCACCATTTATTCACTCTTTGTTACCTTCAATCATGTTATACAACTTGCAACAACACAATTAATACTTTGCAGTGTTTTCTATCAGAATATATATTATAACATCAATTTCAATATTAGGTGGTCATTTTGGCGGCCTTCTTGGTTTTGTGACCAAACGCCCCAATAACCTTTAGTAATAAATAGGTTTTTGGACTCAGCAATTACCTCTAGAAATTAGCATTTATAAATAAAAATAAGGCCAAAGTATTTAACAAAATGAATATATTTGCGAAAAAAGTGTCATTTTTCATATTTTGGCGGCTTTTTTGTCCCTTATTTAGACTCCTTTTCTTGAATCAACCGTATTTTTATTCTTTTTTACTCTAAAACATGTCAAACAACTAACAACAACACAATAAATCTAAATTGTAAAACTTTGCAGTGTTTTCTATCAGTTTTTATATTGTAACATGAATTTCAATATTTGGTGGCCATTTTGGCGACCATCTTAGATTTGTGACTAAACGCTCAACAGCGGGTAAGTATAAATTGATTTTGGGAATCAGCGTTAATTTACCTCTAGAAACAAGTCTCAAACCTTGTGGACATAAAAAGTAAATCAACACTCCCCTATATCTGGAACTATTACGCTGCGTATCCATAGCTGATCTCTGAGGTTAAAGCTAACTCTTTCAATGGCCAGTTGAACGAATCGTCCGTTACTTCGTGTCCTCAAACTGGTAGCTACGCTGCGACCATTAACTCACCTGTACACCCCTCTTGTTATCACAGTTTACAGATGAACTATGCTCAAGCGGTCGCTACTAGTTCACGGAATCTCAAATCACTACATTATGGCTCTGAATTACGCACACTTGCATTGTCAACAAAGTCTGATTGTGACAAGTTAAAAGGTTCTGAGTCCTGTTATACTGACTCTAAAACACAGAGCACAGCCGATGACGACCTTGATTTCTGTGACTATATAAGTAAACGACCAACAACTTTTTATATAGGTGGATTTAGACATTCTGTCGATGAAAACAAAATATATCATTTTGTTAGTAATTAAGGTAAAAAATATTAGCAAAAGTTTTATCTTCAGAAGCAAGAAATATGGTGCTGCGGTCGTAAGGTTAAACGCTTAAGGCGACATGCGTGTGCGCCTATTAGACTTCATAGTCGGTCCGGTATCATTGATTACACCCCGTATTTGTGTATTGAATCTGACTATGATTAGTTGGTTCGTTCACATAAAATATTGACACTTGATTATTCATATGAACAGTACCTTAAATGTAGTAACCTGGAATGCAACAGGCATTATGTCTGGTTGCTCTTACTTCTGCGATATTTTAAGAAACAATAATGTTGACTTCTGTGGGATCTCTGAGCACTGGTTGCGCGAAATCGATTTGCATTTTCTTTATTATATAGATTATATGTATAAAACTCACACCGTATGTGATAAGGATTTGTGCATTCCTTGTATGAGCAATGTTCTAAAGGGAGGTGTTCTTTGAAATAATTGGCATTCTAACAAAATTACTACGTTGCAAATTGATGATGATAGAATAGTAGGAATCCAATTTTAATATTCAACAAATTGGTTCATGTATTTATTTCAAGTCTATTTTCAAAATAGTAATCATTCTCTTGCAAAGTTCAATGAATATGTTGAAAAAACTTGATGATTCGGTATATAAATACAGGGACAGAGGTAGTCTGGTTTTAATGGGTGAAAAAAATGCTCATCTTAACACAGCTAAATTTATAAAGCCGCTCGAAGATAGAAGCATCCGTTTCAGTACCGTTTTACACGAACTTAACTTAATATCTGTAATTTCTTTAGATACCGGAGCGAAATCTACTATGTTTCCTAGTATGGTAAACATGAATCATTAATAGATGAACCATTATGCAATATGACCATAAGGATTATGTTGTTAAAATGTGAGGTTTTGGAAGACAATGCTCTAGATATGTCAAATCATAGGCCAGTCATAAGCACAATTAAATTTCCAGTTTTCAATGCTGAAAGTGAAGGGCATATTACGCCAAGATTAAAATGGTCAAAAATGTCGACGCAATCATTGTTAAATGTGAGGTTTTGGAAGACAATGCTCCAGATATGTCAAATCATAGGCCAGTCATATGTACAATTAAATTTCCAGTTTTCAATGCTGAAAGAGAAGTGCATATTAGGCTAAGATTAAAATGGTTAAAGGTGCCAACGCAATCATTAGTAGATTGTGAAAGATGTAAATTTAAATGCTTTATAATTTATAATATGACAATAACAACCACTGACCAAATCGATAAACTATATATTAGTATTGTGACAAGCATGCTACTGACTTTTATATACCAAAAACGAAATTGCTCAAACCGTATTGGAATAAAAATTTGTCAAATCAATATAAAAATATGATACATGTTCCAAATCAACGTGTACCAGAGAATAGGCCACGAACTCCGCAATCGCATTCATATAAAGCTTATAAAGCAGAAAAAATATTCGTAATTTGCACAGACAGGCTACGGAAGATTATTTAATTAAATTAAACTGGCAAATTGCCGAATTTGCAAAATTAGATGTTTGGAAAACACTAAAAATAAGGAAAGATACACCATGCGCTACACAGAATATACGCATTTAGAAATTACTCTTATCACTCTTATACTCTTATATGGACATTACCACATGTCTTAAATGTCTAGAAATACATTATAGTATAATAAACAATGGACTTCACGAAAATGGACTCCATCCTATAGCATCTTTAAAAATGTATAGGTCAGTAGTGATTCCTAAATCGCTGTATGGTTGTGAATTGTGGCATGATATAAGTAACTCACAACTTGTTAAATTAAAAAGGCCATACAAGCTTTGCATTAAACAAGTTTTGCATTAAATATATACAAAATATTCAAAGTAGCACACGTTCAGAAGTTGCCTATTGAGTTGCAGATCAATTGAAAGCGAGATACATTATAAACAGTTTCATTTTTTGGACAATTGTGTCTTCTTTTGGCATATTTTGTTGCAAAGGATTTCTTTAACAACAGACTCATGCGGTATATCGAAAACCCATTTAATAAACCTAGTTATTTTCCTGATCTCTTCGGTATATTGCAGAAATATGAGTTTTTAAATATTCCCAATAATTTTGTTTTATATGGATTTTTTCCTTTAAAGTATAAATGGAACATAATGGTTAAAAACAATAAAAAGGTTGATAATTCAAGACTAAGAACAGAATGGCATCTGATTGCATTCTAATTTTATCTACATTATTCAATGAAGTTAATTTAAGTTGTTCACCACTTTAGTTACCTATTAAGAAACATCCACATAAATTTTGTTACACGGATGCCAACGTAGAATTAAGATGCTGAGTAAGTTACATTTACAGGACTCTGTCACGTGTTGTTATAGGTGTGGCCTATTTACATGTACTTTAGCAGAACATATAATACTTGAATGTATCTTTAAATTACAATATAGGCAATGTATATGGTCAAAACTGAAAATAAAATTGGGTTTACAGCTTATTATACATTAGCAAGTAATGATGCGAGAGCAAAAATACCAAGTCTCGGTACGGGACTAAGTGCGTTTTTAATAAGAGCGACAAGAACATTGTTCAAAACTAGTTGCTCTTTACTTTTATGAAATATTTTGAGCGCGTGGTCAGTGGTAGAGAACCGAACCCATGATTGGAGGGTCGTGTGTCCGATCCTCCACTAGGGCTATGTGTGGTGTCCTTGAGCAAGACATTTTTTTCGCATTTGCTTTGTACTGTTTTTTTACCCAGGAATACTTTGAGCATAATTTGTCTAAGTTGTAAGAACTTGTTTCACAATTAAAGTAAACTAAAGAAGTTTAAACTAAATGTTTATTTATTCATAGATATATATAGAGAGATTTGTATTGATGATAATAGCATGCTTTAATTATATATTCACACATATGTGTAATATTTTGTCAAAATACGACTGTTTTTGTTGGTTTGTTTGTTTTGTGATGTGTGTCTTTGTTGTTTTATTTTTTTTTTTTTTTTTTTTTTTTTTTTTGGGAGGGGGGGGGGGTGGGGGGTATGATTATACTTATGCATTTTGAGACGATTTGTCAAAAGTCACATTCTTCCATCTGATCCTTTTCCCACTTTCGTTTCCACAAGAGTTCAGGCTATCAATCTATTTGATTGAATGAATGCAATCTAACAGGAAAGATATGTGATGTTATATATATTCGGATCCCGTCGGTGCACCTTATTTTTCGTTTCGATAAGGTTTTCTATAATCTGGTATTCATAAATCTGCAGAATAGCTGTTAACTAATCTTTATGATGGTTCTCAATTTGTGTGTCAGTCTGTATATTATGTATTCACGATCAACCTCATGCATGTGTGTCTGTAAAGGCGTGTGCATGTGCGCGAGTGATTGTTTCCCCAGTCTACCAGTAATATAACGTATTGAATTCGGTGCGTAATGTATGCTTTAGTCTATGTAATAACGAATTTTTGTATTGTATAACATGTTTTGTTCATTATCATTTGTAAACTGCTCTTTATGTAACATCATGCATGCTGTTCTCCAATACTGGAGGAAATAGATAATATATATATATATATGTGTGTAAAATAGTACGAGGGTGTTGAAATATTCCAATGACGTCTTAATGCCTTACATGAACAAAACCATACATGCCCAGCCCCAAGTCTAATATTTCAATCTATTCCACAATATCGAATACCTGTTACAAAAACACTGACGAAGGGTAAATAATATCAGGTTCCCTTAATGTCGTATAGTCGGTATAAAGTCCACAATGTCAAGTATAATGAGAGCTTTGACGTGTTATTTATTATCGCCTTGTGTGAAAAAAATATCATTGTGGTTCCAATTTCAGCACTGGTGATATAAAAATACAACACCTGAAATAAAGACAATTCTATAAACACAAGACACGCCCTAATATTATTTTTCTTCTAGTCTGACACATTTATTTTATTATTGAGATATTAATTGCATTGTTAGCAAGTATGTGCTTGTATCTGAATTGGTGACTACCATGCGAATTGTTTATTCATTTAATTGCAGAGGATCAGACTGATCCATAAGTCAACATATTTACAAAATAATGTGACATTCGGCATTAAACACAAAACACCTTACAATACAATTTGGTACATCATCATATATTTTTTCAGTCCCACAGGGACTTGTGGTTTACTAAGTACGATATATCTGTAACATAGTTATATGGCAATTTGGCATTGAATAATACATGAATAACAACATATGTTTAGTATCCCTATTTAATATTCCACAGTATTTTGCTTATAAGAAAGGTATATAAAGCACATTATTTCTTCTTTTGTAAGTGATTTGGGAAAAGGAACAATTAGTATACAATATTTCATTTCTTATTGAAACGCTTTCTGTAAAAACAGACCAAAATTAAATATCTCTCTTATGTTTTCAGTTTTTAATAGTAACGATAGATTTACCATATGTTGGCTTTCAATGAAATAATACATATATATTGCAAATAACAACATACAAAGGATAACATATGATAAAGTGAAACTCGTCTTCAAGTATATGACAGTATTCACGTTTCTCTCATCAACGTTGACTCTGTTTCTTGCTCGTGAACCTGGTTCGATCTCTAATGTATGATATGACACCCGTAGTTTGGACAGTTATTGTTTGGATGCTATATTGGTTCGATCTCTAATGTATGATATGACACCCGTAGTTTGGACAGTTATTGTTTGGATGATATATTGGTTCGATCTCTAATGTATGATATGGCACCCGTAGTTTGGACAATTATTGTTTGGATGATATATTTGTTCGATCTCTAATGTATGATATGACACCCGTAGTTTGGACAGTTATTGTTTGGATGATATATTGGTTCGATCTCTAATGTATGATATGACACCCGTAGTTTGGACAGTTATTGTTTGGATGATATATTGGTTCGATCTCTAATGTATGATATGGCACCCGTAGTTTGGACAATTATTGTTTGGATGATATATTTGTTCGATCTCTAATGTATGATATGACACCCGTAGTTTGGACAGTTATTGTTTGGATGATATATTGGTTCGATCTCTAATGTATGATATGACACCCGTAGTTTGGACAGTTATTGTTTAGATGGTATATTTTTGAGATAGAACTACATTTCCAAATTGGCAATATTTCTAGAGAATAAAGCTCTGAATGAATTGTTTAATCTAGTTATCCGTTCTTGTACTATAAATGTCGTTTAGCCGTTACCTAAAAATTTCTGAAAATAATTGATATTACCTACAATGACTCAAGCAAGAAATATAAAACTCGTAGTTACCTCAATAAGTCTTACTGAACTTAACTGTCCCAGTTTTGAACACGAGTTCGCTGTTCAATATCGCTCAACATGTTAGTTTAAACATATTTAACATAGTCTAACTCATAACTCAAAACGTGAATAGTTGTTAGACGTCCACGCCAGAGGTTGCGGATTCGATCCCCAGCTCGACCTGATGCCTCTCATAAAACAACACTCAATACTGGTTCTACCCAGGAAGCGGACTCGAGAGCGATTTATATAAATTCTGAGGTTTCATCGCTATCGAGCGTAAATAAATTTGTATAAACTAAACTCATTTGTTTGAACGATTTAAACCAATATTTCATTATATATAACAATTGTTTAGTTTTGCGAGTAATTCTACCTAATACATCATAGACAAAAGTTGTTTTAAAAAACTGTGGCATCTTAAGAAAAAAAAGCAATATCGTCCGCATACAGTAGCAAAAACAATTTCAAATGCGAGATAGCAATACCTTCTGTACCATATTGGCTAAATTCTCTTATCTAGAATTGATTGCTCAAAACTATCTAAATATGTGTTTACATTTAAATGTACACTACTGTTTTTGATGTGTGTTTATGCTATGAAGTAAACTCTCCAGGTAAATAATAATTTTGAGCAATAATTAAGTAAGCTTTAACGCAATTTTCAATACATAACGGGTTATATATGGCATATACAGTGTTACTGATGGAGGATCTGTGCAGAGCGATGGTCATCGTCCTTTCGCAAGCAACTGGAAAACGTTCTGACAATTTTAACCGAGTCTGGCTTGAACCCACGACCTCAGCGGTGAGAGGTAAGTAGTCGTTAAACGGAAGCATCTTTGGCCTATCGGCCACGGAGTACACCAGTATAGCCGTCAATATGTATACTTAAAATACTATGCACCGTGTTTTCGTTCCATTATAAGTTGCTCTGAATTTACATAACACTGGCAAATGTTTGGCTAATCCATCCAATCTAAAAGTCAAAATCTATTCATTTATAATTATAAACCCACCCAAAGGAGATCGAAAGGTGTCATCATTGCGAACGGTTTCTCAAAGAATGTCCCGCATGTACATTAGAAGTTTCATACGGCAGACACATGGCATTCACTGGGTTTGGATTTATATGTGCTGTCACAATTATCGGATGATCGGTGTATGGTCTTATAAAGACTGTGTATGCTCACTACATGTGATGGTTCTCACTATATTATTTAGATAATAGAACTTGTTAACTTTGATAGTTTAAAAATATTTTTCGTATTATCAATATGATGCCTTCGTGATTGTTGTGTTGTTGTTGTTGTTGATGTTGTTAATGCGGTATGGTGTTTGACGTCACTTTCAACAACTTATCAGTTATATCGTGACTGTGTCTACTTGAGACAATATTCTAAGCGCCGCCATACTGGAGTATCATGCCGCAGACACGTGGTATGATACTCCACCCAGTCACATAATATGACACCGGGCCGTCGAGACTAAGAATTATCCTCTCAATTCTGAGCGCTAAGCGAGGTAGCTCCTGGTACCATTTTGCAAGTCTTTGGTATAACCCGGCCGGGGATCGAACCCGCGACCTTCCACATGCGAGGCGGTCGCTCTATCCCTAGACCACCGCTACGGTTTGGGTTCGTTTTGTTATATTTATACATCTTAACTAGATTGCGAAGTGATCATAACGCTTTTGTGACTCGTTGTCGGGTTCTCTGTTGACAAAACCAGTGTGGAGTATTATTGTTGAAAGGCAATCGGGCTGAGCTTTGGATAAAACCGTTGATCAATGTCGTGAGCGTTCAACAGTTTATCGACCACACCACCACTCGGTTTGTTTAAATCATGTAGCATATCACACATATGAACATTGACCAATGTGATATCTTGAATATCTTCCGTTATTAAGATATGAGGAAATATGTTTAAGTGTCCAAGTTATGGTTTTTCGGCACCTTTAAGGTAGAAGAATGGACACATTTTGTATTAGAATAGTGTTTAGGACGGTCAGTGTGCAGTGCTTATATGAAAATATGGTCGTTGAACGATTTAATCCCTAGGTTAAAAATAAGTACATAATATATATAACCAAAGGGAGATGTAGCATTCAAAAGACACAGACACCAAAGCATCATGAACCCGATTAATATACGAATTAGTCTATACCAGAACCTGATATTTTCCAAATCAGGTCTTGTAGCCACCAACGAAAATGCAGGGAATCCTATGCCTGTCCCACAATTCACAGCAACTGAACATTTACTAAACTGTGACGTCATTCTAACCGCCAGTTGAAGTAACTCACCAATCATCGAGTTCAAATGTGGCTTTCCCACCATTGCTATTTAACGGATCAAATCCGGAGAGCTGGATCCGTTCCACAGACTGATATAATAAGCAGAGCAGATGTGACAACAGGAGCCAACCACCTTGCAATACGACACACATTTGGGAGCTTAAACTGGATAACGGTTGTACCCGACCTCTCGCTCTTCCCTCGTTGTCACATCATAAAACGAGACAGTGTAAATAAAGGGATACAAGTTAGACTTTTTTGTTACAAATACGGCAGAACGCATATTTGTATATTTTAAAGCACAGACATTCTCAGGTACACATATATGTATATAACTAGTAATAAGTGATGCTTTGAATAAATGTACAAGGTGATAAAATATTTGGAAATCAGAGAAATAAGAGAATAATAATTATGGGTATGATAGTCGTTTGACAGAAACTTCATTTAAATAATTAGAATAATGTCAACATTTAATCGACACTTCTGACGTGCAAATAGCAGACCAAAACTGGCGCATTCAAAATTAGCAAATTTATTTATTTATTTATTTATTTATTTATTTATTTATTTATTTATTTATTTATTTATTTATTTATTTATTTATTTATCGTTTTATTCATTTGATTGTTTGTTTATAATTAATATTCAATGCTATTATTTCAATAATGCCTTAATTCCATATAAAGGAACGCACGGCAATTTCAAAGTTGCTTTTATTCATAATAATTATTAAACTTCACATATGAACGGATAATCGGATTGATATATGATCTGTAAGTATCGCTTTATGAAACGTCACATCTAAGGAACCATCAACCGGTTTATAAAACTGATGGTGTCACACTTGTTTTGATTGATTGATTGTTTGAATATTTAACGTCATTTTTTGCAATCGAGGACAAACAGACGATCAGTTAACTAAACCGCTGTTTCCTGGAATACTGAAAATTTTTAACCAATAAACTAGCCTCGTTTTAATGCAATGTTTGTTTGGATAGGATTTTTTTAAGATTAAAATAGTTTATTGTTGACGTGCACGTGTGTTGTATCGTTATAATCTTTTAAAATTAAAAATATGTTTAAACTCTTTTTGATATGACATATTTCTAAACAAGCATTTAAAATTTGTTACCAAGGTAAATGCCAATGCATAAAACTTGCCGGTGTTGTAGTGGGTAGGGTCAAAGGTGCTGACGTCAGGGGTCGGGGTTCACTCCACTGTCCAGCTGATAACCTCTCATTTATGTCATTCGTGTTGTTTCTACTCTGGAAACAGACTCGAAAATGATTTATAAAGGCTCTGAACTATTGAACCTAGTTTGCAATCATTTTTAAATATAATTATCATTTATAACGTTGTTTCGTTGACCAAGATGTATGTAAGATAAAAGGCGGGACTTTCTTGTTTTGTAACTGTTGTTTTGTTGTTTATTGATTTAATTTATTTCTCTGTTTTCTTATTTGAATCATTTTGAAGTGAAATTATCATTTAAAACGTAATTTTTGCTGACCACCCTGTGGTCATTCCATTTTAAATAACACAGAGATAAGGAACCTTCGTTTATGACAAATGTCTTGCCAAAAACGTGACAAGCCAGACAACGGAAGTGACTAGAATATCATACCTTGTGTAACATAGCGTTGACACGGTCGCTACTCTTCCCACGTTTACGTGTTCTGGCAATTTTAGAGGTGTCAGTAAAATCGTATTTTACACTAGCACACACACGAATTATCTCACATTCCAACCCAAAAACATATCATATCTTCGCGTCAGCCTCTCTCTTCTATTGATCCGTAAACCACTTTACGGGAGGACTAATTTTCCCATTTTCTGTAATGTTTTACTTGGCGCCAACTTTAACGACTTCTATAGAACAAATAGCAATTAATGCAAAACCATCCTAACCAGCAAATGGCCAATGGGGTACGTTTCCAATCAACGATTCCACGGGTTTGCTCTTAACGACGTAGGGTAATGGTTAAAACGACAAACGAATGGGAATTGAAAAAGATTGACAGATAGTTTTGCGACAGTAGTTACTGTTGCCGTAGATGAATATTCTGTATGTTTCCATTCCGTAACGCAGAACTGATTGTCAGCTTCAAATTGAAATAGAAAGTGTTTGCAGTCGCAAAATTAGTTCACTTGACATAGTTATAATGAGCAACCTTTGTTTAAATTGTTGAAGTAACTATTAGAAAGTGAAATATGTCGGAAAGTAGAAGTCATTAATAGAAATTCAACAGAAAAAATAATGAAGATACTTTTTTTAAAAAATATTAGAATGTTGATATTACAATTATGCAGTTAGAGAATGAAAAAAAGGTTAGTTAAAGAAATACCGTTACGCAGCAATAAGAACACATAAATGCAAAAATCAGGAAATGAAAAGTAAAATATAAAGCAAAAATCAGAAAAATGACAACTAGAACTAAAGCCAGGAATCAGAAAAAAATAGAAAATGGAGATCAAAATACAACAATATAATTTGGACAAGTTTGACAAGTTTATTTCTATTATTTCCAGAAGTTCTCAGATCCATGAGGAATAATTATATATACATATTAATAAAAACATGGCGACATTGAAAGTAAATCTAATAAAATTCATATTACTTCTAATTATAAAGCATTTAAGACTATACATAAAAACAAATCGTCCCATTAGTGCAATAAAGTACCAAGTGTATGGAAAATAAGAAGGCACTTGGTACCTTGTCCCAATATATTATACATAAATATCTATTCTTTTATAAAGATAGCACCATTCTCGCTAATTACTATCAATTCAATAAGCATACATTCCGTGCAAACAAACTACCAATATACATTTAGTTCGGAACTTCTACAATAAAACCAAATAAGGGGAAACGATATCTACAGTAACAGTAGAACATCGATGGCTCGAACCCGTCAGGACTGGACAAAATAGTTCGAGTTCAGGGTTGTTCGAGCCAAGTATTGTTCAACATTCATACGGAAACATGTACATGTATATATATATGGAAATAGCAATTCGACCGGGACCAGATACGTGGTTCGAGCTATATGTGGTGTTCCAACCATCCGTGTTCAGCCAACGAAGTTCAACTGTGCATTTACATTTATAGAGACAGCACTTTTAAATTCATAATCTCGTGTAATTGATCATGTCACCGGATGCAACAAGACCATATATATTTGACAGTTTAATTTACGTCAAAGTGGCATGTTCGCATTATTAATTACACAAACAACTATTAAACAAAGTACTGGTTGTAAGATTTGAACAAAAACCATTATGTATAAACATTCCTATACGTTTTATACTCCGTACTTTATTATTATTAAAACGTTGTTCGTTTTGCATATTTGGTATTTTCTTGTAAAAGTCTTTGCGATAAACTAGGGTTTTAATATACATGTATATTTATAATGTATGGTTTCACTAAACTCGTTGAGTCTGCTAGCCGAATTTTGTACGAATAGATTTTTTAATTCTTTTTTCATCATTTCATAAAATTAAATCGACATTTTCAACATAATGAAATAGCCATGTATTAAAACAACCAAGAGCATGTCTTTTAATAATGAACATGTTTTCTTAATATGGTTATTTACTTTCAAAATCGCTTTTCAACACCAAATAAACCTTTTCAGTGTTTCATTTTCCTTTAAACGTAACACTTTTACTCCAAAATTTTAAAAATCTCAAGTTTTAAAAAGACACTCGACCAAGTTCCCCATTAATAAATTCGTTGTGTGCTTTTCTTTACTTCCAGTTAGCGCTTGCAAATATATAAATTAACTGTTTTTTCTCCTCCTTTATTAAACCCCACATTTCACACCCACAATTAACGATTGGCGCTATCAGCCTGTTGCATCAATATTTTTTTTATTTTTTTTTTTTTTATATTTTTAGTTACCATTTGGCAACCCATTTATTCTCCCCGTGAATGAGTGTGTTGCGGGTCGGGGAGGACCATCCCACCGCACACTTCACAATAACATAATAATGAAAATACTACACAGCACTCAAACAACACTCTCTCACAAATTAAAAAATAATAATTTGGTATTGCCAGTTGATAATTCCTCCTACTAAAAAAAGGAAAGAGGTGGTCTTGCATGCGTCAAAAAGACCAGCTTGAAGAGGTTAATCCATAACATATTTTGTTAATTGAAATATCTGATCATTTTAGCAACCTCCGGCTTCCATTGTTTGTTAAGTGGTTAGAAGATGCATAGATGTTTGGCTATTGGCCATTAGTCATCAACTCTTTTTAAATCCTTGTTTTGTAGAGCTATTGTTATATTTATATCATACATATATGTAAAACTTATTAATAGTTGTTTTTCTGTAAGTCTGCTTCTGTATATGTATCGCTTTATTTCAAGTATTAATATATCTTTATTGTAAGAATGAAAATGTTTTAAACCAAATATCAATTTTGTTTCATTTAGCTCTATATGTAGATGTTTTGTTTCAAGTAGTTTGCTGACACTTAGAATAATTGTATGTGTTTCATAACATTCTCAAAACACCTTTACTCTGATAGAATATTTAATCTACTTTGTAACGCACCACTGTTGTCAGCAGCTATAACAATATCATCCGCATATAGGTGCAATATCATCATTGGAATCAGGAAATGCTTCATAACGGGGGTTATAAATAAGCATTGTTTCTTCTTTAAAATGAATGTTCCTCATTTTAATGACCCTTTTTTATTTCAACGGTTTTATGATATATTCGAACATATAGAAAACATTGTCATGTTTGAATTGTGAATGTCGGAAGTTTACGTTCACTTTGTCGACAGTGTACACACTTAACAGAAAAACAAATGTCTTATATGCCATATTACCCCTATTTTTCTCACCAGATTTCGTTAGTGCAGAGGCTAACAAACAATAAAATGTAAGTTTCACCTCTTTCATTTTGGGATTCTCTATGAATGAAAAGCTTTCAAACTTTTATAGTAACTATAGAATAAAGAGCAAAAAACAATGGTGGGCTTACACCTGCAACACTTAAATCATTTTAAACATGTCAACATGCATACTGTCAAGTCCATTTCTTATTCAGATACAAAATAGAGAATTGATTTAAAGTCTGTATGGGTATGTTATACAACAAACCTTAACTTTATATATATTTATTTTACGATATTTAGAAATACTGCACATCAAGAATAAAAATAACCAGTTATAAACAGAAGGGAAAATACTTAAATTAAAATACTACAAAAGTAAATATAAAGCAGCTGGATATAGGAAATTTCAGACTGTTCTAATTAAAAAGAAAGTATAGGACAATCTTAACTAATAAAATACAACTATAACAAAAATATATAAGAAATGAAATTCATCTTTAAAAGTATTTACAAGTTATTTATGTATAACTTTTTGTCCATAAAAAAATCAATTTTGACAACACTCTTCCCAATTTGGAACTTAACGATAACTTGTTCACAATTGAGTGTCTCTATCAACTATTGTATCTATACACGTCTTATACCAAGCTTGTATTGTTGCGTTATCATTATCCCTCTGCCGAAGGCGAAGGTGGATATGGTAATGGTGTCCGTCCGTCCATCCGTCCGTCCGTCCGTCCGTAACACTTTTGTCCGGAGCATAACTATAAAAGCGATTTTGTTGAATCTTCACACAATGACAGAGAACATTGAGAGGAAGTGCAGTGTATAAGAACCGTAACTCTACTTTTCTCACTAATTTTAACTATCTCCCTTTATTATATTTAAGTGTTGATCATAATAAGACGAGCCATATACGTCATAAAACGGGATAAAAGTACCTTGTTGGCCTCTCACGCCATATGCCATAGGCTTGACCCATTTGTTTTTTTATATAATACGTACTGTTTCTACACAGGACTCGGACTCGAGAGCGTTTAACGTAAGCTCTGATCTATTTTCAAAATCAAGCTAAAAGCTAAATATAGTACATGGTATAAAGCAAATAGAACGCAGAAGTTGAGTGAAATAGTGAGAAGCAGGTAACGCACTATTCAACATATGTGTTAATGAATGATATGATATATCTCTAAGTAATGATGTACTCATGGTCTGTTTACTAATCTCCTACATAATGATATTAGTTTAAATAATACTAATATATTAATGCTAACTCAATTGTAAAGTATGCTTAAAGCTTATATGAATCGCTCTTGAGTCTGTTTCAGAGTCTTGGGTGGAAACAGGACTGAGCGTTGATTTTGAATGCTCGGGTAGAGCCGGTAAGATACGAGATTGAACATATAATGAATTGCCCCGGTAGTAGTTTAGATTCAGACCACAAGTAAACATACACAACTACAAAACAGGTCTGATTTATTATTTGCAATTATTAACCAACTGCATTACTAAAATAGAAATGGTATGGGACTGTATAGGAGGAAATTGCTTTACAGAGGAGTGCATGGTCCTGTGGTGGAGCATTCGGACCACGGGTCGGAGGGTCGTGGGTTCGATCATCCGCGCCATCTCTCTCTCTCTCTCTCTCTCTCTCTCTCTCTCTCTCTCTCTCTGAATCTCTCTCTCTTTCCCTCTCTCTCTCTCTCTCTGCATCTCTCTCTCTCTCTCTCTCTCTCTCTCTCTCTCTCTCTCTCTCTCTCTCTGAATCTCTCTTTCCATCTCTTCTCACTGTCTCTCACTCTGTCTCTTTCTCTATTAATCTATTAATTCCATGCACATTTTTTTAAATAATTATTTTTTTTGACATCGCAATTGATCTCCCACCATCAACAATGGTAATAACTTCTTCATGAAGCATAACTAATACAAAATCATTTTAAAAAATAAAGTTGCACGCCATGTATCACCTTTTGAATTAATTGTCATTTTCTTTCTCCACCCTTGCCCATAATAAAATTACACAATTTTGATGACAGTAAAATCATTCTCCCAGCAGCTCATAGCGACACGACCAGATGGGACGGTTTCGGGTTACAGATTGTTTTCGCAATACCGTACTGGCGGAAGAATACTTCATTATTGATGAAGGTCATTAAATGTGTGTGTTTTCATATTTGTTACTGGTTTAGGAAAAAAGAAATATGGCTTCATTCGATACTTAAAGACCTTAAATCGCCCCATCTCGCACAAATACAATTGCAATGCATAATAGTCCCTTCGCATACCATTTGTAATAACTGTCCCAGTATCATTCAATATTACCAGTAGTCCCATTGTTACAAGGGGTCATCTGCGGCCGAGTGGTCTAAGGTGTCGTCTAAAAACCACTTACCTCTCACAAATAAGGTAATAGGTTCGAGATCCGTTCCGTTCAAAATCAATTTTGGAAAGTTTGTCAGTTACTTGCGGAAGGACGGTGGCTCTACTCAGATTTGTTCTGAAGACTTTCTCCACCAATAAGACTTGATATGCCATATATAACCTGAAATGAGTTTAAAATTGCGTTGAACTCATTCCATAACGGTGACCTACTATGTCAGAATGAGCAAACACGCCCATCTTGGAAGTACTTTAAGTCCCACGATCTCTCACAATGTTTAACTAATGCCTTTTGTTATCCAAACTCACCACAAATATGAATTACAAATGTTTTATTACACACAACATAAGAAATATTAATTTACAAAGTAAGAAGTTTAAATTACATCCCATACATATGATACTAATATCTGAAGTTATATGTTTATTTATTGTCTCATATGTTTCTAATACTAGTAATTGGTTTCCATAATTATATGAGCTGAACTTACAAACAGTTCACATATCTAATTAGATACGTTATTTGACAATTTAAGGGAGATAAATCATTATTTCGGAATCTATTTATTATTTCTTTTACAAATTTACATAACTTAGTATTCAGGATGTATTTTAGTAGTGGACAAATATATTTCATTTTTGAAAATCGGTTGAGTAAAACATATTTTACAGCGACAACTGACAGCATAAAACTAATTGTATTGCAATAACTTACAATGGACATAATCCTCCACACACACTCGCCCCTCCCCCAACCACCAAAACATTTTTTCAGGGTATTTAAGTGCTGTTATTAACCATAAATAACATGAACATTTTGATTTAAATATTTTCTATTTCATTTTTGGGAAAAATTGTATACCCTATCAAAAATCACATTTTTGTGATATTTTTAAAACATATATGTTTTCGTATTTTTATGTATAATTAAAAAGTACAGTTTAACATAGTGTATATTGTCTTTATTTAAACATTAACACATAGCTGAAAAAATCGCACTGAACAAAATGTCTTCTCTTCGGTAAACGCAATCGAACAATTATACAAAACATAGTGTTAGTTGTAAAACGCATATTCCAAACTAATTGATTATTTAAAGAACAATTATGTAACAAAAAATATTAAAAGATTCACAATACGTTTATAATTCTAACTTAATGTGTTTGTTGCCGTTATTGGTGATTTCTATTAACTTGGCGCAGAAATTTAAACGTGACGCTAGCGTCACGTGTCCTATCTCGGGGGACGGTAATAGTGTCACGTGTTCAATTTCTCGAGATTTTAATCACGATGCGCAACAGTCAATAAGGGAAAACGTGTATAGGAGTATTTTTTAAAAAATAATTCCTTTACATTAAAATATATTACCGAGAAGTTAGAACAATCTGAATGCAGCGCAAGTCCCTTACAGAGTAATGACCAATAAATTAAACATTTTAGTGCAACACAACTGGTATAATTGTAATGATTGAATTAAAGTATGACTATCTGGATACCTACATACTGCACAATACAAACATTATATCACAAAAAAGGAAAGCGTTTTTTAGGGTGTCCTATTACGGTCATCATTGTAACTGCTCAATACAAACATGATGTTACACTTAATGAAAGTATTTCCTAGGGTTTCCAATTATAGTCATCATTGCAACTACTCAATACAAACATTATATTACACTATATGAAAGTGTTTTCCGAGGGTGTCCAATTATGGTCATCATTGTAACTGCTCAATACAAACATTATATTACACGATATGAAAGTGTTTTCCTAGAGTGTCCTGTTATGGTCATCATTGCAACTGTTCAATACAAACATTATATTGCACGATATGAAAGTGTTTCCTAGAGTGTCCCATTATATTCATCATTAAAACTGCTCAATAAAAACATGATATTACACTTAATGAAAGTGTGTCCTAGGGTATTCTGTTATGTTCATCATTGCAACTGCACAATACAAACTTTATATTACACTAAATAAAGAAAGTGTTTCCTAGAGTGTCCAATTATGATCATCATTGTAACTGCTCAATAAAAACATTATATTACACTATATGATAGTGTTACTTAGGGCGTCTCATTATGGTAATAATTACAACTGCTCAATAAAAACATGATATTACACTTAATGAAAGTATTTCCTAGAGTGTCCCATTATGTTCATCATTAAAACTGCTCAATAAAAACATGATATTACAATTAATGAAAGTGTTTCCTAGAGTGCCCCATTATGTTCATCATTAAAACTGCTCAATAAAAACATGATATTACACTTAATGAAAGTATTTCCTAGAATGTCCTATTATGGTCATCATTGCAACAGCACATTACAAACCTTATATTACACTGTATGAAAGTGTTTCCTAGAGTGTCCCATTATGTTCATCATTAAAACTGCTCAATACAAACATTATATTACACTGTATGAAAGTGATTTCCTAGGGTGCCCTATTATGTTCATCATTGCAACTGCTCAATACAAACATTATATTACACTATATGAAAGTATTTCCTACGGTGCCCCATTATGTTCATCAATGCAACTGCCCAATACAAACATTATATTACACTATATGAAAGTGATTTCCCAGGGTGCCCCATTATGGTCACCATAACAACTGCACAATACAAACATTATATTACTCTATATGAAAGTGTTTCTTAGTATGTTCCATTATGTTCATCATTACAACTGCTCAATAAAATCATTATATTACACTTAGTGAAAGTGTTTCCTAGGGTGTCCTATTATGTTCATCATTACAACTGCTTAATACAAACATTATATTACACTGTATGAAAGTGTATCCTAGGGTACCCCAATGTTCATCATTACAACTGCTTAATACAAACATTATATTACACTGTATGAAAGTGTATCCTATGGTACCCCATTATGTACATCATTGCAACTGCTCAATAAAAACATGATATTACACTTAATGAAAGTATTTCCTAGAGTATCCCATTATGTTCATCATTGCAACTGCTCAATACAAACACGATATTTGATATTTCATTTAATGAAAGTGTTTCCTAGAGTGTCCTATTATGTTCATCATTGCAACTGCTCAAATCAAACACGATATTTGATATTTCACTTAATGAAAGTGTTTCCTAGAGTGTCCTATTATGTTCATCATTGCAACTGCTCAATACAAACACGATATTTGATATTACACTTAATGAAAGTGTTTCCTAGAGTATCCCATTATGTTCATCATTGCAACTGCTCAATACAAACACGATATTTGATATTTCACTTAATGAAAGTGTTTCCTAGAGTGTCCCATTATGTTCATCATTGCAACTGCTCAATACAAACACGATATTTGATATTTCACTTAATGAAAGTGTTTCCTAGAGTGTCCCATTATGTTCATCATTGCAACTGCTCAATACAAACACGATATTTGATATTACACTTAATGAAAGTGTTTCCTAGAGTGTCCTATTATGTTCATCATTGCAACTGCTCAATACAAACACGATATTTGATATTACACTTAATGAAAGTGTTTCCTAGAGTATCCCATTATGTTCATCATTGCAACTGCTCAATACAAACACGATATTTGATATTTCACTTAATGAAAGTGTTTCCTAGAGTGTCCCATTATGTTCATCATTGCAACTGCTCAATACAAACACGATATTTGATATTTCACTTAATGAAAGTGTTTCCTAGAGTGTCCCATTATGTTCATCATTGCAACTGCTCAATACAAACACGATATTTGATATTTCACTTAATGAAAGTGTTTCCTAGAGTGTCCTATTATGTTCATCATTGCAACTGCTCAATACAAACACGATATTTGATATTTCACTTAATGAAAGTGTTTCCTAGAGTGTACTATTATGTTCATCATTGCAACTGCTCAATACAAACACGATATTTGATATTACACGTAATGAAAGTGTTTCCTAGAGTGTCCTATTATGGTCATCATTGCAACTGCTCAATACAAACACGATATTTGATATTACACTTAATGAAAGTGTTTCCTAGAGTATCCCATTATGGTCATCATTGCAACTGCTCAATACAAACACGATATTTGATATTTCACTCAATGAAAGTGTTTCCTAGGGTGTCCTATTATGTTCATCATTGCAACTGCTCAATACAAACATTATATTACACTGTGTGAAAGTGTTTTCCTAGGGTGCCCCATTATGTTCATCATTGCAACAGCTCAATAAAAACATGATATTACACTTAATGAAAGTATTTCCTAGAATGCCCTATTATGTTCATCATTGCAACTGCTCAATACAAACACGATATTTGATATTTCACTTAATGAAAGTGTTTCGTAGAGTGTCCTATTATGTTCATCATTGCAACTGCTCAATACAAACACGATATTTGATATTACACTTAATGAAAGTGTTTCCTAGAGTGTCCTATTATGTTCATCATTGCAACTGCTCAATACAAACACGATATTTGATATTACACTGTATGAAAGTGTTTCCTAGAGTGTCAAGTTATATTCATCATTACAACTTCTCAATACAAACATTTTATTACACTGTATGAAAATGTTTCCCCTCAGGTGCTCTATTACGGTCATCATTCCAACTGCACAATACAAACATTATATTACACTATATGAAAGTGTTTCCCCTAGGGTGCTCTATTACGGTCATCATTGCAACTAGACAATACAAGTATTATATAACATTATAAACAGTTTTTTCCTAGGGTGCTCTATTACGGTTATCATTGCAACAGCACAATACTAGTATTATGTACATTATATAAAGTATCATTATGGTCATCATTGCAACTGCACAATACAAACATTATATTACACTATATGAAAGTGTTTCCCAAAGGGTGCCCTATTATGGTCATAATTGCAATATCGCAATACAAGCATTACATTACACTTCATGAAAGTGTTTCCTAGGGTTTCCTGTTATGGTCATCATTACAACTGCACAATACAAACATTATATTACACTATATGCAAGTGTTTCCTAGTGCGTCCCATTATGTTCATCATTACAACTGCTCCATACAAACATTATATTACACTATATGAAAGTGTTTTCCTACGGTGCCCCATTATGTTCATCATTGCAACTACACTAAACAAACATTATATTATACTATATGAAAGTGTTTACCTACGGTGCCCCATTATGGTCATCATTGCAACTGCTCAATACAAACACATTATATTACACTATATGAAAGTGTTTATTATGGGCATCATTGCAACTGCTCGATACAAACATTATATTACACTATATGAATGTGCTTCCTAGCGTGTCCCATTATGGTCATCATTGCAACTGCACAATTGAAACATTATATTACACTGTATGATATCGTTCCCTAGTGTGTCCTTTTATCGTCATCATTGCAACTGCACAAAACAAACATTATATTACACTTAATGAAAGTGTTTCCTATGTTGTCCATTTATGGTCATCATTGCAATTGCACAAATCAAACATTATATTACACTTAATGAAAGTGTTTCCTATGTTGTACATTTATGGTCATCATTGCAACTGCACAATACAATCATTATATTACACTATATGAAAATGTTTCCTAAGATATCAGATTATGGTCATTATTGTAATGGCATAATTAGAACATTACATTACACTATATGAAAGCGTTTCCTACTGTGTCCTCTTATGGTCATATTTCCAAATGCTCAATACAAACATTATATTACACTGTATGAAAGGGTTTCATAGGGGGTCCTCTTATGGTCATATTTCCAACTGCTCAATACAAACATTATATTACACTGTATGAAAGTGTTTCATAGGGTGTCATCTGATGGTCATATTTCTAAATGCTCAATACAAACATTATATTAAACTGTATGAAAGTGTTTCTTAGTGTGTCCTGTTATGGTCATATTTCCAACTGCTCAATACAAACATTATATTACACTGTATGAAAGGGTTTCTTCGTGTGTCCTCTTATGGTCATATTTCCAACTGCTCAATACAAACATTATATTACACTGTATGAAAGGGTTTCATAGGGTGTCCTCTTATGGTCATATTTCCAACTGCTCAATACAAACATTATATTACACTGTATGAAAGGGTTTCATAGGGTGTCCTCTTATGGTCATATTTCCAACTGCTCAATACAATCATTATATTACACTGTATGAAAGTGTTTCTTAGTATGTCCTGTTATAGTCATATTTCCAACTGCTCAATACAAACATTATAGTTCACTGTATGAAAGGGTTTCACAGGGTGTCCTCTTATGGTCATATTTCCAACTGCTCAATACAATCATTATATTACACTGTATGAAAGTGTTTCTTCGTGTGTCCTGTTATGGTCATATTTCCAACTGCTCAATACAAACATTATATTACACTGTATGAAAGGGTTTCATAGGGTGTCCTCTTATGGTCATATTTCTAAATGCTCAATACAATCATTATATCACACTGTATGAAAGTGTTTCTTAGTGTGTCCTGTTATAGTCATATTTCCGACTGCTCAATACAAACATTATATTACACTCTATGAAAGGGTTTCATAGGGTGTCCTCTCATGGTCATATTTCCAACTGCTCAATACAAACATTATATTACACTGTATGAAAGGGTTTCATAGGGTGTCCTCTCATGGTCATATTTCCAACTGCTCAATACAAACATTATATTACACTGTATGAAAGGGTTTCATAGGGTGTCCTCTCATGGTCATATTTCCAAATGCTCAATACAATCATTATATTACACTGTATGAAAGTGTTTCTTAGTGTGTCCTGTTATGGTCATATTTCCAACTGCTCAATACAAACATTATAGTACACTGTATGAAAGGGTTTCATAGGGTGTCCTCTCATGGTCATATTTCCAACTGCTTAATACAATCATTATATTACACTGTATGAAAGGGTTTCATAGGTTGTCCTCTTATGGTCATATTTCCAACTGCTCAATATAAACATTATATTACACTGTATGAAAGTGTTTCCAAGGGTGTCCTGTTATGGTCATATTTCCAACCGCTCAATACAAACATTATATTACACTGTATGAAAAGGTTTCATAGGGTGTCCTCTCATGGTCATATTTCCAACTGCTTAATACAAACATTATATTACACTGTATGAAAGGGTTTCATAGGGTGTCCTCTTATGGTCATATTTCCAACTGCTCAATATAAACATTATATTACACTGTATGAAAGGGTTTCTTAGGGTGTCCTCTCATGGTCATATTTCCAACTGCTCAATACAAACATTATATTACACTGTATGAAAGGGTTTCATAGGGTGTCCTCTTATGGTCATATTTCAAACTGCTCAATACAAACATTATATTTCACTGTATGAAAGCGTTTCCTAAGGTGTACTCTTTTGGTCATATTTTCAACTGCTCAATACAAACATAATATTATACTGTGTGACAGCGTTTCCTGGGGTGTCCTGTTTTGGTCATATTTCTAACTGTTCAATATAATCATTATTTTACACTGTATGAAAATGTTTACCAGTGTGTCCTAATATGGTCATCATTGCAACTGCACAATACAAACATTATATTACACTATATGAAAGTGTTTCCACTAAGGTGCGCTATTATGGTCATCATTGCAACTGCACCATAAAACATTATATTACACAATAAAAAAGATAAGATAAGCGACTTTAGTTATAGAATTTGACACATTTAGTTTAAACTAATCTTCCATGCGGCCCTCTAATATTTACAAAATATACAAATATGAAATACACATTAATTATACATGCTAAAACATTTCTTTTCCCACATAATGTTCACACACACACTTTCACCTCAGGCTAACAATACATGTCAACATTCAAAGTGTTTTGTTAAATTTATATTTTACATTTGCAGTATGTTACTATTTACATGATTATGAACACACTTGTACAGAAAACAAATTAAATTATGCATTTTTCATCCATCTGATTAGATTGCTTTGGTATGCCATTACAGAAGTCATATGGAAATGTTTCCTAGGGTGTCCTATTATGGATATCATTGCAAATGCACAATACAACTATATGAAAGCGTTTCCTAGGGTATCCTAAACAGTATATTACACTAAGTGGAGCAATATAGTGCAGTATATTGAAAGTATTGTGCCTTTTTTGAGGTAAGCACCAAACTTGGTACAAACATAGTACACGGTTCACTGATTATCTACACCGAAAGCAACTTTTAAAATGGTAGAAAATCCAAGATGACCGCCAAAAAGTCCGCCAAATTTTACAAAATTCACGTTTGTTTTTATATTTACAGTATTTTATGACATCTTATGACTAATGTTATCAAATTATACTTATATTTATTATTCTAATGGTTTTACTGCGACAAATTATTCTTAAAGAGAAATAAAATGTAAACTATTGGCTAAGATCGTCAAAATCAGCAAACATTTCTATTATTTAGATATTATTTTATATTTTTGCACAATTTCATCGATTTTTTTTTCAAAAGGCATACTTGTACACGTAAGATACAAACTTGCTAGTATAATGCATAGGAAAGGATTGTTTCTATATGCAACTTAAAGTGGGTGGGGTAAATCAATATGACATTATATACGAGCATCAGTCAATGCTAGATCAAATTAAAGATTAAATTTTAGAAATATACAACAGCTACTGGTATATCACTACATTGTACACAGATCTTTAGCCTTTGTATGTTTATATATTTTGAAACACCATTTAAAAGCATGTAAAGAGACGACCAGATTGGTTTCCATACTTTTTCCCAATATGTATGTTGAGTTTGAAAGGGTGACAGGACTTGATCACCTGTTCGTTTGGTATGTTATAGCTGAGTTGTCGATATAAAGGTTAGTTACCTTTATGTGTGAACAATTCCTTTAAGGACTCATTAACATTTAAAGAAGTCATTGTTGGGGCAAATACAAATCAGTCGTGGAGCACATATTTCAGTGGTAGAACACCAAACCCATAGTCCACCACGGCCATGTGTGGTAACCTTGAGCAATAATCTTTTTTCGTATATGACGAATGAATGAAATGCTGGCGGGGACCTTGTCCTCTCTTTATCAAGTTGATATGAAACGGTTTGCATACGAGAAGTAAATTTACGTTTCAAAATCCAACCCAATCCACACTCAAATCAGTAACCATAATTTTGGGATGCCTGGCAGGTTATCGATTTCACTTAGACTGTGTAACCGAGAATAACATTATAGTTTGTGGTGTTTACTTAGATGTACACTAGGTTTAGTTTGAAGGTCAGATTTGATCCAATGTGCAAGTTTCTCTTGATGGAGAGGAACTGGTGCTTTTTTCTGCCCTTCGCACAAGACTTGACAAGCGGAATAGTAGTGCCTTGGATATCATTGTCCGCTCATGCCAGATTTCGAACCTAAACTCGACCCTCTGGTCTGTCAAAAACAACTCTGGTTCTACCTAGAAAAGGGACTCCAGAGTGATTCATATAAATTCTGATCTTAACTCGCAATGTAGCTATATAAATTGTTATAAACTAAACCTGTACCATTGCCTGTGTTGTATACCAACATATCTCAAGAGTGCTTTACAAATGGATTACCGATTGCTTCCAGTCACACAGAGGTCATTTACTTCAGGCCTCAATTTAACACATTTGACCTGTTTGTGTTGTTGAACATTTGCTCCTTTTCTCTATGTTATTTTTTATTTATTTTCCAGTGACGTCTAAAATTAATTAACTGCTTAGGTCAACACCCCTCCATCTCATTTTACAAGCGTGTTATTTTATTCATGTGTTTGTTCTGTTGGAACTCATCAAAAAAATGATGTGTTTATTGTTCATTACAATTTTGCCATTTGCAAACTGTTTTGCTTTCTTGTCCACCCAAATCATTTCATAAATGTCAACAAGGAACCAAAGTAAAAGATTCACAAGAGTCTTTTGTTAAGCTGGAGTTGCCTTATAACAGCGACCTGACGAAATTTCAGTGTAATAGATCATTTAAAAAATATGCGGTGATGCAAACAACAATAAATATGTTTACTGCTGCCATTATCTGTATTTAGGTTTCTTAATCCAAAATCAGTTTACATAAGTATGTGAATTGCGCAAGCAGGCACCAAATAGGCGAAAAGTGTACGCCTTGATGAATTACCTGGCCCTCTGATACATTATCTGCCTTTTCCTGAGCACAGCTATTACTTCTAAGCCAGTTGCCCAGATTGTTCAAAGAAGCCATCCAAATGTGAAGTTCCCCAAACAATACTGACTACTTGTATCTTCGAATGTACCTGATCAGTTTTTTTGCATTTGTTGGAGGCCGGTCACAAGCATTAAAGGTAGTTTACTCGGGATTGAAAAGGTTTACTGACGCCTTGTGATGTTGACTGACGAACAGACTGAACAGATTGAGGTAGAATGGTGCATTTGTCAATGATTGAATACGTAGCTGATCCTTCCCACATACTGGCGTATGACAAAACGACTATAATTATTGTATAACAACTTGTAACTGGTAGTTTTGAGACAACAAACACAATTAACATAAACCCCCTTAACTTGTGTGTGTGTGTGTGTGTGTGTGTGTGTGTGTGTGTATGTGTGTCTGCTGTATTAATCGTTTGAGTTTTGATGCTTGCATTGTATAGAAATTATAAGAATCAGTAGAGCAAAGCATTAAAACAATAGAAATATAACCGGCATTATTAGTATTTTTACATTTTAAACCAATACAATATCTATTGTATTTTTTCATACCACTTACTTTAATACATCTTACATGTTTTACTTAATCAGATTATGAACCTTTAATACAGTTCGTTAAATGTACAGGGTAAAGTACGCTAAATAATGTAAATATATATGGTCACTTCCGTATTTATATACATTTAATATTGATTTACCCCACCCACAGTATTTTGCATATACAATACAATTTTTTAATCTACATCATTAGAAACTTTATTTTTATATATTTATAAAGTGTATAACTGTTATTTTGTAACACCTCTATGATAAAGTTAAAGAATATAATAGAATATTGAAATTGTAGAAATGGTTGCTATTTTTTAAGATTTAAAGTCTATAATTTGCATATTTTTATATTTTAAAATATTCTTTCGCAATGAAAGCAATAAAATCAACAAAAATAAACATGTTTTGTTAACATAAGTCATAAAAATCTATTGAAAATCATTAACTTCTGTAAGTATAAAGACAAATATGGATTTTGTCAAATTTTGCGGCCATTTTGGCGACCATCTTGAATTTTCCACCATTTTGAAAGTGGGTCTCGGTGTTAAAATAATCAGTTAACCTTGCTCTATGTTTGTGCCAAGTCTGATGCTCTTCTCAAAAATGGCACAATTTTTTCACGAAATGGCTCCACTAACTGTTATTAAGTATATTACATTGCAGTTTACCGAAGTGTTTGTTTCTTCCAACAAAACAATAAACAGCACAATATAAATGTTACGTTACATTATACCAAAGTGTTTGTTTATAAGTGTGTCCGATTAAAGTCATTATCTAACAATACAACTTACTGTACTATATAAACGTTACAGTACAGTATACCGAAGTGTTTGCTAGGGTGTCCGATTAAGACCATTATTCCGACATTGCTAATTGCTGTACAATATTTAAACGATATAGTGGAGCATTTTGCCGCAAATGCATATAACAATGTGGATTTGGGCATGCTAAAAATAGTTATAATGCTGTATGCCACCGAGAAGATTTAAAGATTGTCTTGATTTATTGGAAATATATTATACACGATGAAAGTTATGTGCAAATGTTAAGAAAATAAAAAAGCATGATATTTAAAAAAAAAAAGGAGGTGCCATCATGATATATACGATATATATGAAATTTATGGATCAGGAAAACGTAGCAGAAATAGTGGATAAGTTCGCATATCTAGGGGTTGTGTTTACACTTTCTGGATTATTCGCAGTATCGTATGATGCACAGATCGAGCAAGCCTTTAAAGGCATATTTTTAACTTAAATCTTACTTGTTATATTCCCTAGGGATCTATATTAGTCATTGCTTAGTTTTGTTTTATAAACTAACAACACAATAGTAAGTTATGAATAAAATCTGAGGGTTAATTTATATTCTAAACCTGAGCGAATTAACTGACAAAATCGCAAACAGTTTTTGGATATAAGTTTACACACTCAGAATAGTTTATAGTGAATAAGATCATACCCTTTTGACAACTATGAGAATGATTAGTGTTATGAAATGGTGGTTCAGAATACTAAGCTGTTAACATTATGTTAATTGTTTATATTATGATAATAAAAGATTTAGAAATATTTCCTTGGCAAAATCAATTAACAATACTTATGTCACAAACATAAGGCTTTATTCATTTATAGTTTTTCCAAGGTGTTACACATTATAATATGTTTTTTTAGAAATCTATGTGATACATTTATTCAAAACTGGAATTCATAGTGAGTGACACAATTCAAACAGACATAAAACTTTAAATTGGCACTTACGCGTTTATATTTAACTGTACTGAAGTGTTTCCCAATGTGCCTGGTTATGGTCAGCATTCTAACAGTGCTTCTCCCCGTATAACATAACATATATTAAACTATATTGAATTGTTTCCGAATGTGCCTGATTAGGGTCAGCATTCTAACAAGTGCTACTTACTGTATAACATTACATATTAAACTGTACTGAAGTGTTTCCGAAGGTGCCTGATTAGGGTCAGCATTTTAACAGTGCTACTTACTGTATAACATAACATATATCAAAACAACTGAAGTGTTTCCCAATGTGCCTGGTTATGGTCAGCATTCTAACAGTGCTTCTCCCCGTATAACATAACATATATTAAACTATATTGAATTGTTTCCGAAGGTGCCTGATTAGGGTCAGCATTCTAACAGTGCTACTGACTGTATAACATTACATATATTAAACTGTACTGAAGTGTTTCCGAAGGTGCCTGATTAGGGTCAGCTTTTTAACAGTGCTACTTACTGTATAACATAACATATATCAAAACAACTGAAGTGTTTCCCAATGTGCCTGGTTATGGTCAGCATTCTAACAGAACTTCTCCCCGTATAACATAACATATATTAAACTATATTGAATTGTTTCCGAAGGTGCCTGATTAGGGTCTGCATTCTAACAAGTGCTACTTACTGTATAACATTACATATATTAAACTGTACTGAAGTGTTTCCGAAGGTGCCTGGTTATGGTCAGCATTCTAACAGTGCTACTGACTGTATAACATAACATATATTAAAACAACTGAAGTTTATCCCAAGGTGCCTGGTTAGGGTCAGCATTCTAACAGTGCTACTGACTGTATAATATAACATATATTAAAACAACTGAAGTTTGTCCCAAGGTGCCTGGTTAGGGTCAGCATTCTAACAGTGCTACTTATTGTATAACATAACATATATTTAACTGTTCTGAAGTGTTTCCCAAGGTGCCTGGTTAGGGTCAGCATTCTAACAGTGCTTCTTACTGTATAATATAACATATATTAAAATATACTTATACAATAACAATACTTATGTCACAAACATAAGGCTTTATTCATTTATAGTTTTTCCAAGGTGTTACACATTATAATATGTTTTTTTAGAAATCTATGTGATACATTTATTCAAAACTGGAATTCATAGTGAGTGACACAATTCAAACAGACATAAAACTTTAAATTGGCACTTACGCGTTTATATTTAACTGTACTGAAGTGTTTCCTAAGGTGCCTGGTTAGGGTCAGCATTCTAACAGTGCTTCTTACTGTATAATATACCATATATTAAAATATACTGAAGTGTTTCATATTTCTAACCAGATACAAACATATTTTGAACAAACTGACCTGTTACATACAACTCAATCTGGAAACCGTAAAACCGTCAAGGAAATTGCTTTAATACCTTTTGAGAAAATACATAGAAAATCAGGTGGCGGGTTAGAATCATAAAATGTCAGGTGGCGGGTTAGAATCATAAAATGTCAGGTGGCGGGTGAGAAACATAAAGTATAAAGTGGCGGGTTAGCTGGTCCGTTCAGTAAATATTACAAACATAAAAGCTTTCTTAACTTTACAAATTCCAATGTTTCATCTTGAAATTAAGAATTACAATAATTATTAATGTTTTCGTGGTTGTCTTTATGTGGTGAGCATGTTTACTTTGTTAATATAATAAAAACTTCCGTGCAAATATGGTTTCTTATTATTTTATAATTTTATGCTCTAGTGTGACTTTGACCTTGACTTGGAATACAAGCTTTTTTGTTACATTTTTGTTTTGAAATGGCAACCATCTATATCTAGTTATATTTAACCTAGTCAATTGAATATTAGAAAATCTACTGGTTCAGATGTTATCGGTTCACGTATTTTAAAACTGTGCTCAGACACTGTTACAAAAGCCATCTCAAACTTAATTAACAGAAAAATTAATCATGGTATATTTTCCAATAAGCTGAAAGAGGCGTGTGTCTTACCAATTTATAAAGATGGACCTAAAGACGATCCTAGTAATCACAGACCTGTTTCGATATTGTCAACGTTATCAAAGATATTTGAAAGACATATTTCTAACCAGATACATACATATTTTGAATAAACTGACGTGTTACATACAACTCAATCTGGATTCCGTAAAACACTCTTGTCAAACTGCCCTAACCATTTGAAGTGACAAATGGATTAAGGAATTGATTCTGGGAAACGTGTTGGAAGTGTGTTTTGGGATCTAAGTAAGGCGTTTGATTTAGTAGACCATGATATTCTTTTGCATAAATTGAGGCTCTATCATTTACTGAACGTACAGTACAGTGGTTTCGGTCCTATCTAAAAAAACAGATGTCAAAGTGACAAATTAGGCAAAATTCATTCTGGTCGTTTACATATCAAAGCAGGTGTCCCACAAGGTTCAATTCTAGGTCCTTTACTTTTTCTTGATTTATGTTAATGGTCTTCCGATGGTTGTTGATGACTCAAGTGTTGACATGTACGCCGATTATTTTTCTATTCATGTTAGTGATTGCCACCTGTGCCAATTTGAAACAAAATCAAAAAGTTATGTTATAAAAAATGAAAGTTGGTGTAAAAATAATAATATGACTCTAAATCCTAACAAAACTACATGTATGATTATAGGTACATATAACAGAATTAAACATTCTGGAAAATAATGTATTTCAGTCAACATTTCACAAATCAAACATGTAAGATGACAAAACCTACTTGGCTTATTTATTGATGAAACATTAAGTTGGAACACACAAGCCAGTAAAGTATGTGATTAACTAAATTCAAAATTTTATCTATTTAGACGTATATCTAAATACTTAAATATTAAAATGAAAATTGTATTCTACAATGCGTGTATTCAGCCTACACTGGACTATTGCTCGACTATTTGGGTTACTTGTACACTTTCTAATAATAATAAGATACTTAAAATACAGAAGAAAGCTGCTATACTCATATTGGATGAACCATACGAAACACCTTCTTTTAAACTTTTTAAAGAACTTAGATGGTTATCATGTCCTGACAGAATAAAATATCACATTGGCATTTTTTGCATTTAAAGCATTTATTAATTTAGTACCGTCATATATATGTATCCTTATTAAGATATCCATTAACACTAGCTATAATATACGCTCAATTTCAAACAAGGAAATTATGCATCCAAAGGCTAAAACTTAACTTCTTAAACGTGTATTTTCTTATTCTGCTATGACAATATACCTGCAACAATTAGAAAACTGAATAACGTAGCTACTTTTAAATAGGTGTCCAAAGAATATCTGATTACTAAAACATCTTTCACATGAAATATTGTATTATGAAAAACATTGTAATATTGGTATTATTGATTTTAAATGTGTTATTCAGAGGGCCCCATTGAAAAATAAATTTATATTGTATATAAAACTGAATGAGTTTACCCTCTCTAGATAAAAACTTGATTTTTATTATTATTAGTATTATTATTATTATTATTATTATTATGAGTAATAGTAGTAGTAGTAGTAGTAGTAGTAGTAGTAGTTGTTGTAGTAGCAGTAGTAATAGTAGAAGTAGTAGTAGTAGTAGTAGTAGTAGTAGTAGTAGTAGTAGTTGTTGTTGTTGTAGTAGTAGTAGTAGTAGTAGTAGTAGTAGTAGTAGTATTTTTTAGAACACGTCGATAATCTTTCCGAGACAGCACGCATGTCGACAACATTTCCGACACTTTCAGTATTTAAGACCCAAATACGTTGTATTTTTATGAAATAGAGCAAATAAATAATCATTTTATAGCATAAATATAATAAAAATGCCAACAACACCAATTTTAACAGATTAAATTTTAGATGGCGACCACAATCGAAAATATTCTCGGTATGAATGTCGAACCGAATCCAATTTTAACAGTTACCAAAGAGTTACCTTTCTGCAACAACAAAAATCTATAATCATCTAAAAAGAATATTATTGATGTTCTTAATTAAATTCAAACATTAATTTATTTCAGTTTGTTTAGAACTTGGCTAGTCGAGTCATTTTAACGTACCTTAGAACAGATGTTTGCATTATACATGCGTCAGATTACGTGCGAAGGCGACTAAAAAAACTGGTCCCATTCAAACATGATCTTATATACTTATATAGAGTTTTACATCGAGTCACCACTGTCTTCGTTACCAAGTGTACCGTCACTAAGTTATGTTTTTTTTACATCAAATGTGGGACAAGTAGGCTTTGGGTCGATTGTTTTAATGATATCTGGATAGATGATAGTTTATTTTGCTGTCAACATCTTAATGATCAAAAGAACAAGGTATATTTGTATTGTATCAGGTTCAGACAAAATTATATCCAATATGGATTGATCTCTTTTTCCATTCCTGTGAGTCCTTAAGTAATCTCGGGATCAGTCTTTTAATAATCCATAAAGTTGAAGAATCTGCCAGAAATAGGCGCCATCCCCATTTTTAAAACATCTTCGTTTGCATAGAATACTGCATACTCGTGGTATTTTACAATCGAACCACCGGACAACATTTGTTCACAGTAAAATACCAAGTTATCTTCCGGAAATGTCCCAGCGTGCACGTGTTGGAAACTAAATGGCAGCGTCGGCGGATCAAGATTATTATACTCTGACAATGTTCACATTACATCAAGGACAACTTCTATATGTTTTTCAGTGGTATTTTCCTTGAAGTGTTGTGTAGAGAGTAGTTCGTGGCCACTTTCATGTAGCTCTGCGGATATGTTATTTATAACGATGTTATTGTCTAATGTGTCATTTTGAGGGTTGTTTGATGTTGGCATTTATTTGGTCACCCAATAATTCATTTTCATAGATAACTCTGTAAAGCATGCATAGGACGATTGATGTGGTTTTCATGCGCATCAACTCAGCCCACAAAGGAAAGCAATATTGCGGAGACCTGCCAGAGTCACTACATACCGCTTTACTACAATTGACCTTGATGGAACAATTGTTTACGGATACGCCTAAAATTGGTCTCTTATATTGTGTTCAATATATGAAATATGCATACCGGTATAAATTAATTGTTTATAGCAATTAAACCTGAATATGGAATATAATAGAAATCTTAATATTTATACAAATATTCCCAAATAGTATAAAAACGTTAATTTTGCAACTGCAGTTTATTTAACGATGGCATACTTAAATAACACGGTAAAGTGGATTTTTTTTATTTTGATTGTCATTAGAAAAAGTATCAGAGAGTATTTTGTAAGGTTTTAAGTAAATTTTATCCATACACTATATCAAAACATTAAAAATAACGCTATATTTGTATTACAATATTGAAAAACAATTGACACTCTGCCGAAATAATTTTGTTTTTAAAAACCCTAAACAGTTAAATTCAAACTTATAATTACCATTTTCATGAAAATTAATATTATATGCATGCATATATGTAAAGTTTTAATTAAGCATTAGATGCAAATAATTTTAAGTATTTGTTTTGCATTGCTTGTTAAATCTATATGATTTAGCCAACTTTCAAGGAAGGGTATGTTTATGAGGAGGTAATACCAAAATATCTGTACGGTAACATGTAATTTTTATTTCTGATATAGCATGAACATACATTAAACATAAATACTGAGAAGTTTCATCAAATTCTATTCATAGGAAAAAAGTGGCAAAAACTATAGCAATCGTCTTTAAACAGTCATCATTTGTGCTATTCTGTGTGATCGTGTCTGTTTCTATTATATATTGGGTCAATGAAATTAACAAAAAATGTCGAAGTATTTCGCACCACAAATTTAAGTATACAAATCAACAGATATATCTATCCAAGGGCAAAAAATAGTTAAGGCTAAAACAAAATATGTCATGCACAACGACACCGTATGCTTACCATGTATACAAAGATTGATTGAAATCCAACACAAATTGTGAAAGTGAAAGTCACAAGGTTAATTTCGAAAACTTTATGAAACATTGTTACAGTGAACACAGTAAACCAGTGTTTGTATATTAAGCAGTTACATAGCTTCCCGTTATATGAAACTAGTATGGTATGTTTCTAGTACGGTGGCCATCTAAATTTCGTCTGCTAAAGTTGACATCTTTGCTACATTTATGCTATAAAACGATTCATTTGCAACTGAATTTATAAAACAGAATAAAGACATATTTTGGTCAAAAATGTTAAAAGAAGATTCAATTCATTTTTAAACACAGCAAAGATAAGCTAAAGCCCTATATCAGAGCTTCAAGCGTCTGAAGTATGGTTAACATGCATGCTGCTTCAATAATAGAACCGACATTATGGCATCAATTTGCGCTTTATTATTTGGAAAGTGTTTCATTTATGAACAAAAAATTATGAGCGATTTCTTGCCCAAATTCCTCCGTTTTCATCAGATATGTTCTGTGGTGACATCATCAGTGATCACGTAATAGTTGTTGTTGTTTCCCACCGTGATAACTATATTTATTTGGGTATGTGTGCATATAAGTAGTTTTGATATAACTAGGTACAGGTGGTCGCCATTTCAAAACAAATAAAGTAAAAAAAGACCTGTATTCGTTGTGACGGCATCATTTGTCACTTAATATTTTTTTGTTTTCGTGGTTATGAAACATTATGTGCGATATAAAAGTGTTTTTTTTAATACTCATGTGTGAACGTCAACAATTAAGGTACATACCACGTTGTTGCGTTTTGCACATCTTCTTAATATGGTGAACATTTATATCTATTTATATTAGAATCATTTCATGCATGTTAAACTTATGGACCGGACACGAAAACGTTACGTTATTTATGTAAAAGTGACTAGCTTATACCTTAAATGTTCAGAAATTACATTGACCTTCGTTAATGAAACTTGGCTGTTGCGTTCTGCACATCGTTTTGGCATGTTGAACGTGTGTACCGTACATACTTATATTAAGATCCTTCATGTATGTGAGAGCGATGGAGCAAACACAAACACTTTATGTGTTTGTTATAATGTAAAAATAGTATAACTTTGATCCGTAGCTGTGACTTTAACTTCGAGGTACAAACCAGGTTTTGCATTATGGACGTCGTCTCGATATGGTAAACATATTTAGTTACTCCATGCATGTAAAATTGAATAATTTATTTGATAATCATATCTCAGCCTCAGTAAAAAGTTAGGTTTAATAATGCGCGTATATCCATAATAATGTATTGTGTTGTTTTTTTCAGTATGCCTTGGTAGCATAGCAGCTAATGCGGTGACTGGCCATTAGGACGATCAGGGTAAGAATCTCTAGAGAAGCTCATTGATTCCATTTTACAAGCAACACTTCTTTTTTGTAGTATTTCATAACTAATTCCCTCTATTCTAAACAATTTAGGTTCCAAGAAAAATATAATTTAGTTTAAACTTATTTATTTTACTTCAATTGTGAAACAAGTTCTTAGAACTTAGGCAAATCACGCTCAACGTCTTCCTGGTTAGAACCAGTACTAAGCATAGGCGGTAAAGTGTCTTGCTCAAAGACACATACAGCCGTGGCAGAGGATCGAACCCACGACCCATCGATCATGGGTTCGTAGCTCTACAACTAGACCACGCGCTCTAAAATTATTTGTCCACACATTAAATCTTATAAATTTTCATGTATTTAATAACAAGTTGTCTTATGCCACTTCAACAAACATATCACCTTTTTATAATTTATTTGATATATGGCAAATGAAACTCCATAAACAATGACAATGAGACAAAAAGTAGAACCTTCTGCGTAATTCGCCGGAAAAGCCGAACTACAGTTTCCATTTTGTTGTATCCTCGAAATTAGTGATGGAAATCGGTTGATATTTTTACAATCGATTATCGGTTACAATCGATTTAATTCAACCGATTTATTTAAAATAGAATATGAGAGAGAGATCAAATGAAAGACTTGTTTTTGTGTCTATGACGTGTGCGATTCAATTAAGTAATTAATTCATTTACTTCATCTATGTAAAAACATTCGAAGAGAACATAATAAAGGAGGATATAGAGATATATAAAACATCATAATATTCAGGTTGAAATTACATAAGTTCCCCTTGTATACCTAGTACTCAAACATAAATATCTGACAACAAGAAAAAATAACCGAAAACATCACTGTTAGGCGACAATCGATTGATAATAAACACAATCAATTATCACCAACTTCTACTTAAATCTACCAATAATCAGTAGTCTGAGACAATCGGAACACAACTAACTTTTGGGGACGCATCTGTTCGATTTAAGTGTGAATGACATTTCATACAGTGAAGACATGCGTCCTTGAAGATGCGATAGGTTAGTAAGATAATCTTGATCCGGCAAGATTAAGTCCTGGCCGACTTTTATATTAGTTCACACATGTAACAAAGCTGTACTGAGTCAAGCGGATACCTCTGACGTTGCAGACTAAAATCCATATTTCACCTTGTCGTTTTTGTTAAACTGTTCTAAGCATCGCTTTTAATGCGTTTTGATCGTATATCCCTAAACTCTAGCCCTGGTTTGTGACTGTACTGGCACTCCATACACGTTTCTTCAAATTGAACAACAAATTGTAACACTTTAGTTCTTATTAGAGTTGAAATGTCCGTGTCTACAACACATCCCCAACCTCTTGTCTGATATATGGGCTCGTCTCTGCTTATGTATTACAACAAACAAATGAACAAATTTATGGCCATGATTGATGAAAATGGCGCCTAAAATGACACTCACCCGTCATTGTGTTCATTTCCCTCAAGTAACGTTCTTGTTTTATCCCATTCTAGTCAGTTTAGCTAATACCAATCGTCCATGGGTATCCAGAGCAGACGAGAATTCCAAGCAGTCGTAAAACTGCCGTTTTAATCGAAATTGACGAGACGTCTGCCCAAATGCATTATTCTTTGAATCATGAGAAATGCACTGCCTCAAAAAGACGTTTCCTTTTTTAACATATATTTATTTTTATACCCGCGTGTCATTTAACTAGAAAATTGCTGCATTTTTTAACAGACACAAAATAAATACGATCTGGCTGCTGTGTTTTCTACCAATGGTTAGAATGTATAACAGTGTTGGATATAAATTACATTAATGGTTTGAAATCTACCAAAGGCTGGAAACATGCATTGGAGGTGGTTAATGTCTTCTAAACCAGTTGATTTGCACTGTGGCATATGAAAAATCTGAATGCTGTATTTAACGAATTAATTTGTACAGTGGCCTATCTAAAGGCTCGATCAAAATCATGTATCGGGAATTAGTGTCTGCTAAACCATTTCTCCAAAGTCATTTACACTGAGGCCTATATAAATAATCTTCGTCGTTGTGCCAGTGGACATCATCGACAAGGTCACTACTCCTCCCGGTGCTGCACACCTGGCTGGATAAGATGATTATTTTCTATGTCGGTTGAGTTGTTTGTCTAAGTTGTTTCTTGGAGATAGCTGGTTATGTCGTAGTCATAGTTGTTGTCTTGTAGGCTGGTTATGACTAGATCCCCGTCAATGGACCAACTGACGAGCTCGGATTTGAATAAATGAATATTTTATAGATGTTTATACCGGATTGAAAATCAGACAACTCGTGGCTGGTTTCGTACGAGGGACCAGTACAGCCCATGTTGAAATGATGATAAAATTCTTGTAGATGATTTGTTGATAAGATGGTTCCCGTCGAAAGATGATTCTAAGAGGTATGCTGATTCTTGCTGATTATAAAACAACCCTTTCTAACACCACGTTAAAAGCATAAAAACGAAGATAGGTTAAAATTGCCTCCATGTAAAAGTGGATGGACCGTGACCCTATTAGAAGGTTGGAGCTGGACATCTGTTCTGATCGACAGCCGCTGGAAGAGTGCTGATATAAATAATGGATGTTTCATCGTGTATTGGACGCTGATAACTCCTAAGCAAATTGATTTCTCTTTTGACATGTATAACCGCGGAGTGCTCGGTGCATAGGAATAGAATGTCCCCTAAGCCAATCATTTTCCAAGACGGCCTATTTAAAGACTGAATCACCATGCATTGGAAGCTAGCGTCTCCTTGACCAATTTGTTTGCACTGTGGTCTATTTAAAGGCTGAATATTTCATCATGAATTGGAAGAGTTGGTGTCTCCTAAACCAATTAATTTTTACTGTGACCTATACAAAAAAAATGGATGCTTCATCATGCATTGCAAGTTAATGTCTCCTAAGCCATTTAATTTCTCTCTTGTGACCTATATAAAGACCGAATGCTTCATCAAGTATTGGTTAATATCTTCTTAACCAATTAATTTCTCTTGTGGCCTATATAACGGCTGGATGTTTCGCCTTGGTGCATTATAGGTTAATGTCTTCTGAACCAATTAAGTTGCACTGTGACCTATATAAAAGCTGGATGTTTTGGACGTTAAAGTCTCATTAACCAATTAAGCTGCGTTATGACCTATATAAAGGCCGCCGGATAACGTCTCTTTAACCAATCGAGTTGCGTTGTGACCTATACAAAGGCTAGATATATTATAAGTTAAATGTCTCTTTAACAAATCAAGTTGCACCGTGGCCTATATAAAGGTTGGGTGTATTGGACGTTAACGTCTATTTAACCAATTAAGTTACACTGTGACCTATATAAAGGCTGGATATATTGGAAGTTAACGTCTCTTTAACCAATTAAGTTGCGCTGTGACCTATATAAAGGCTGGATATATTGGAAGTTAACGTCTTTTTAACCAATTAAGTTGCGCTGTGACCTATATAAAGGCTGGATATATTGGAAGTTAACGTCTTTTTAACCAATTAAGTTGCACTGTGACCTATATAAAGGCTGGATATATTGGAAGTTAACGTCTCTTTAACCAATTAAGTTGCGCTGTGACCTATATAAAGATATTCGCTTCTATAATTGTATTGCTTCTAAGGATATCATGTATGATAATATTCAGTAAAACCAACACCTTCACCTGATTGCCTTTTCAAAAAGGTAGGTTAGTCTTGCAATATGATCGACCGTTCTGATAATTCATTACACATTTTAAAGCTGTCAAATCTTCATAAAAACACGATCATCCAAACCTGGTAAATTTCATTGGTAGAGTCCAATCTTTCAGCCCATAGATAAAAAATGTATTCATATCGGCCATATTAAAAATTGGCACAGCTTTAAAAGCAGTGCAATGGTCTTTGACCTCCCTTGCGTCACTAAGGTGAAGTACGTTCACAATATCGAGGAACGGTTAGTCATCGAGGAGTGGAACATGGGGGAGAGATATGACAGGTTCTCCGCCATGAGAGAGAGAGGAGATATTAAGTGACTGTTATGGAGGTCTTATTATCCACCTAAAATAGTTATTCCAATGAGCATTGAGCATTTGTACCACGTGAGTGCACATAAGAAATCGATATTGTGCGCTTCAAAATAGAAGCGTCCCGAAAATCCGTTTAGATTTTTCCTATTGGACGGTTCGAAAATCGATAATAATTTCGTATTGGAGGTTAAGGAACGGTAACTTTAACAAAATAAATATTCCACATATCTCAGATATAAATATAAGAGAAATCACCGAGGCACTGCTAATGAATAGAGTGTCGTTTAAAACAACAAGAAGCAACATTGCAGTTTCTTGCATACCGGATAAGGATATCTGTATTTTACCGGGTGCGGAAGGAGGGGGTCGAGATAAGATTCTCGCGCTGTGACGTTGGAACCATCTAGTTTATACTAATTTCTTTTAGCTCGATTGTGATGAAAGCTCAGAGCTTATATTAACCGCTCTCGAGTCCGCTTCCTGGGTAGAACAAGTACTGAGTGTTGTTTTATGAGAGACATCGGGTCGAGCTGGGGATCGAACCCGCATCCTCTGGCCAGAGCGGCCAACACTCTGTTTTGTTTTAATTTAAAAAAAAATAGCTGCGATAAGGGAATTATATTGATATCGATATATTTACTACTATTTAAAAGAGCCAACTTTAATATACTCAAAATGTATTTAAACATTAACCAAATATTTGGGGGTGATGGTGGAGGGGGGGGGTCAGGTTAAATTCGTGTTGTTGTTTTTTTTAAAAATGACCATTTATCAAAATAAATTATGTTATAACTTTTTTTTTGTTAATTTTAATTTGATATTGTGTATCGTATGGAAAATAACTCGAGGTGAATAATAAAAAAGTATCTATACCGTTTACTGTGCACTGTGGATTTGTATTGTACGAGTCAATGTTGTGGAAAACTGTATTGGACGCGGCGTCTCGTCCAACACAGGTTTTGACCACAACTTTGACTCGTACAGTAAAAATCCATATTGAACAGGGAACTGAATAGTTAACTTGGAATGATAGTGGATTTTATATCATGGACGGTATTGCAAGTGTAAAAGATATTTCATGGAATACATGTGGGTTGCCGTTAATATTTTGTGGCAGTTATCAACATCAGAAAGTGTTGTGCTATGCTGTGACACACTACCAAACACAAATACGTTTTTATTACAAAAACTACTTACTATAAACATGCAAGATTTCAAGAAAGTAATATTTGTTATACAGATCTGTAATACAGTGTATGAATAATTGATATAATGTTTGCATTAAAACGCTATTACATGTAGTTATAATTGAATTGCCAATAAGGGTGCAGTATTATTTGTGTATTATTAAACACCGTTCTGTTCCAGTATGCTCCGTTATTTTGCAATTATCCGTGGTGTCAAGGACTTGTATATAATTCCTTGATAGTACGCTTTGAAAACGAATATATATGCTGAAAAAAGAGATAGGTACATTAATGAATGAATTACAGCCCAGGCAAAACTGTGTCTTCATGCGGCTTGGCGGACATTGTGAAACCAGTATATACCTCCCATAACGTCGTTTCAAATGCATATTAAAAGACAATTCAAGTATGACATCACCTATGACGTACGAATGTTAATTAAATAACATACGTAAGATCCCTAAATCTGAAAAAGGTCACAAATATGAGAAAAAAAATTACCTCACTTGTAAGACATTCTACAAATGTAAAAGTAGTTGTTACAAAAATAAATTGATTGATTAATTGAAAATCAAGCGTCATTTTTATGCCATCGAGGGCTAACAGACGATCAGTTAACCTAACCACTGTTTCCTTGGATCCTGGAAGGTTAACCAGTACTCGAGCACACCACATCTCCGCAAGTACTAATAACTATCCCACTTGAATCAGCGCTGAGAGACGAATGATAATGAGACGAATGTCGTATATCAACCATCACGGAGGCTGTGGTCGGGCGGAGATTCGAACTCACGACCCCTGGATTGATAGTCAGGCGCGCTAACTTCTGAGCTAATCGGGCCCGCCTGTAAATGTAAAAATGACGATGGCGACATATGTCACAAAAACGTCACAAATGTGAAAACATTTTTGGTCACAAATGTAAACAAATGTGAAACCGATTTCCCGCAACAAAGTGAGACCACATATTGGTTGAAAGAGTGTGCTGTACATTCAGTATGTTGAAATGTTTAAGCGAACTTGAACATATATATCAGAAACGTTTTACTATTGTTTTCTGTCTCCAAAAATGTATCGAAAGAAAATATATAGGCCGTGAGCTAAGACCCAAAATTTAACAAATTGGTACCAATCAGACTGGCAAATTGTTATACTATTTTTTGAATATTTACATGTATGTGGTATATGAAAAAGTCAGGGGGGCCACCTCTGAGGCACAGCTTAGTGTCTGATTTTAGTGAGTTTCTATGGTAACTGTAATTTCATTAAAATCATTACAAATAATTTCTTATTTTTTTGGAATACAAAACAGTTGCATTAGTGCAGTGAATAAATGTTATATGTGTTATCCAATGGTGTTTAAACAAGAGCAGAAGTGTTCTTCTGATATAAAATACCACATTAAGCAATTATACTTTTACGTTACAATTACATTTGACGTTACTTTTTAGAAGTAATATTGATTTCCGATATTTCTTTTTGTTTATAAAGTATTAATTTAACATAAACAAAAATACATTATAAAACACAAGTGTATCAGATAAGTAATGTAATATGTAATTTATTATTATTGATTATTTCTTCTAAACAATATTTACGTTACAATCATCTGATAAAAACAGTTATATAATCGTTTCAAAATCATCTTAATATATCAGATCAAATTTCTGCAGGCTTTGATTCATATTAACACTTATATGGTTTCTTTTCGTCCTAATGCTTTTATATAATGTTCTGTGGACACATGTTAGTACAATACAAACACATTTTTATAACTTTATATAACATAAAATACGTTACAAAAATGTGAAATGTAACGTTTACAAGTAGTATTTATTTATTTATTTAAAATTTAATTATCAAGTTTAAATTTGATCATATCAAATTCCTGCAGGCTTTGATTATTATTAACACCAATATGGTTTCATCTCGTTCTAATGTTTTTATATAATGTTCTGTCGACACATGTTAGTACAATACAAACACAATTTTATAACTTTATATAACTTAAAATACGTTACAAAAATGTGAAATGTAACATTTACAAGTAGTATTTATTAATTTCTTTTTAAATATAATTATCAAGTTTAAATCGGATCAGATCAAATTCCTGCAGGCTTTGATTCATATTAACACCCAAATGGTATCGTCTCGCCCTGATGCTTTTATAAATGTTCAGTGGACACATGTTAGTACAATACAAACATTTTTTTATAACTTTATATAACATAATATATGTTACAAAAAAGTAAAACGTATCATTTACAAGTAGTATGTATTCATTTTTTTAAAATATAATTATCAAGTTTAAATCATATGATCATATGAACTGTAATTTAAATCATACAAGCCTGCTAATGACTTCCATATAACATAATTAGAATGACGATACATATAGGTACACTCGCAAAATATGGAATGTGTTTTTAGGAAAATTTTACACAACATAAACTTCTGTTTCAAGCAATTTTGAACTCTAAAGTAACATAATCTTATACTGTAATAAAACACTATGTTTTTTTAATCCATTCTGTACATTTCCGTTGTTACAAGAAGTAGTTGGATAGTGTACATGTCATCATTACTGCCATTCTCTTAATCAGAGCTTTCTCTAAGTTTCGTATCAAAACTCTTACTCGACTTTTGCAGACAGATGAGCATTTTAGTGCATTTAACAGACAATAACATGTTGGTAATTTACATTATCTAGCGTATTTGCAGAAGACATGAATTCTATAACAACCTGTGTAGCAGAATATCACTTCATCCATTTAGCTTCCAACTAACCATCTTCCATGAACCATCCGTGATCTTTTGGACTTGAATTTCAGTAAAGTTTATTAGGCTTCTACGCCAGATGTCTGTAATTTGCTCGCAATGAGTGGAGATATAATGCGTCTTCATAGGGTGGAAGTTTTCCTGATTCAACACCAAGATATTAAACCCGAAACATCTTTTTGCACAAACTATTCACTTTAGTATCAGTAGCCTTTGCAGCATAAATCCTACATTTGAAGTCTTGGTGAGATGCAATCAGCTCGCAAAGTAGTACAATCCATTCTTCAGCTAACTTTAACATAGCTGATTGGAATACACTGGACTTCATAACAAATCTAATTGCAGACACCTTTCCATGACCATTGAAGGCACACACTGGGTCACATCTGGTAAATGCTTGAAAAACTTCCATTATCACTAAGAGAGTTTCCATATATCTCTGTATCGCTGTCTATTCTTGGTCCTACATCTGATAAATATATGCTCGATCTCCCTGTAAAGTGCCAGACATAGCATAAACACATCTGATTCAATGGCAATAGAGTTAAAGTGGTGACTGGCATGTAGCAGCATTTAGCAGCATGCGAGTTTCAGTTTTTCGTGTGAAGATGCTGGCTCTTCTACATGACAAACAGTATCATGCGTTAGTTTATAACATTTGTTTTCTGATGTTGCAAACATCTCTTTGCCACCTACAACGGCAAGGTACTACGGGACCTTCCAAGTATTAACAAGAAAATTGGTTAATGCTGTGTTGCCTTCTGAAAAACCTTAGATGCATCTCTATTGCTGAATTGGTTGCCCTCTATTGATATTACAGATCCACAATCGACTACCCGAGCTTCTATTATTCATCTTTGCATTATAGTTTACATCAAATACCACAATAATTCTAAAGCTGTTCTTGCATTGCAGTATCAAATGTGTTTTTGTATAGATTTCCAAACGTTAGGTTCTAAACACTTACTTTGTTGACAATCATCATAGCATCACTAACATATACTGGTCTATTGGACATGTTCCTTGCAAGTGCAGATTTATTTGTTTTCTTGAGAATACCATGACAGTTAGCCAATGCCAAGGTTAATGGTCCTGGTGGATTTCGAAGTACTTCCTTCACAAGCAAATGTCAGCTAGATGCTACCAAAACTATGTATCCAAATAACTGGTTATCAACCTCGAGAATGCATTCTTTACAAAATATTTTAATTTGTTTTCTGAACGCTACCGAATATATTTAGGTGTTTCCTTCGCAATATGTCGTAAAACAAATCATATGGATTTTCATTCAAAAGATTGTATTCTTGATATGTTAAAGCATATATAAAGCATTCTCTTCCCTTTCCTTATCACTTCAAAGATTATTACAATGGCAGTAGATATTGCTGAAGCTGTTGATAAAAGAGCACAACCATTTATTCTCAAGTATATTTCTTTGTCTAAATTGTCATCCTTTTGAATGATCTGTGCTTCAAGATCAACATGGATAAGTCTTAAATTAGCTAGTAGGATCGCTTTTCGTCCATACATCTGTCTGTCTGTCCGAATGTCCGAATGGGTATTTAAATGCCTATGGTTTAGGTAGGATAAGTTTTTTTTGACAGTTGAAAAACAGATGAAAAAAATATGCAGCTGTTTCTAATTACTTAAAAGATGCTTTTATATGGCTGATGATCACTTAAATACCTATTAGCTCGAATGTCTGTCAACAATTTCTATAAATCACTCCTCGGATACTGCGCGATAGGTTTTCACCAAATTTTAAGTGAAGCATTCTTACGCGATGTTTGTTCAAATCAAAACCCTGGTGCCATGACTGGACCCGTCCCAGAGACTTATCAGTTGTTTTCTTATTCAAAATTTCAACAATATTCTTCTTGGAAAGTGTAATACCTGGCTTTGATTTTTGCAATAAGTATCTCTCAGGTTTATTAATGCTATGATCATAGCCCCTGGCCACGAGAAATCTTAATTTAATAAAGTCTCAATAACCGACCAGCCAAATTCGTTTTTATTCAGTATAGATATCCCTATGAAAAGGGGTTTCAAGTTTGTTCAAATGAAAGGGTTAGGACTCATTTGGGCCCCAGAAAAGGGAATTATTTTGAACATCTTAAGAGCTGAATCATTGTTTAATCATAACAATTTGGGCGACTGTGTCCTTTAACCCCTATTCTGCTATGGACGTTTGGTTTTATTAGAATATACACACCGTAGTTAAGGGATTAGGTGCATATATCTTCACCCTGCTATAAAAAGTATATTTCTTTAAATAGCATAGGCAATCAAATACAGACCAGGGATTGGCTTGCATTCAGCAAAATATAACCAACGAAAGTGTTGATATTTTGCCATGTTAGTTAGATACCAATGCAGTTGAATGTTTTTCTGATCTATTTTTGGATTTATATCTTATTCATCTTGAGAACTCTATTGTTTAGTAATAACAGTTGGAACTGGGTCCTTTAACAATGATGTTATGATCTCCATAAAGTTTCAGCAGGGGTCTAAAAAGGGATGGAATTGTGGATTTTCAAAAGTATCATTTCAGATCTTGAGCATTAATAAGTCATAATGGTTAAGACTGGGTCCTTTAAAGAGGAATAAATATCAATAAGGGACCAGCAGGGGTAGAAGAGAGGGGATTAATGTTGTATGGTGTTAAGTGTCCCTTTCAAAACTGTTTCAGTCATATCGAGATGGTGTCTACTTGAATCAGACAATATTCTAAGTGTTGTCACACTGAAATATCATGTCACAGACATATGGTATGATACCCACTCAGTCACATGATACTGACAACAGGTCGACCAGACTTATTCTCTAAGTGATGAGCACCAAGTGAGGAAGATTCTAGTAACATTTTAAATCTTTTGTGTGACCCGACTGGGGATCGATCCCATGACCTACCACATGCGAGGCAGAGGTTTTATTATTAGACTACCACTTCGATTAGGAAAAATGAAAATGTGAATCTTCAAAAAGCTTCAACTCAAGAATGTAGGTCAAATGTTTTCCTATTTCCTACAGAAACCCTATGATAGAGTTTTCTTTATTCTAATAAATGGTCTGGGGTCTACCGAGGCCTTGTATTAAAAACACTTCTATAGTATATGAGAATGCTATAGGTAAATACAGCTTTTTTAAATCTTCTGCAAGTGATATGTTGTATGTCAATTGGTTGATAGTTCTTTATCAACATTGTTCAAACTGGGTTGCTGGGGTGAAATTAAGGGCGTCCACAGAGGTTAACTTTTACAAAGTGTTAATAAGCACAATGTATGGAGTTTGAATATTTTACATTTAGTATTGTCTGGTAGCCCTGTATAAAATTTGATCAGTCTGGACTCCTTTTGTCAAATTTAGGGCTTCCACAGGGGTCAATCCTTTACTCAGGTGATCAACTTACATGGGCTTCTTGTTTAAAACAAATGTATAAATATTTCAAGTTTGTATTTTCATCAATTTTTAGTGTTCATGAATTAATTTCGTTAGAAATAAATGTTAAACATGATTAACCAATATATGTATATAAATTATGACTAATTGTCAAATTGTGTAAATATTGTATGATTTACCCCACCCACTTTGATTTTGCTGTAATTCACAAAAGAAAGAGAGTTTAACACCTAATTTTAATAAAATCTATAGTTCTTTTAAACCTTATATCATATCTGATTAAAATATTAGGACATATACCATCTAACATATAAAAAACATAAAATTTATACAATTTTAATGCAAAAATGTGTTCTTGGTGTTGATATTTTTAGTTTTAATTAACAAAAATCCATTTATTTTTCAACAGAGTGTGTTTTAATGAAGAACATTACAATTTTCATACATTAATGTGATAAGTAACTTAAAACACATACATATATGCAGTTAAAATTTGAAAATCGGGGGTATATTATAGATAATGACATTTTTTAAGAAATTGGCGGCCATTTTGGAAGCCATTTTGGAATTGCTCATTTTCAGACATTAAGCTGTGCCCGAGATATGGCCCCCAGATTTTTTTTGGTGTAGAGATATATATCTTTCAAAAAATCATAAGGGGAATTTGCCAGAAAAATGGTACCAATTTTTTGTTTAGCTCACGGCCTAATATTCTGATTTATTCTATCGGTGTGTTTTTGGTTTGCTTATTCAAATTTACATAAAAATACCAGAGAAAAAATGCGTTTACGATTCTTAACAAAGTATATGCACCCTAGCAATGCTACCAAAATTAGATTTAGTTTATACTGATTTATTTTAGCTCTTTTGCAAAGATAACTTAGAGCTTAGATAAACCGCGCTCGAATCCGCTTCCTTGGTAGAACTAGTGCTGAGTGTTACCATTTAATGAGAGGCCATCTGCTCGTGCTGGGATCGAACCTGTAACATCTATCGTAAGCGGCTAGTACTCTGCCCACTACACTACCGCTCAGTTATAGATATCAATACGAGGGAAATAACTACAACTTTTTATCACCGTGGACTGTTAAATCAGCTGTTACAAAAGTAGCGAATGAAAACGATCCTTGAGTGCAGTCATAAATATAAAATAAATGAATAACTACATGAATGAATGAATGAATGAATGAATGAATGAATGAGTGAGTGAGTAAGTGAATAAATGAATGAATGAGTAAATGAATGAATGAATGAATGAATGAATGAATGAATGAATGAATGAATGAATGAATGAATGAATTAATTAATTAATTAATTAACTAATTAATTAATTAGTTAATTAATTAACGAATGAATGAATGAATTAATGAAGGAAGGAAGGAAGGAAGGAAGGAAGGAAGGAAGGAAGGAAGGAAGGAAGGAAGGAAGGAAGGAAGGAAGGAAGGAAGGAAGGAAGGAAGGAAAGGGAGGGAAGGAGGGAGGGAGGGAGGGAGGGAGGAAGGAAGGAAGGAAGGAAGGAAGGAAGGAAGGAAGGAAGGAAGGAAGGAAGGAAGGAAGGAAGCAAGGAAGGAAGGAAGCAAGGAAGGAAGGAAGGACAAACTTCCCGATTTCACCAAGTAAAACATATATTTCATTGACACCAACAATTGCCCTCTATGTAGTTTGTTTTTATGTATTTTTCTTTATGTAGTTTGGTTTCTCCCACTCAACAAAATCTGGTATTAAATAGCGGCTGTTGACAAAAGACAATGTAAATGTTTAAATTGTCTCTTATAAATACATCTATGAAGTTTTCGATGATAGTCATAGAAGTCGGCGCCAAGTGAAACATAACGGCAAATATTCTATTAGACAGAAACAAAAATAGCACGTTAAACGGCATGTTCAAACCATGAAAGCTCCATTTAGATAGAATCAATCTATTTAACAATTGTAACCTAAACAAAATCAGACTTTCTAGTGAAAGGAGCAGTGATCTATCAACTACCTATTAAATTGACACATTGCTCACTGTCATATATATACATACAATCCTGATATTTTGAACATAACGTCCATGATCATCCAGAAACTGGCGTGCTGAAGATAATATAATAATGCAATACTATCATATAATAATAAAACAGTAAAATAAAACTATATAATATTAGAAGAAGTTTTTATTTTCAGTTTTACATTTACACCCCGTACCATATCGTTTTTATATTTACACCCAGTACCATATCGTTTTACATTTACACCCAGTAACATATCTTTTAACATTGACACCCAGTACCATATCTTTTTTTATATTTACACCCAGTACCATATCTTTTTTTATATTTACACCCAGTAGCAAAAACATCGTTTTACATTTACACCCAGTACCATATCGTTTTTACATTTACACCCAGTACCATATCGCTTTTACATTTACACCCAGTGCCATATCGTTTTTATATTTACACCCGGTACCATATTGTTTTTACATTTACACCCAGTACCATATCGTTTTTTCATTTACACCCGGTACCATATAGTTTTTACATTTACACCCAGTACCATATTGTTTTTGCGGCCCAAGTTTGCTGGAGTTTATTTCTAGAACCTCTGTTGGTTTTAATAATCGACTGTACCAGGCTTCCGTCTAATTCAGTGTTGCTATAATAAAATGTGTCTTTGTTCAATTCAATTCATTTCGATACATTTTATTGCATAAAGTATCATAAGAGCAAAGCTGCATAACTAATTTTACAATATATTCACTTCCAACGTTATTCATGTTACAATTTAGACACTTTCTGTCTTTTCTGTCTGTATTTGTGTATCTACCCGTTTCGGTCGTTAGGTTATGTGCTGATATTCTAAATCGTGTTAAGGTTGTTCGATATTTATTTTCTATTTTGTATGAAAAATACGGTTCCAGGAGTAATTTGTATTTGAAGGTGATGTAGTATTGTAACAGGGGTGAATTTGTGATGATTGAATATCACGTTTGCTTATACATATCGATAATTCTGTTTTTAATTGGTAAAATATTTAGTTTTGTATAATATACTTGGTTGATCCAAATGTTAGACATTCCAATTCCGTCTAATATGTTTTTAATTTGGAAGGTCATTTGTATGGCCATTTACTCCGTGGCAGTCAACTCTGTTTTTAAATGATGCTTCCACTTTATACCGTTCTAAATTTTGCAATGCCTTAAAGGGAGTGTATCAGGATAAAACGCTATAAATAAAATAATTATCAAATTACTGGTTACAAAAACCGTCTCAGCATCATTAATAAATATAAACCGAATAATTTAGATTGTCAAATTCACCAAAACGTGACAAAATCGATATGTAAATTGGAGTGGTAAACTTAAAAATCCCCATTCTAAAAATAGCCAGCACTTAAATATAGTTTGACGAGCTTCGTATTGTCATTCTAACTTTTTCTAAGATGAAATAAATCTTAATGTTACACTGTATAATGAATAAAATTGAAATCAAAATGAAATCGCGTGACTCATTAAATATGTCACAAAATATGTTGCAATTTTAAGTGGGAAATCTAATTAATCTAACTTAAACGCGTGGCCAAAGTTAGGAAATCACTTTTCAATATATTTTGACATATTTGAATATATAAAGGCATGGCAATACGGTGTCAATGAGTGTATATATAGGCATGGCAATACAGTGTCAGTGAGTGTATATATAGGCATGGCAATACGATGTCAATGAGTGTATATATAAGCATGGCAATACGGTGTCAGTGAGTGTATATATAGACATGGTAATACGGTGTCAGTGAGTGTATATATAGGCATGGCAATACGGTGTCAGTGAGTGTATATATAGGCTTGGCAATATGGTGTCAGTAAGTGTATATATATGCATGACAATACGTTGCCAGTGAGTGTATATATAGGCTTGGCAATACGGTGTCAGTGAGTGTATATATAGGCATGGTAATACGGTGTCAGTGAGTGTACATATAGGCATGGCAATACTGTGTCAGTGAGTGTTTATATAGGCATGGCAATATGGTGTCAGTGAGTGTATATATAGGCTTGGCAATACGGTGTCAGTGAGTGTATATATCGGCATGGCAATATGGTGTCATTGAGTGTATATATCGGCATGGCAATACGGTGTCAGTGAGTGTATATATAGGCATGGTAATATGGTGTCAGTGAGTGTATATAAAGGCATTGCAATACGGTGTCAGTGAGTGTTTATATAGGCATGGCAATATGGTGTCAGTGAGTGTATATATCGGCATGGCAATACGGTGTCATTGAGTGTTCATATATGCATGGCAATACTATGGCAGTGAGTGTATATACAGGCATGGCAATACAATGTAAATAAGTGTATATATAGGCATAGCAATACGGTATCAGTGAGTGTTTATATAGACTTGGCAATACGGTGTCAGTGAATGTATATATAGGCATGGAACTACGGTGTCAGTGAATGTATATATAGGCACTGCAATACGGTGTCAGTGAGTGAATATATCGGCATGGCAATATGGTGTCAGTCAGTGTATATATAGGCATGGCAATACGGTGTCAGTGAGTGTATATATCGGCATGGCAATATAGTGTCAGTGAGTGTATATATAGACATGGCAATACGGTGTCAGTGAGTGTATATATAGGCATGGCAATACGGTGTCAGTGTGTGTATATATAGGCATTGCAATACGGTGTCAGTGAGTATATGTAGGCATGGCAATATTGTGTCAGTGAGTGTATATATAGGCATGGCAATACGGTGAGACATGGCAACACGGTGTCAGTGAGTGTATATATCGGCATTGTATATTTTGAAAAAAAAATCGTTTCAGCCAATTTTAAGATTTTGTAAAACTCTGATATATTCCCTTTAACAAAAATATATGCAATATTTCTCTATTAAATTGAATCACCCTGATGTGGGTTTCAGTTGATCAACATGTGCCTATAATTCACATATACACGTATATATAACGTGTTTACGATTGAAATACAACTACAAATGTTTAAGTGTTTATTATCAATGTGAAAAAAATCAAATGGAGAATATTAACTTGGTTAATTTAGAACGCCCCATCCAGTTTGTTCCCATTTGTCCCCGATCACTTGTTATGTGTGAGATTGGATGTCACAATGTGTAACGTCTGTCATAAATTAATACTAAAAGTCTGCGCGTCGAACATATTTTAAAAACAGTGAAACACCAAAGATTAAATGAAATATAATAATAAATATTACATAAATAGTGATTTTTTATTAACGAGCGATATATCTAATGACCTTTAAGTATTATAATTTCAAACTTCTTATTTTATACATGTTACAAAATTAATTGTGTCACGAACGTATCTTTTTAAATACTATACAGATCGACTTCAGTTCGTTACTGTTTAGATTTCCTCCGTGTTTTATTTGTAAGTGTAGGTTATTTTAAACTTATAAGCCTGTAAGTGGAAATGACCTTTTATCCAAAAACCCTTCACGTATTGTATCTTTTAATAATAGTTATACTACAAAATATGGCAGTATTGCTACTCAGAAGACAAACATTAGTGAAGAGATTTTTTTTTAATTGCCATGTATTGCATCTGGTTGTTAAGGCATCGTACTGAAAATTAAGCAATATTTTAATTCCCCCCACCTCTCCCCAATGCTTGCCTCGTTTTAACTGACCTATCAGCGATGGTGTAATTGATTAACTTGAAGATATGGATGTAAATTATGGCCGTTTTAAGAGCAGGGCTGATACCCGCATGACGAAAGTTGATGTCGGAATACGATACATGGAAACTGGTTCTTCAAAGGAAAATCGTTTTACAACTTCTGTCGTGTGTTATTGTTTTAATAGTAAACATATGTTGAAATTTTACATTTCTACGTTTATTATAAAAATGCCTGCATGATAGTGTATCGGCAACATCAGGCGGATTTTCCGTCAATGTTTATAGTTATCCTTTAATAGTCAGAACAGAACAGAATAAAACATATTTGAACCGAACCGAGCAGAGAAGAACAGTGCAGAGCAGTATAGTGCAAAGCAGAACAGAACAGACCAGAGTAGGAAATAACAGAGCATAACATGAACGGCTGACACAAAACTCTTATATAATAGCAGAGTCATTATATTTTCTTAATAAAAAATGTTTTTATGGAAAAGGCTTGAAAAATGTATTTTTTTAAATTCGTAAAAACAATAGAGAGTATCAAATGTGACGTTGGTCTACTTTACATTCCAGTGTATTAATTCTTATCTCTCTGAATATAGATTATAATTTATATTTTCATAAGTTCATGTATAATAATGCATAGCGTATCGCCACAGAGTATAACATATAATAATATGTATCTAAGATACTAATAATTTAACTTATTACTTGATTTACTACTTAAAAACAAATTATTAAGTATTTTTCATTTCACCGTAAGTCATTGATCTGAAAATTTTGAATATTGTATATTATTTGAATAATTTATTTTGACAAATTTTAAAGTCACACTTGTTCCAATAATACGGTACATGTCCTTTTCACAAGAATACAGTTTTATTAAGTGCTTTAGTTTAGTTTATACTAAATTTATTTTAGCTCGTTTGCGATGAAAGCTCAGAGAGCTTATATGAACCACTCTCGAATCAGCTTTCAGTAGTGAGTGTTGTTTTATGAGAGACGTCGGCTCCAGCTGGGGATCGAACCCGCAGTTTCTGGCGTGAACGTCCAACACTTTATCCATTACACTACCGCCCTGCTTATTTAGTGCTTTATCTAGGTAAGATCGTTATTCACATATATTTATATTTTTTCTTAAAATATAACAATCATCAAATAAGTTTGAGAAAAAAAATGGCATTTTTAATGTTGTGCGGATAGACGTTGGCTATTTTACACAGTCGACATATTCGTTAATATTTGGCTTCCCTCCATTAATTGCTTTTAAATATTATTTATTTGGGTGTCTTTTTCTTATTTGGTAAAATGAGGTTAGTTTGATATTCGCGTTTTGTTTTTTCGATATTCAACATGTAACTAACCATAATAATAACCTATTTCACCCTCCAATAGTGAAGAGTTACGCACTTAAATATCAAAATTATTAAAATAAATACCAATTACCCTTCTGTTTCTATCAGTTAGATATACTAAGTTAGTTAATGGCTACAGTACTGTAATTCTTATATAATAGCTCAACTGCAAAATTTAATATTTTTACTGCTAATAAGTATCTCAAAGTAGGTTAATCTTTAATTTTACGTCGGTGTTCCTAATTGATATTTTTGCATTAAACTGTGGACCTTTGACTCGTATAAGTCAAGCATTTCCAAACTAACTCTTCTTTTATTGCTATTCAAACATTGAAATATATTTTATGTGTAAATTTGAATCCAATTTCACGAGAAAGCTATAAATTAGGACATTAAATAGTTGAATACAGGACACCGTATACGCTTCTCCAAACTTTTTGTTTAATAATTTATACAATCGTTTTCATCATTCATGATTTGTCTGCTAATATTTTCTCAATTCTGTCGTTGCAATTCCATTGTTTGCACGCGATATTAACACCTGCGATGAGAAAAGAACTGTTCCGCATGGTCAATGGCTGCTGATGATGGTCTCCCGAGAGTTTGATTCTTTATAGCACCGTCTTACCCGGATGATGAGAACTTGGACATATTTGGACTCATGTCTATAAATATAAAAATAAGCATGTTTCTTAAAGCGATGTATGTAGTTTTTTATAGGTGTTAAGAAAAAATTATATATATACAATGTATATATATAATTGTACGATTTTGTGTGTGTTTTATATGTCATGTCCGGTTGTCATTTTTTTTTTGTATAAGGGACATTAAATGTGTTACACATATATCGGACAGAGCAAATATCATTTTAATCATGTTTATTTTTTTATTTTGAATGGGGCTTAACGCCATATTTAACACATTTCAGGTTATATATGGCATATCCAGTTTTACTGGTGGAGGAAGACCTCTGACTGAGACCGTTCTTTCGCAAATAACTGGCAAACTTTCTCGCATAAAGATTTTGGAGCGAGCGGTACTCGAACCTACGACATTAGCGTTGAGAGGTAAGTGATCTTGTGACGGCACCTTAGACCACTCGGCCACAGAAGACCCTAATCATAAATATCAGAAAATGGCTGCTATTAGCAACTACTCGTATGTGTCAACCCACCATTGATTTTTGTTCTTTATTCTATAGTAAATATTAAAAGTTTGAAGGTTTGTCATTCATAGAGTATCCCAAATGAAAGAAGTGAAACCTACATTTTACTGTTTGTTAACCTCTGCACTATCAAAATATGATGAGAAAAGTAGGGGTCATGTGTCATATAAGAGATTTTTTTTCTGCTCAGTGTGAACACTGGTGACAAAATGAAAGTAGTCTTCCGAAATTATGTATTCATACCCAAATCTCCAAGCATCATTTTTTTTTCTAAATTCACAATTCAAACATGACAATGCTATCAAAATGTTCAAAATACATCAAAAATGCCATTCAAATAAAAAAATGAGCATTAAAATAAGGAAAATGCATTTTTAAAGAAGAAGATACGAGGATTATTTATAACCGCCATTATGCGACTACCCCACGGTACACTTCCTTTTTGCAATGGTGGTACTATGCCTATATACGTCCTCGATATTAACCATCAATGCGGACATATAATGTATATAGCGGTTATTACCGATGGAACCAACTGTGCATACCAACCGGCACAAGGGATCGCAGACAATGCAACAAGAAGACGCGATATGATCATCTTAATCCGTTTCACTAGACTAAGGGACACTGACATCTCTTGTACAGATACCTAGCAAGACCAGCACTATTCCCGCTCATGCCCGCCAAAAAGACCAGTTCAACGTGTGAGGGTAAATAAAATCTTTTAAATACATACATACTATTTCCGGTACGAAAGTGATGGAGGCGAAGTGTATAATTATGTTTGTTAAAATTCCTAAACTATAAAACATCTAAGAAAATATATCTATTTATATTTATTTAAATATTTAAGTCCATTAACAGTTAATTTCAAGGAAAGTGTTTAGAAAATGTATTAATATATTTCTTCTATTCAAATAATCGCATGTCTTATGAAAATGCAACCAGGAAGAGATATGAAAACGCAACACAGGAAAAGATATGAAAACGCAACACAGGAAAAGATATGAAAACGCAACACGGGAAGAGATATGAAAACGCAACACAGGAAAAGATATGAAAACGCAACACGGGAAGAGATATAAAAATGCAGCCAGGAAGAGATATGAAAACGCAACACAGGAAGAGATATGAAAATGTAACACAGGAAGAGATATGAAAACGCAATACAGGAAGAGATATGAAAACACAACACAGGAAGAGATATGAAAACATAACATATTTAGCACGAGTGTATATATCCTTCGGTAACTATCATCTGTTGCTGTTATTGATTGTTTACTTGTGGAGTTACTGAATAATTTGGAAACACTGGCACTGATGTCATTTTTTTTTCATTTCCAAGTCCCCTTTAAACAGTCAGAGATATATAAATAATTATGTCACTTATACCGTGTTGCGTTTCCATATTTCTTCCTATGTTGATTACGTTCATTCAACGCAAGTTAACAAGTCGTCAGTTACCTCCAATACACTATTTAGACGATGATATCCGGAAATAGCCGAGTACGGTTACGAATGGAGTGGACGTTTAGAAAATAAATCAATTCTCCATGGCTTTGCAACAACGTGTTTTTCTTCTTTGGTTCGATGATTGATTAACTTGAAGATACGGATGTAAATTACGAGCGGTGTGAATGGCGAAGTGATTCCGAGTGACACCCGCATGCCGCATGGTTATTCAGGAATTCGATACATTCGAATTGATCTTTTGAATGAAAACCATAGCAGCTTCTGTTCGGCGACTTTTATTTTAATACTTAGCATATGTTTAAAATCGCTATCTTCGTTTTAATCTGAATTACCACGTTATTTGCTGGACTCGTCTGTTAAGGGGTTATATATTTGTTTAAATAAAAAAGTATAATAAAGTGAACCCGATTGTCAATAGTGTGTTCAGTTTCGTACTTTACGATCTATGAAGTGATATGAATTTAGATTATTATATTGTATTGTATGGTGTTTTGGGTCGCTATCAACATTTTTTCAGCTATATCGCGACGAAGTCTTTTTGAGACACGGTTTTCTAAGCGGTGTAACACTGGAGTATCATGCCCAGTCACATTATACTATAACACCGGGCCGACCAGACCTAGAACTCTCCTCTAAATACTGAGAGCCAAACCAGGAAGCTTCTAGTACCAATTTTAAGTCTTTGGTATGACCCGGTCGTGGGTCGAACTCACGATCCTTCCCATGAGAGGCGGGCGCCCTCCCCCTAGATCATCGCTGTGGTCACGAATTTAGATTCAAGATTTGGAGAAAAAGATTACTATCATTTTAATCCTGTAACACTCGAATCTGTATATTAATGTGTTTGAAATACGCCTTGCTTTCAACAATAACGGACAAGTTTAAATAACATTTATTTGATTGACTTGGTCGGTCAGCATATTCTTACTAGTCAGCGTTTCCATCGCATACTATTAATTTAGAATGCCTATAGCTGACGTCAATTTGGTCTGCCCGTAGCTGACATCGACCAGAAGTCAACGTTTTTTTGTATGACCTGAAAAGACTTGATGCTTTATTAGACGCTTTGTTATGCACTCAAGCAATGAGCGTCTGGTAAAAATGGCAGCCTCTACAGACGTCAAGAAACTTTTTCACTTGTATATTGAATATTGGTATTTTTTTCTTATATGCATTTGTTTTTTTCAGTCGTGGGTGAACGTTACCTATATACGGACAAAACTCGACTAGCACCCATTCGGTGTACACATTTTTTATTCAGTATTGTATTTTTTATCAGTTTTAACGTACTATATATAAAATATGGTGGCCATGTTAATGGTAGAGGGAGCCCGTGTAAGGATAGACTGGTGTAATTTGAGGTGAAAAACCATCATTATCTTCCATTTTATTTCTTTAGTGAGTTTTTAAAGGATTGCCATTCATAGAAAAAAAAATATTAATATCTTAAATAATAGGATCATATGTAATGAACTGTGAAATTTATAAAAAAAAAATGGCTATTTCATGCTAGCTTTGAAAATATTAGTAAAATCTTTTAAAATACAAAATAATATTTTTTTGGATTTGTTTCAATCATACCGATAAAAAATCTGTTTAAACACACGTTTTATTATAGTTTATCACAAACGTGTAAAATATAACACTTTAAAAATATTTTCCAAACTAATATGAAATTAAGGGTATGCCTGCATGTTGGGGTATTTTAATTCTGTATTTGATTCACGTATTTCTTAAATTTTCAGAAAAAAAAAAATTCTGAAATTTTATCAAAAATGCCGTTCATTTAAAATACGTAAGAAACGCATTGATTGTATTTTCGTTTTTATCTGTAGTCAGAGGATATGAATATTTAAATGATTCTTTGAGCTTAAACACATGACCTTGTCAGTGAGAAAGAATGCGACATTGGAACGGTACTGGTCATTTGGTCACGTAAACCACTCTCTGAATTGTTAGTTATTTTAACAATGATTAAACACCGTATCATATTGCATTCGCGAAGCTTCTGAAAATAGTAACAACTTTGAAAAATATGCATGTGTGTAAAATAGCGTCTTGTACTGCAAAGCGGTACGAAAAGTCGATTTACTTCCCACGTTCTCGTGGTCCCGTAATTTCAAGGGTGTCCGGAAAATCGTAGTTTATACCGACATTCAAACAAATTATCTCACCTTTCGACCCGAGCGCACAACATTGACATCGAGTATTATTACACTACCCATCTAATTCTATCGGTCTATTTACCATACTATACCGGGACCAATCTTCCCTTTCTCCGTAATGTTTTCGTTGGCGCCGAGTTTTACGCCTTCCCTGGAACAAATAACAATTAATGCAAAAACAAATTTAAATAAGCAATGAGATGTTTTCGATAAGCAATTTAGGCGATTTCCCTACAGCAACGGTATGTAGTATTATACGGCAAACAAAGGGGAATAAATAGACGGTTTCATCTTAATTTGCCACAAACTGTCATTAAGAAATATGGAATAGTCACGGATATAGGCACTTCAGTGCCATTAATGCATTCAGATCTGGCGTTAGACTTATCCTAATGCGTTCATTAGGACTGATGTATCTACTGTATATTTGAAATCCTATCTATACAGTGTAATAGCTTCACCGCTATAATTTCATCATTTGCATGTCCTTTTTTAAGGATAAGTATAGAATTATTCCAAATGGTCAATATGGCGGCTTATCAGGGTCTCACAGGAGTTCGCTTCTTTTATTTTGGCGACGTGCACGACTGGCGGGATAAATAATGACTTATATAATCTGTCTAGAAAAAAGGAGGATGAAATAACATGTTTCTTGTTGAAAACGAAGACAATGACGCGTGAGTGTCATTTTAGACGCTACTTTCATCAATCATAACAACCCATTTAACGTTTTATTTGTTGTCTGTGGAGGTACAGAGCTAGATGCGTATCTTTATTTTTCATTATATCTACTATGCATAATAATTAGTATGTGCGATTATTATAACTGTGTGGCTAAAATGTCTCTCACTAAATAGCTTTACCAGACAGCCTAGACGAATATTTTATTATTATTTTGCCACTGTTTATGTTTTTGTGTTTTCATATTCGTTTAGATGAATTCAAGATATATTTGTTTTAAACTTATTTGTTTAACATCGATAGTGAAACTTCTTACAACTGAGATAAATCACGCTTGAATTCTTCCTAGGCAGAACCAGTGCTAAGGATGTACGGACGTCTTTCGCATGGACGTCACACATAGCCGTGACGGAGGATCGAACCCACGACCCTCCGATCTTGGATCCGATGCTTTTCCAATGGACCACTTTTAAGATAGCTGACAATACATTAATAGCAAAGGTCAACATTTGTTACAGTACTGAATGTCAAATGAAATAGTGAAAAAAATGAATAAGAAGAAAACATAATTCTAAAAATGGCAATCGAAACAATAGAGTGGATTTAACGCCATGTTACACTGCCGGTATTAATTATGACACCAAGGTGATTTACAGTTATAGGAATCACTGTAGCTAGAGGTGATAAAATAGTATTGGATATACGTTTTGTAGTTTTGCAAATGTCAAGGTTTTCTTTATTCATTTTGCACATTCATGTTTATCTTAATTTAAGATAACCAAGTTTGTATACAGACTCTTAAATTTGTGTCCGTGTTTAAAATTTGGAAAGGGGTGTACTTCTTATATTACGTGTTAGTATGTGTTATAAATACGTTATTATGACGCTATATATATATACAAGTCAGTCTTAAATGAGCCGTTCTATTATGTTCTGTTAGTGTAAATAAATATAAATGAATATTTATTCACATCAGCTTTATCGGTATAGAAGTAAAAATCCTAAGAAAAAAACAACAAATGGTATTTCATGATATTTTACCCATTTCCCCATTTTTTTTTTGTTGGGGCGGGGTTAGTGGTGCGGTAAAACTGCTGTAGAGTAACGTCACTAGTTCTCTGAAAAATGTTGACACTTTCCTGAATATGAAGTTTTAGAGAGTAAAATTTCTATATTGATATCGCTACATGGTTATGTGTTCTTCGGTGTAAAGACTGATAGTTGACGCGTGAATCGAGTATATTCGATTTCCACATTATAATTATGTACCGTGACCCTTCAACCAAGTGTTTGTAATTCACAACCGTAATATAGACAATAGACAACTTACATCGTAAACTAGTAATAACGTTAATATTAGTCATATTTATTTGTGAATTTTAGCAGTCATTAATTATTCTGTAAACTTAATTATTTTACAACGATTGCGAAAGAAGTTCTTATAACCTAGAAAAACCACGCTGGATGAGTTCCTGGGTAGATAGAACCAGTACCAAGCATTATGCGGATAAAGTGTCTTGCTCAGTTTAACCGTCGATGCTATGGCGGAGCGGTTATCGAACCTATGATCTACGCTCCTGGAACCGATACTCTACCATCATTCCACGTGCTCCACTTAGCTGTTATTTCCGGCTGAATCTTACATTGAAGTTATGATATCATCACTAGTTTTATTTGTTGTTGTTTTAAGCAGTAATCCAGTTACTGAACGGCAGTCAGGGCGCCTAATCGTAATGATTGGGATTTGCCAGGCGGTTAATCAGTAGTACCAGACACACCTGATCTCTGCAAGTCGCTGACTGGTTCCCCGCACATTCAGAAGAGCGACAATCATGGCTGTATAACTAAGTCCATGCACAATCACCACAGAGACTTAACCGGGCGGTGATTCGAACTCCTGGCCCCTGTATAGACAGAAAGACACGTTACCGGTCATGGCTTATCACTGAGTCCACTAAACGATAGATTGTGTTTATGAGAATGATAGTACTTCAGGGTCTAAAATGATAAATTTGAAATTTCTACCACAAAATGCTGTCATTAAGTAAGCGTTTTTGTTTTTTTTATAAAATTCCAATTAAGTGTGATCCCGACTCCAGACCAGTACATAATCAGTTACTAAGTAGTGTGTATATTGTATCATAGTAATATAAAGATAACATAATATATTAGAAAAAGCTCCAGCGACGCTAGTGCATAACGACAAAAAAATGTATATCCTAAAACAGCAGAATGAAATATTTTCATTTTGCCAGAAGATTAGCTAAACAGCAGAAATAAAGAAAATAGCTCTGCCGGCAATATAGCAGAACAGCAGAATGAAATATTTTCATTTTGCCAGAAGATTAGCAGAACAGCAGAAAGAAAGAAAATCGTTTTGCCGGCAAAATAACAGAACAGCAGAATGAAATACCCCACCCCCACAAAATTGGCGGTTTTGTGGTATTGATCTTGATTGGAAACGCATTTCAAACCTAGTTTGACACCACTGGTTTTATGACAAAAATGTATAAAAAATATGAAGTTCCAGGGAGTATTACTTGGGGAAATGCATATATCAATATAGTTATAAAGATCAGAACAAAATGAATATTTATTTTGCTTTGTACAAAAGACATCATCAGTTAAACAAAAACAATTTACGCAATAATTAGACATTTAGGTTGCGTGCAATTATTATAATACTGAAGTATCAGAACCCATTCATATACAAAGTCGATCAAATCAATTGAGCCTGAACCAGGTAATAACTTTAAATAAACATAATAAAATAAAATCATACATAGTATATACCCCCGGCGTAATGTTGTCTAGAATATCAGATCTAATAGTTATAGTTTTTTAACGTAAATAGCAACTTCACACAAAATCTTTTGATTATCTAACATAAGCATTTCTATATTCATATAAAACGACACTAGATTTTAACATTTAAAAGTGTAAAGTTTTTTTAATGCCTAAACATAAAATGAAATCGATTTTAAAAAATGCAACGTGTTCCTGTAAATGGTTGGTATAAGTAAAATATTTGAGATATAAATATATACGCTCGTGTTTATGTCGTTTACATTCAAGTATTTTAAATGTAGCATTAATATATGTATCATTTCCATATATGAGAGGAAAACAGAATAAAGTAAAACCCATTTAATGACATTATAATGAAAACGGGGGCGAATGTTAAAATACTGGAATGCGAAATACCGCCACGTAAGCTGACAGTCGACATTTTTTAACATATTGTCATATTTGTTCTCTTTTCATTTATTTACTAATAATTATATTAATTAGTTTTACATTTTTACTTATTCCCATATGTTTATGCCTAATGACATGCGAGTCAAATTGACTGATTCGATTAGTACTTTCAAAACACGAAGATTACTTATTCAATTTCCATTTTATTGACAAAAATAGAATAATTTTTTCTCACACGTTACGTTTTAACACTTTTTTGCGACCATTCAAAAGATGGCTTATTATTTGCCCAGCGGTGTAATTAAGTAATTACTTTCACTTAGTTCCTATTGACGGGTTTTCAATGCATATACTGAAAATGCCCCCACCCCATTCCGGCCAATAAATCAATTCTTAATTTCTTAAAGGGACACGCGACAATTTCGACATTTTTTCTTTACTCAACACGCTATTTCTTAAATTGACTGAATTGAGCTTAAAGGTAGTATTCGTTAATGTATTTCTATTTCGAATTTCTATTTCGGATTTCGTATTACGTATTTCGAATAACGTATTTCGCATTTCGAATTTCATTATTCAACATGAAGCTAACACTAACACTACCTTTCTCAGCCTCCCATATTGAAGAGTTACATTCTTAAATATCGAAACACGAATCAGACTAAATTCTTACTGTTCATAAATTTAAAATGAAGTTATTCGTATTTCACTGATGATTTTTTCGTTATTCAACATGAGAGTAAACTCTACACATAGCCTTCTTAGCCTCCAATATTGAAGAGTTACATTCTCAAATATCGAAAAACGAAATACGAATATTAAACTACTTTCCAGCTCAGATGTTAAATTACATATGACCTTTTTGTCACTATTATATAATATTATACAATTTAGATACATTATTATCCTCCAATATAAAATGATCATGTTTGACAGACATCTGGTCAACATGTTTAATACATTATACTTCGCCAGTTGTATATGTAGACTTAAATAGTTTATAAGGTTGTCACATCAAAGTAATGCAATGTAAATGTCGAATAAGACTTCTATATCCGACTGTTTATTTCGACCTACGAGACACTAAAACATTATCATCACCCTGTGTTACTATAAAAAAAAACATACACAATAGATTAATATACTATTATTACATGAATAATAGGAACACAATCAAAGAAATGTCTCGTGTTAATATTTTCTTTTTAATCCAGCGCTATAAAATTATCAAAGTGATATGTATTCAATAAATTATTGAATTTTCTATTTAAGTAAAAAAGTTGGTTTTTTTCTATATGGGTTTTATGCTCGAATTCAATAAGGAAAATAAATAGAACAAAAAAGTTCCGTTTCGGTTATGCATAAAAAACAATAACAAGAACGATAAAAACGACACCAGCGACAATATTAATAATGATGATGATAACAATAATAGTAAGATACTGCTACAACTATCACTATTACTATTGTTATTATTACTGTTGTTACTACTGCTACTGTATCGGCTACTTATATTTCTGTTATTCAACTATTATTACAACAACTACTACCACTGCTGCTGCTGCTGCTGCTCCTAATATTACTACTACTACTACTACTACTACTACTACTACTACTACTACTACTACTACTACTACTACTACTACTACTACTACTACTACTACTACTACTACTACTACTTCTGCTGCTACTAATACTAATACTACTACTACCCCCACCCCCACCAGCAACCACCACCACTACCACCACCACAACCACCTACACCACCACCGCCCCAATCACCACCACCACCACCACCACCACCACCACCACCACTACCACTACCACTACTACTACTACTACTACTACTACTACTACTACTACTACTACTACTACTACTTCTACTGCTGCTGCTGCTGCTGCTACTGCTACTGCTACTACTGGTACTACTACTTAATGCTTTATTCGACAACGACCCGTTTGATATCAACAAATCATATTTATAGCAGTTCACCACAAATAAAAATCACAAATGCATATAATGACCATGATTTTTAATTATTCTGAGTATTTAAAAAAAATATGATTTTCCCAAACGCGTTATTAAAAACAAACATTAATAAAATGCAACCAATCTTTTTTTACATTCTGGGTGACTTTTTTTTCTTAAAGAAAAATTATTTCTTCACCGAAGGTGTAACATATTTCCCAAGTCGCCGGAAATTTCACTCATATTTCCGAAATCCACGAAATTGGTCACGAAAATTCTTTTCCAATTAGTGTTTGTTATAAAATTATGCACATATTTCGGGATTTTATTCAAAATTTGTTTCTAAATCCATCAATTTCGCTTGTTTATTGACAAATGAGGTGTTACATCGGAGGCTTTCTGATCCCGAAATTCTCAACACGCCGAATGATTGATAGATGTCCTATACGTCCATGAGTTTGTGTGAAATTATGTCATTTTAGAGTTTGGTATCAAATCAAGAAGCGGAAGCCATTAATAATAAATATTCCTAATCCCAGTGGATCTTCCGCTCAGGCTAAGATTACATTTTCCCGTGAATTATGACTAGGCGTATATGCAAAGCAATTACATGCGACCGTGGTAAGAACTTCGTATTTCGACAATGTATTTAGGAGTATAAGAGGCCGGACCGGCTGAGGTTAATTCGTTATTCAGTTTTCGGTATTCAAATTGAAACTAACGATAACCATAATTATCTCTAATTGAAGAGTTGTATTTACATAAATTAAGATGAAAATATAATAACAAACTGAATTTTAAATGCTATTATCCTGTCATTATGATCCTCCATTTGTGCAAAATTGTGCCTAGTGCTTTCTTATTTCACATACACGAAACGCACATTTTTGCACAAGAGGGACGTTACGGACATCGCAGCACCATTGGAAACAGAAATACATGTATTTCCATTGGATAGCCGCATAATAGCGATTGATTCTTCTTCTTTAAAAATGCATTTTTCTTATTGTAATGATCTTTTTTTTTTATTTAAATGGCGTTATTGGTGTATTTTGAACATTTTGAACGTAGTGTATTGTTTGAAATGTGAATTTAGAAAAAAAAACTGTGGCTTGGAAAGTTGGGTATGAATGCATTATTTCAGACGTCTACTTTCACTTTGTCAACATTGCACATACACATTGAACAGAAAAACATATCCTGGATGATACATAACACCCTACTTTCCATATCTTGGATGATACATAACGCCCTACTTTTGATATCTTGGATGATACATAACGCCCTACTTTTCATATCTTGAATGATACATAACGCCCTACTTTTCATATCCTGGATGATACATAACGCCCTACTTTTCATATCTTGGATGATACATAACGCCCTACTTTTCATATCCTGGATGATACATAACGCCCTACTTTTCACATCTTGGATGATACATAACGCCCTACTTTCCACATCTTGGATGATACATAACGTCCTACTTTTCATATCTTGGATGATACATAACGCCCTACTTTTCATATCCTAGATGATACATAACGCCCTACTTTTCATATCTTGGATGATACACAACGCCCTACTTTCCATATCTTGCCCTACTTTTCATATCCTGGATGATACATAACGCCCTACTTTCCATATCTTCGATGATACATAACGCCCTACTTTCCATATCTTGGATGATACATAACGCCCTACTTTTCATATCCTGGATGATACATAACGCCCTACTTTCCATATCTTGGATGATAAATAACGCCCTACTATTCATATCCTGGATGATACATAACGCCCTACTTTTCATATCTTGGATGATACATAACGCCCTACTTTTCATATCCTGGATGATACATAACGCCCTACTTTCCATATCTTGGATGATACATAACGCCTTACTTTTCATATCCTGGATGATACATAACGCCCTACTTTTCATATCTTGGATGCTACATAACGCCCTACTTTTCATATCCTGGATGATACATAACGCCCTACTTTTCATATCCTGGATGATACATAACGCCCTACTTTCCATATTTTGCCCTACTTTTCATATCCTGGATGATACATAACGCCCTACTTTCCATATCTTGGATGATACATAACGCCCTACTTTTCATATCCTGGATGATACATAACGCCCTACTTTCCATATCCTGGATGATACATAACACCCTACTTTTCATATCCTGGATGATACATAACGCCCTACTTTAAATATCTTGCCATACTTTTCATATCCTGGATGATACATAACGCCCTACTTTCCATATCTTGGATGATACATAACGCCCTACTATTCATATCCTGGATGATACATAACGCCCTACTTTTCATATCCTGGATGATAAATAACGCCCTACTTTTCATATCCTGGATGATACATAACGCCCTACTTTTCATATCCTGGATGATACATAACGCACTACTTTTCATATCTTGCCCTACTTTCCATATCTTTGATGATACATAACGCCCTACTTTTTATATCCTGGATGATACACAACGCCCTACTTTCCATATCTTGGATGATACATAACGCCCTACTTTTCATATCCTGGATGATACATAACGCCCTACTTTTCATATCTTGGATGATACATAACGCCATACTTTTCATATCCTGGATGATACATAACGCCCTACTTTCCATATCTTGAATGATACATAACGCCCTACTTTTCATATCCTGGATGATACATAACGCCCTACTTTTCATATCTTGGATGATACATAACGCCCTACTTTCCATATCCTGGATGATACATAACGCCCTACTTTTCATATCCTGGATGATACATAACGCCCTACTTTTCATATCCTGGATGATACATAACGCCCTACTTTTCATATCCTGGGTGATACATAACGCCCTACTTTCCATATCATGGATGATACATAACGCCCTACTTTTCATATCCTGGATGATACATATGCCATTGTCAAGATTCTATTATCCGCACTGAAGAAATTTTATTTCCGTGCTATAAAAACATAAACGGCGGAAACCCGACTAACTTCGTTAGTTTTCGCTACTGTTTAACGGACTTAACCGAACATATAAAAAAACCCAGGTGGTTTGACAAAAGTATTAATTCCCCCGCCTAATTATTATTCAATTTCATTTTTAAAAAATCCATTGTTTTAAAATATGAATATTATATATGAAAATGATTGCGAACCTTAGAAAATATCTAAAGGGAAAAAGTTATAGCTAATTAAACAACAAATTATAATTGATTTTTCAGCCAAATTACCGATTTTGTATGTAATTCAATAGGAGCATAGGGTCACTCTATGTTTGTATGAATTCCCCCACCTAAATTTTGTCTTTTTTTATTATTTTTTTTGTATATTTGAAATCCTAAGATGTTGTTCTTTCTAAATCTGATTGCGAACTTGAAATATGTTAACAAATAAGAAAGTTATTCCCTAATTTGCTAAACGTCCCTTCTTATTTCTATATAGCCGATTATCGACTTTTTTGTTATCGGTAGAAGACAGATTGTTGCATATGGTATGATACCCCGCTCAGTCACATTATACTGACACCGGGCAGACCAGACCCCAATCAGTCACATTGTACTGACACCGGGCTGACCAGACGGTATGATACCCTACTCAGTTACATTGCACTTACACCGGGCCGACGAGACGTTATTAAACCCCACTCAGTCACATTGGACTGATACCGGGCCGACCAAACGGTATGATACCCTACTCAGTCATATTGTACTTACACCGGGCCGACCATACAGTATGATACCCCTCTCAATCACATTAAACTGACACCGGGCCGATTAGACGTTATTATACCCCACTCAGTCACATTGTACTGACACCGGGCCGACCAGACGGTATTATACCCTACTCAGTCATATTGTACTGACACCGGGCCGACCAGACGGTATTATACCCCACTCAGTCACATTGTACTGACACCGGGCCGACCAGACGGTATTATACCCCACTCAGTCACATTGTACTGACACCGGGCAGACCAGACGGTATGATACCCCACTCAGTCACATCGTACTTACACCGGGCCGACAAGACAGTATGATACCCCACTCAGTCACATAATATTGACACCGGGCAGATCAGACGGTATGATACCCCCACTCAGTCACATTATACTGACACCGGGCCGATCAGACGGTTTGATACCCCATTCAATCACATTATACTGACACCGAGCCGACCAGACCTACAACTACCAACTAAATATTGAGTGCCAAGCGAGAAAGCTTCTAGTAACATTTTTAAGTCTTTGGTATGATCCGGCCAGGGATCGAACACATCACCTGCCGTATGCAAGACGGACGCTATATTACTAGACCACGCTGCGGTGTCATTTTATTTGTGTAATAAAACAATTTTAAGAAACTATATATCTGTATGTTTAAATACATGTTACTCCTTTTTCTAAAACTCGTTTTTCGCCACCAGTTTTACGAAAACTTTTTAAAAATCATTTACTATTAAGTAATACATAGAAGCACTTGGAGACAATTTCAAAATGGTTACACACGTGTGTCCCTTAAAAGGAGTATATCAGAAAAAACGCTTTAACTGTTTTAAAAGATTTTTTTTAATTTTATAAAAAGCATGTCATTGTCATCAACAAATAAAAGCCGATTAGTTTGGTATGTCAGATCCGCCAAAACGTGAAAAAAATCGATATTTAAACTTGAAACGAAATCCCCATTCTTAAAATAGACAGCTCTTAAATACTGCTTGACGACTTCATATCGTCATTCGGATTCTTTTAAGATGAAACACTTTTACTACATGCAAACCTTTATAATGGATCGATTTGAATACAACATATGTTAAGCGGGAAATATATTTTAGATGCGTAGCCCAAGTTAGGAAATCCCTTTTCAATATATCATTTTGGCATATTTAAACATATACCCTTTTGGCAAAACGGGATCAGTGAGTAATATATAGGCATGATATACTGGAACAAATTTGTTTATAGACAATTTTAAAATTTTAAAAAGTCCTGATATTTCCCTTTAAACATGTTTATTATATCTGAAATGTCAATGCTATCATAAAGGGGGCGTAAAGCATATAAACTTGTGACTTGTCAGGTAATTGAAAGGCCAAACAGTTTCAGTTACACAAAGACTTATATAGAAATCCTCGAGTTAATACATGAGACGAATCTTGTTTATCTGCCATCGCTCTTCGATTTGCCAATTGCCGAAAGATGCCGAAATATCACGGAAATAGCCGAGTTATATGACAACACCGTACTGACAAACTTCCTCTGCTCCTTCCGTTGGTATACGACACTGGCATCAGTTCCGCAACACGTGACCAGTAGATCTAATCATATATAATAATAATATCTCATATAACTATATCATTACATCAGAGTTTTTTTCACACATGGACGTGTTTGATGTACCGTTGAGAACACCTACAGTAATTAAACATCCACAATTAAGTGAGATTTTAATTTCGTTTTTGCTAGATAGATTCTTCGTTTTATGTCACTGATCTAGCATTATCAGCATAATTGTAAGTGCAAAATACGGAATCTGTCACCAAAGTGGGCGTGACAAGTGATATATATATATACAGTAGAGAGAATTACCATTTTACACTGCTAAAACTTATAACGAGATATTCTTAGCTAGCTTTCGGCTTTACGCCTTCATCAGAGGACAAAAATATAAGAAAACAAGAACAAAACAACATCATAAGAATAAACATTTTTCTATATATAACATATTGCAGACAGACTGAGAAATCTACTGTAAAATATTACAAACTAAAACTTTTATCTATATACACTACTAGTATAAACATGTATATATAAAGAGAAATTTACACAGAGAAGAGACAAAGGAGAAGGAAGGACACATATGATGAATCTTAGACAAAGAGACTGAGAAAAAAAGGGGTAACAGGGATAAAAATATACTTGGTGGTGTGGTTATAGAGCGGGTTAGTTGCCCAGTAAATAAGGCCTTGGCAGCAAACCCAGGGATCGGCCGCAGGTTCGATCACCGCTTCTAAAACTAAAAATACTTATCAGTCTTTCGGATGAGACTTTAGCAAAACTCCGGGTCCCATGCACTGGTGCTTTACACCGGACATGTAAAACAACCAGGAAGGCTACAAAAGGGTCTTCTTTATCTCTGCACTATTCTACAAAAATCTAAAATTACTAAAAAAAATCTTCTGGACGTGTCGTGTCGGCCATACGGGAAACCGGTGGAGGCAATAATTATCATCATCATCGGTGTGGTTATGCTTGCGAAAAGACGTCACAAATCAGTTTCACGCGTTACTGAAGTTTTCCGTCAACAGTAAAGATTCAGCGGTAAAAATAAAACTGCAACGTGTTCCTCCAACAGTAAAAACCAAATATTCAACGTGTTCCTCCACCAGCAAAAACAGTAAGGATTCAACGTGTTCCTCCACCAGTAAAAACAGTAAATATTCAACGTGTTCCTCCAACAGTAAACAGTAAAGATTCGGCGTGTTCCTCCACAGTTAAACAGTAAAGATTCAGCGTGTTCCTCCACCAGTAAAACAGTAAAGATTCAACGTGTTCCTCCACCAGTATAAAATGTAAAGATTCGACGTATTCCTCTATCAGTAAGCAGTAAAGATTCAACGTGTTCCTCTATCAGTAAAACGGTAATGATTCAACATGTTCCTCCAACAGTAAAACAGTTAGGTTTCAACGTGTTCCTCCATCATTAAAACAGTAAAGATTCAACGTTTCCTTCAACAGTAAAACAGTAAAGATTCAAAGTGTTCCTCCACCAGTATAAACAGTAAATGTTATACGTAAAACAGTAATGATTCAACGTGTTCCTCTATCAGTAAAACGGTAATGATTCAACGTGTTCCTCCAACAGTAAAACAGTAAAGATTCGACGTGTTCCTCCACCAGTTAAACAGTAGAGATTGAACGTGTTCCCCCACTAGTAAAATCAGTAAAGATTCAACGTGTTTGTTCCTCCACCAGTAAAACAGTAGAGATTCGACGTGTTTCTCCAACAGTAAAACAGTAAAAATCAACATGTTTCTCTATCAGTAAAACGTGTTCTTCCTCAAGTAAATCAGTAAAGATTCAAAGTAAAACAGTAAAGATTCAGCGTGTTTCTCCACCAATAAAACATAAAAGATTCAACGTGTTGAAAACTCACTAAGCACTTCTTTCTTAGTATATAAGTCATGTTACAGATGAATAACATGATTCTTGTTAAGTCAAGTTGTGTTCAATTCGTTCATCTTAATGATAAGTAATGGTTCAGTCTCGTGTAATTCTTTTGAGAATAATTTCAATGTTGATAATGATTATTATTCCATATTACTAACATAAATACAACGCAAATGGATAAGAAATCAAGAGGGGGTAGGGTGTATTAAAAGATATTATATAACATTTATAAATTAGAAGAATAACTGTATATGAACATTTTCCAATATTTATTGTTGCTGTTTTTTTCACAAACTTTCTAGCAACTGTCTACAATTCATCTGATTATCGTACAATATAAATTAACAACATGTGTCCACGGTCATCTGTTCAGAGACAAACTAATTACCCCCAGCCAAAACAAAATAATTATCCATTTAACGTATGTGCGACGCACTGAATCGTGAAACTCTTCCGGTCATTAACGTGTTATTAAAATTGAATTTGAAATAATCAAAAAACGTGCCGATTGTCGCACCTTTTTAAACATTTAATTGGACAAACTGATTGTTTATTATTTTTGCGTCTTCAAAGAATATATAGACATTGAAACAAATGGTGAAGAAATTCACAGATGTTTAAATTTTCCTTTTGTTTTTAATTTACTGTTGTGCTGTCATTTAATTATGTTCGTTGTAAATTGTGCTTGTTATAATAGTTCGTTAAAGTCTCCTCGTTTCCACAACATACAATACTTTACATACCAATTCTACAAATATAAATATCATTCTATTAAGTTTATCCTACTATTACAGGGAACGAGAATAATATTGTACGCATACATATATAATTATCAAGAGTATAACATAGTATAGTATTAGCAGCATACAGAATACATAAAAGTTTATATGATATTTAAGCATATGACATAGCTTATCATCACAAAAAATAACATACCAATACAACAATACATGTACATGTATAGAAAAACAAACAAGTCGTAGTATTTAATGTTAACGTCCCTACTTAAGATGCTTGTATACTGAACGGAAAAGATAATGTTTTTATTTTACATGGCTTAAATGTTCTTTCTTATCCAAGTCGAAGTTTCAAGGAAATTGCTGTGATAATTTTTGAGAAGATACATAGAATGTCCGGTGGCGGGTTAACTGTTCCGGTGGCGGGTTAACTGTTCCGGTGGCGGGTTAACTGTTCCGGCGGCGGGTTAACTGTTCCGGTGGCGGGTTAACTGTTCCGGTGGAGGGTTAACTGTTCCGGTGGCGGGTTAACTGTTCCGGTGGCGGGTTAACTGTTCGGTTCAGTATATTGGCAAATGTTTATTTACTATATCTATCTGCTTATACAAATACAAACCAACACAGTCTCTGTGGTGACTGAGCATGTTCTACCGCCATAAAGTCTTCCACCTCTGAATATGTGGGAAAGTAATCAGTGACTTGAAGGAATAGTGGGTGTCTAGAACTTGTTAAACTCGGGACGGTGGTGTAGTTGGTAGAGTGTTTGCTCGCTCACGCCAGAGGTTGCGGGTTCGATCATTTGGCTAAATAATTGGCTTATGGGGCTGTACCAAAAACATAAAACATAAACAGAAATGTTCCGCTCTGAAGGATACATATTTTATCTTTAAATATTTTATTTCTCATTACACACATACATACATCTACATAGCAACACTTTGTTCATATCATAATAAAAGCGAATACTTATTTTTCCCGGCTTTATAAGATGTACAAGAGATAATAAATTCTATATCTAATAAATGTATCTCGATGTGCCTCATAATCATAAAGACAGGCATTGTTAAATGTATGAGACAAGAACATTGTTTTGATTTTGATTGAAAGACACATTTTAGTTTTGATGTTTAATATCAAACAGACCAGATTCTGACTGCGTGTATAAGCAATATTGTGGTCGTGCTTGTTGTTTTATTTATAGTCAAATAGATTTCCCTCCTTATGAGGTATAGCAACTGGATAAACAGTAAATATACTTGTAAAATACCATACCGTCGTTGTAAATAAGACAAATATGAAGAAGAAATGGAGATTTCTTTGATTTAAATTGTTACAGTTTCTCATCATACGTTTATTGAAGTCAGATAGCAGATTAAAGAGTGTGTCGCACAAATTTACTTGTATAAATTCACATATTCAAAGTTACACCAAGATAAATGTCAATATGTCCCATAATTCTTAAGTTTAATAAAATATATGTTCTGTTCTATTCCACATGTTTTTTACATCATCTCTGATCAGAAATTATGCACAGAGGTCATTCACGACAAGAAAATGTTGTTTTTTGTTGTTTTTTCAAATGCCATGTATCTCGCATAACCCCGTCGTTTCTAAATTCAGTAAAGTGATTATAGCTTGCCTACCACTTTGTGATTATTACAAAAAATATATCAGAAAATGAACATGTCTACTACTAAATGATTGTCAATCATTTTTTTTTTTTTGTAGCAAGAACTATGTGGCCGTTAATGCACATAATCTCATTTTTTATAATGTAAATGTAGATACCAAAGAAAAGTAATGTTGTTTATTTTTAGATAACGTTACCATAGTAGATAAAATGCGTTTAAGCAAATAGTCTCTTGAAATTCTAAATAGAAAGACATGGTTCTTTATATATACTGATTATGTTTTATGTTTTAATAACGAATAAAACCTAATTGAGTTTGAGTTAACTATAAAATAGATATCCATATGATGAATTTTAATAAATAAATTATTTATCTAAAATAAATTATAGTAAATTTGCATTCTTGGTATGTTTTTGTATTTTCTATATGGTTTCGAAAAGATGTTTATTTATTTGTGGATTATCTCTATGGTGCTCACATTCATGTAACTAATTGTGAACTATTATTTATTATGTTGCTAGGAAACTGAGAGAGAAAACATGACAGGTGTATATGACATAAGGCATTAAACAGATCTCTTAAACTGTTCTGTTTTCGTACAACCATTAAGCTATCCGTATATTGAGTCTAAGATATTTGATTTAAATTTGTATTGTTCATATGTTGACATCTTGACTTCGTGTTTATTTTCTTTACGTTATTTATATACTCTCCTGAAAATCTGAGGAAATAAAATTTCGATCAATAAATTCAAAATTGCATACATCTCACGTATTGCCGTTTTGAAATCAATAAATTAAGTGCATTGTTTCCTTTGCCTACCACTGTTTGTGATATTCGAAATTATACCAGGAAATATTCTAAATGAAACAATAGACTGAATAGAGAAGCTCAGATTGACGAAACTTAGCGGATTATCGCTGTTCAAACATCCTTATTTAGCAATAGACATCACTCCGTCGCTTTTAACTTTCCAATACAAGTTTTCATCGCTTGTCATTCGCTTCACGGGTTGGTGAACCGCTGGTCGCCATGATGTCTCAAGTGGGTGGGATTTAGTTATTAGCCAATCAGAAATTGTTCGATTGTAAGGGGGTGTGACTGATCTTTACGTTGAAATAGAAGCTAAGTTTTGTGATTTAACACAAATTCTGTGAGATAGACACCTAAGAGTTGGAATTATTTGTTATAGTGAAAATATCCACAATTAAACCGCTAAAAGGTATTGTAAAATTTTACATCTAGTTTTATCGCTTCCAAAAATGTTAACACTGGGTAGTGAGTAAAGAATTTCGTACAAAATATAAGAGAACGCGTATTAGTGTGTTATAGGCAGTGCAATTAAATTTTTTGGATTAACACATTATGTCCTTATGCATTTATGGTCGGGATATCCCTTAAGCCGTGGAGAAATGGTATATACTAGAACGTCGTGTGTTGTTTGTCACATTGATATTAGTGTGTGTTTTTTTTCAAAATGTTAACTTCTTATTTCTTGAAGCAGGTTGAAATTAATGCATTTTTACATAATATTAAATATTCAGCATGGATTTTTTTTTATTTTTAACTATTTTCAATAATAAAATAAAATGCAAGTTTCTATTACTGGACTCAGAAACTTCAGACTTATTAAGACACTGTCTTATGGCATTTCGATTCAATTTCAACTATTCTTTTTATTTTTAATATTTTATAAAACAAAGAAAATATAAGATGCTACCAATCTTGACTAAATAATCTCGATTGAGTATGTGTTGCGCTAAAGACATTTAATGCGTTTATAATATAAATACATTTTTATTTTATTTTTTGCTGAAATCAGAAACTTCAGATATATTTAGACACAAGTCAGCTATTATTATTTCAAATCTTATGGTATCTCGATTCACTTTCAACAATTGTTTGTTTAATTATAATATGAAGCAAAGAAAAAATAAATATTACAGATCTTGACTATATACTCTCAATGTAGCGGTTAGTCAATTTTTTTTTACTGCACTTAATGTTTTACATGCGATTTAAATATGATACATTTTATTTTTTAACATTGTATCTTTAGTTTAGCTTGTTCTTTTACTATATTGTTTGAATTAATCATCTTACTCAAATCTTTTTTTATTGTCATCTTTTTTTTTCTTATCTCAAGTAATGCAATGACAATTTCTTATCGGGCCGTAAATTTCTGTTCATATTTGGCCACACCCACTTAACTGGCACGTGTCTGAAGATAAACAAAACACTCTCGCTGCGTTGTTGTAGTAGGTAATGAAATCTATAATTAGATTTCTGGGATGATTGACAGGTATGTACAGGTGAAACATACAACAGACTAGGTCGAAACTGGCGAGATATCCAGTACCTCTCAATCTAACACTACATGCAGACGTCATCTTTTGTTTACCTTTGTGGTGAAATAAAGAAAACTAGTTTGTACAGTGACCATTTGGAATATTCTGTGAATTATTTTTCAAATTTGGAGAAAATTTTGAAACTGTGTTTGTGATATACGCGAAATCTTCTTTGTAAGTGAACAAAAAAATCTAATTTTATAGATTTACTTCTCCAATATTGCATCCATGTTGTTTCTTTTTTGTTTTTGAAACATAAATTTACGGGTACATCCATGTTGTTTCATTTTTTATTTGAGACAACATTTAAAGGACGTATTCTAGTGTTTCAGTGATTCTTACCAGTGTGGGTCGTAATGCTTTCTTATTTTTTAGATATATTTAATTCAAACGCAACCTATTTAAATGTTAATGTTGTTTTTGTGGTTTTTTTTCCATTTAATTTAATTTTTTAAAATAAATCAAGTCGTCAATAAGTTCTCATTTTTTAACTGACCAGAGATTATATTCTGAATAAAAGTACAAAATCGCTGATTGAATTTTATTAAAAAACATAAACTAGAAACTAAACATAGCAACTGTTTGCGGAAATTGACAGAAAAAGATGGAATTAATATTTTTAACTTTAGAAACGATCTTTTTAATTGTGTTGCAATTAAAAGTAACTACAATAAATAAATTAATGAGCTTTTAAAATGAATTCTTAATTTCATCATACCTTTTTTTAATTTTCACTTTGTGTAAAATTTGCTCATATTCTGAACGACTTTTTATTTAATAAAATAAAATAAAAATACAAAACAAAATTTTAGATTTTAAAATCGTTATTACAACTCGTTGTTTTCACATAAAAATGACGAACAAATCAGCCATTATTGCGTATATAAGTTACGAATCTTATATTTTTGTGTTTTATTTTGAACGGGATCTTTGTAGTTTTATTATTTCTTTTTTTCTATTACATTTCAAATATAAATTTTATTTATACAAACATTCGCAGCTTCCACTTTACTAACTAAATACAATAATATGCAGACTAGAGTTTAATGACGTTTTGTTTACTCTTAATTATAAACAAAACTCCGTTGAACAAAATATTGTACAATTATATAAATGTGATCTTCTACTTTTTGTTTCTCATTCATCATATACATATTGCTTTATTTATATTATTATTTATACGCATGTTTGTATATGTTCACGCAATCTTAGCCTATTTTTACGCATTATTAGCCTATTTTTATTATCCTATTTTCACGCATTATTATTCTATTTTCCACGCATTATTTGCCTATTTTCCACGCCAATTTCCACGTGTTTACAGATGCTGCTCTTGCAGGGAAATAACTACGGAGGAGGCACGGGAAGTAACACGAACGGATACGGCTCGGTACCCACACCCGGGGGCCACATGTACGAAGACGATTTGATATCCCGTGGGGCCCGGGGTTTCCCCCTCGGACACGGAATGATCCCCACACCACAGGCATACTCATTCGGATTCCCGGTCCATCCAGCGCACGACCCCATGGGTTTGTCTTCATGTAAGTTCATTATTTATTTTGGATAAAAGCAGACGACATTTTGAATAAACTGTCTTCATAAAAATAGAGTTACGCTAACACGCGCTATCCATCGTGTTGAAACTACTTTTTGGCAATGCTCAACTTCAAACGGCATATCAAGAAAACTGTTTAGATACCACATACTTGGTTCAAGGAAAATGTAAATTTTAATTTAAAAAAATGCTTATACATGGTACTTTTAACGCTATCCACACTTGTTCACACAATCAATCAATTAATTATGTTTTACCCGAGTGTAAGGAGAGTTGGGTCACGCTCGCGTACTAGTATTTGATTTGTAAATGATCCTCTCTGAAAAGAGGTCGACGGAAATTGGTTGTGTGCACGTGTCGCGGTGCCTTGAAAGCGTCATACACCGGGGGTCGCGCGCGTGGCATAAACTGAACAATATTCCTCTCTGCGGTTGTTGCAGTCGTTACCAAACAAATTTGTACTCGTATTTATTGAATTGTGTGCTATCCTGCAAAAGAAAAAAACAACGCAGGGATTTTGTGTCAAATTATTTTCTCCCGTTTACGTAAAACCAGTAATTATTTCAGAGTTAACGTTCATAGTTCTTCATTTAAAAGTGGATATTCAAATAAATGATAACTCCCAACAAATCTTAAGTTTAGATCTTTATTCTCGTCTCATTTTTGTACAAACAATACAAAACAAGATAAAAATAGACATTATAGTAATGTACATAGCCATTCAAAATAGAATTATAACAGACGCGTCATGAAAATCAACAATGCAAACACAACAAAACTACGTAATTGCTGTTACTCGTTGATTGAAAATCTGCAATAAAACTTTTAAGAAAACACTCCCCGTGTTTGTGTCTTTAGGGATTGATGGTAACTAGATCTGCAAAACAAACACGGTAAAATATAATGGCGCTCCTAATTAATATCGGTCATTCTTCCCTTAATTAATTTAATTATAATCGCGAGTAATATGACATTGAGTGTCGAGTATGTTGAAAAATGAGTATTTTGATTATTGAGTTAGTTACAGAATGCTCGTGTTCTATATATTAAAAAGCGATTTTAAATACATTTTAATACAGCTGTTTACAATTACTGTTGTCGTATGAGATACTGATCAACTTTAGATACAGTGATTAAAAACGACTAATAAGTGAATTATTATTTCAAGATATTTATACGGTGTTCGTATTTCATAAAATGGCGTGTGCAACAGATTTTCTAAACGGCTTCCATGGTAGGTTAATTAAAAACACATAAAATTACGAAAAAAATATAAAAAAATTACTTCAGTATATCTGTCGCTTATAATATATATATATACTATAACCGCGACCGTTTAATAAAACAACACCAGCGATAATGTTGAGGTAGGAATTTATATAATAAAATATTTATTTTTTTAATAAAGAAATCTATTCATTCAAATTCTATAACTATATTTTTTTAATCAATTTTCAGTTGGTCAGTCTCAGCAATTCGGCGGATATCCCTCTTTCTCCGGACATTCTGACCACAAAAGGATGCTCGGAGGATCCCAAGGTGAGGCGATGGACAAAAATCTAAAAATAACTTTAGAAAACCGAGATTTGTGGTCAAAGTTCAGCTCGCTAGGAACAGAAATGATTATTACAAAAACCGGAAGGTGAGTTTATTTTTTGTCAAATGCTAAATGTTGTTGCTGCTATTGTTGTTGCTGATGATGATGATTCTGTTTTGTCTACTGTTTCGCATCCGTGATGCCAATTAATAAAATAAGGAATAAATGTAGACTACATTAGTGGTATTCTCTGAAATGAAAATACATTTATATCTTTTTAAAACACACTTGGTATGCAATAAACAAATAAACGTATTAGTTTAAAATTTAAAATAAAAGGAAATTTCATATTTACAGTAGAAACTAATTTAAAGTTCGTGTGCTGCTTGCATGTTATTACATAAGATAACATAAATGGTTAACACAGTAGTGTACTGGCATAAATTAAAAACATATTAATATATATGAATGGAATTTTATAATTACGCATAATAACTTATTGAGTGTTCCATAAGCAGGAATAAAAAAAAACTACATCGTTTAAATGCCAGCAGATAAAAATCTTTTGAAGTTCTTAAAAATGTGATGAAAGTAATTTGTGATGTATAAGTTGTAACAAAACGTCGCCGCCAATCTTTGTCTTCCGGTGTGACTTTTCCCACAAGTCTCAGCAACTTTCCATACGGACCGGGTCACGTGACAAAATCTCTCATTCCTGTAACACCTCTATCAATAACGGGTCAAAATAGCACAACAAAACATCTTATTACCAGTCAATTAAGACAGAGAAATGGCGATTTGGTTGTTTTCACAGTTACATAGCGTACCTTATTCAGCCCTATGGGAAAGGTGTGTTGTCTCTCCGTTGCCGTGATTGTTTGATGGATTGTCTTTTCTTCTACCGATTCGTATGGAATTTGGTGTGAGAAACAATAGGAATTAAGTACACTTGATATCCGGTTCCACGTGAGAAAAATGACAGCTATAATCACCGTGTTTCCATTCTGTTTCTCGTACGAAAAACAGCACACAAATCCGATATATTCTTTACCCTGGACACTCATTTGTTTTATTTAAATTCTCAAAAGAGACTTTTATTGCAAAATGTATTTAATAATAACGCTTTTTAAATGTTAAAACTGTATCATAACAGTTTTACAAATATGCCAACAAAACAGAAATAAAGCTATATCTTCATATTGAATTGTTTTAAAAAATGTTATAACAAAGATTACAGAGAGCAATACCAACTCTGAATTAAAGTAAATATAATAGTATCAATATTTTGTAATTAAAAAATAAAAATAGTAAAATAAAAACATTAATAAAATAATATCCAAACAGTATAATAGAAAAATGCAATTGAACTGAAGAAAAACTAAATTTAAATATATGTCTTAAAAATAAAACCATTTATTTTTTTATTTATTATATGTGTTTCTTCGATATTTAAACATACATTCATGATTTGGTAAATAATACATTATTATATTTATGAATTCACTAATTCAAACACTTAAAAACAGAATTACAAAATAACAGTTCGGATATTATCTAAATAAGCGCCCTCTTCAGCAAGGTGTCCTTTTCTGAAAATTCGTGAGAAAATATTTTCGTAAAAATAAGCCCGTTACCGGATTTGTATGAAACATTGTCCCTCACTTAGTGGAATATAATTGAAACGGATTAATTGTTTTAATCTAGTGGTGATGATGACGTAACACAAATGACTTCTCTATAGATCAAGACGGAGTTTAATTTAGATTTGATTGGCGTGACACTTGTCTACATTGGATATATTTTTTTCGTGAAGCAAAATTGCAATAAGAAACGTGAGAAATTTCGCGGGTTATATATTGACTTGTCTCCTTTTTGTTTTATTTTATTTTTGTTGGTTTTGTTTGTATTGATCAAACGATTGGAGATGTCTTTTCATGTTTTTTCTCAACTTTTGTAATTTGTTAATACATGTATTTGTTTCTTATGTTAAGTATTTTAGTATCTAAACCATTGTGTTAATACAATGAAGCGGTCTTAGATATTTTCTTGGTTTATTCTACATCCTTGGTTTATTACATGCATTTCTTTTTTATATATATAAAATACTGGACTGTGACACTTTGGTGGTTTCTGTATGGTATATTTGGACTAATGACGAGACTTTCATAAACCAGTAAAACTAAATTACACAGACGACATATGAAGGTCCTATAATTAACGTAATATTTTGTGTATTTACCTTTGTGATATAAGCGTATGTGATATTATTGTAGTTTAGTTTAATCATATTTTATTGCATTTATAATTGCAGTAATTGGGTTGGGCCATAAGTTCTCACAACATTAGTTACGGCCCTTCCCCTAAAATATTACAAATAATTGAGGAAGAAAAAAAACAACATTATTGTTCTATTTGTGATAATAGTCTCTTGCAATTCTAATAGTTGAATGGTCATGCATACGTGTGTATATGTATATTTTGTTGTTTTATGTGTAAGTGGATGAGACTATAATAGAATAATAAATCTTATAAACAGCATGATTCTTTTGGATTTAAGCGTAAAACAGGCAGTTGTACGTTAGTTTTATATATTTAGGCTTTCGAGTTTTAAGACAGGTTTACTTTCTTTATTATGATACTCTTCAATACTGGAGACTGATAAGGTAAGGGTTAGGTCTAGTTTCAAGATTATTACCGGCAGGCGAAAAACTAACATCAAACCAACTTCAGCCTGTAGATAATACAAAACTTCCTAGCACAAAAGTAACATTTCAGTGCATACGGTTGTATGTTAAAGAAAATAAAAAACAACAACTGAAAAGCAAGTACACAAACACCTTTTTTTATTACCCATCGTAAGACGAAAATTAAAGCATTATATATTAGTATACATATATTAGTGTGTTTAATCCGAATTGTAAGATGACTACTTTATATCTAGATTCTACTTTATTTCCGTTTTTCACCTAATTTACCACGGCAATATATATAAAAAATTATATAAGATATTTCAGTTATTATACATTTTTTTTTAAATAGATATCTATTTGTCTAAATAAGAAAAATAATTCAGTTACAACATGTAAAATCGTATAACCAATAAAACGGAGGTAGTCCGATGATTGGCCGCGAGACGGCTGTCTAGATTTGACTGGAAGATAAATCCTCCATTGTTGGTTAATTTACTGACTATTTTCTCACCTTTTTGATAATCATCCCAAATACTCCGTCCAGACCGCCTTAAATGTGTTGATTGGGCAGTAATTAGGATATTTTATAAATAATAATTGAAGGGATAAATGCCTTGCGTAAAGAACAAAGTTAGCCGTAATATTCAAAAGGAGGTAGAATAGTTGCGAGACGCAATGTCTGAGTGGACAGTTTTTAAGAGAATTATACTAAAACACGACTTTTGTTTCTTGAATTATTGGTACGACTTAATGAAAGTGATTTTTGACATAGATTTTTTTTTGTATTTTTATTTTGTTATGAAACAAAACATTACATTTTTTCATTTACAGCTATAAGTAATTAATTGTGAAGAGTAATCGTTTTTTCTTTAATATATGCTACTGTGCTCTGTCGGTATTCAGCTTAAGACATATACTACTTCGCTTATTGTCAAATTTAAAACATATGTGACAGTTGTTTATCTGGTTTTGAAATCCATTTAAAGAATGATATTTTCATAGAACTCGAAACTCACGTATAAAACTATAACAACAACAAATTATCATGTTTGAAAGATAAACATTATACGGGGTTTTTAACAGCGTTTTCAATATTTTCTATTATAAGACTAATAGGGGAAAGCCAATAATAATAACATAAATGACGACTAAAATCAGATACTTCTTTAAAATACAATTGCACCACCGCCTGATATTTGAGTTACTGATGTCAACAGGTGTTCGAGCACGCGACCCTTCATTAATTGCCTAATAAATTAATGAGATACGCTTTTGTCATTTTTTATGACAATCAATGGTCCCTAATCGCCACAGTTGAGCAAATGGTCATTATATTTTATCCATTGTCGACATTGATTTTATCCACTGTCAAATTTTACAGGGTTTTAGTTTAAAGATGATTCCTGCCCACGTGTTGTTACTTTTAAGTCAGACAGAGTCGCGAATTTTACACATTTTGGCGATGAAACGCTAGCGTCCTAAACGCCGTTAAACAACGTAGGTGTAAAAACGTAGTGATGTATTTTAAAAAAATTCGGACAACATTTGATAAGATTACGTCATAGTCTACTCCCCCTATAATTCGTCAGACTCCCTGCGTCGTTTGATTTATTAAAACTTTCAACGTATTTAAGCGCATGACGCGAAATCTCGCAACATCTCTTACAAATTTTCAGAACCCTCATTATTCGGACTTCTACCAAATGTCTCAAAACAGCGTGTGTGCGTCGAATATCAGAGTCTGTGAAATCGGACGAAATAATTGACCGGAATATCTTGTAGAGAGATAGCCAAGGGTGCATTCAAAACAATTTGCTAAAGCTTCGTTTATCCTTATATCTTTTATACATTAAGTTTTAAAACTGCAAGAATGCCTTTAATACAATTTAGCGATGTGCTTTCGATTGAACGGTAAAACCTTGCGGCAACTGTGAAATTGACTTTGCGCTTTTAAATCGTCTGTTACGAATTATTTACATTTTTACAGCGTTAGTGAAAAGAAAATTACCGCAAATTACACGAATGTCGCAATCGTTAATCGACGATAAAATCTGATATTGAGATAACAAAAATTGTCATTTGTCATCTGAATTTTCTTTTAGAAAGAAAATACTGCCCCTGGTCAAACGTGAAGAATATATCTGCTCTAATAATCTTAAATTATCAATGATTTAAGCGTACTTTAACTTTAATCCGTGTAATAAAATAACTTTTTAAATTAAATTTCTTGTTATTTCATCGGACGAGCGTTCGGGAATTGCTGATTTTAACAAGATAAGTGAACCAAATCTCACATTTATTGTGACTGTTAGATATAATGAGATAAACGCCGATAAGATATGATCTCAAATTCATTGCGATTAAATCCTATTCATGCTGGAACGACAAATGATCTCTAACGTGATGCACTCTTGCACTGATAATATGCCTGCTATTAAATATTAAACGTTTAGTCACATGCATGAAATATTATTAATTGTCTGGGAATATATTTTTTTTTAGTTCTCAAAAAAAAAACACTGTTCCATAACCTCAGTATTCGTGCGACAAGACATTATGATTTCATTATTAAAAGTTTTTTTGTTATTAATGAATGCAAGTATTCTTTTTTTTAATATTAAACAAACAATACTATTTATAGAAACTGAATTTATACAGAGCAGCACCAACTGTGATTTTTTTGGTAGAGAAAAGAGATGGATATTATATTGTTAAAACGTTTTAATTTATTTTAATGCAGTGAGATTTTTTCAATGAAGTGAGATGGTAAATATATTGTTAAAAGGTTTTGAATTTTTAAATTGTAAATCATAATTTTATTAAATAATATAATTAATACATAGAATGAAAATACCGTAATTATTTGACTATTTTGTCAAACAACCACCCACGTTTTGTCCTTTTGTATTATTCTATGTTCACATGTTATTGCAATTAATTTTTTTTAATCTGTGTATCCAAATAAAAGTTCTGGTTTGCATAACGTTAAATAAATTTAAAAAAACACACACAACAAAACGTTAAGCAGAACATTACGTACAACTATTTATTGTTCGGAGGGCTCTGAAAATTTGTTTGACGATTTCAAACAAAACGAAATATGTTCCAACAAATACATTGCCTAAATTGCAATTTGCAACATTGACGTCTGTTCGTCTACCACATTAATAATTTTCCCGACTAACACGGATCGATTTAGGCAAATTAATATCAGCAGACGAGAAAATAACAAACAAAAAAATAACTGCAGACGACATAACAAAAGATGATCTTAGTCGTATAGATGCTCGATTCACGTGTTTACATTTGTCTGATTAACGGGATAAAGAAGTGAGCGTCAAAAAGCAAACAAAAAATCAAACAATTTGTACTTATTGGTAAGAACTATTATCAAACGTAAAATGTTTTTAAAAAGCAGAACAAACTATT